>WOVY01012128.1:0-262588 GCA_013436015.1 Rhipicephalus annulatus | reverse complement strand
CTTTTCGCGGCCTCGCGTTCACACGTTGAAACTCGGTACGGGCTTTGCCAAACTGGTCAAGCACTTTCTTCTACTATAATGCGATGTTTCGCGACTGGGATTGCCGAATTCCGGAGGATGACGAGAAGCAGTCCCTGAAGTGTAGAAGCAGGGTTTTGTGCTAGTCTTGCTCACACTTCAGAAGTCTCGGGTTGACATCGAAATCTGGTTGGGGACAACGAGTTGTAGAAGATCTTCGACAGCATCGAGGAGGGTAAAAGCGTTGCTGGCGTCCACGAGTTCGTCCATGTTGGTGACCATCGCACCAACGCCTAGGTGCCTACATTGATGGCTAAAGTTTTTCAGCAGTACCTTTGTTTTGCCTCCACGCAGCTCGGCTTATACCTTGTGCAACATTAATCTGATGGCTTAGAAGTAGGTGCTAATCACCCCTCGATGACGCCGTCAATGTTATGGTTTCTGTGGCACCGACAGAAGTGATTAGGCTGGAGAAAGGTTGTACAGTAACCTGCTCTTTTGTCCCATTTAAAGAATGGGTCGGGTGCGTCGTGAGGGGCGGGCCCAGTGCTTCTTTGAGGTTAGTGTAATTGACTCAGACATCAGGTCGATGACAGCACCGTGGTTTGCAAGGGAAGTCCATCTCGAGTATCACATCCCTGGAGCAAATATTGTACGATTTAACAAAAGCTTGCAGTGGTAAGTCCGCTTATTGATGGTGACTCTTGCTCTGAAGAAGCGCAGGCGGGGGCGTCATGAGATGGCCTCCCGCGGTGCCGGAATTTCTGGGCCTTCCCCATGCGGTCCGGACTTATTTCAACGTCGCTGCAGAACCGTCCCCACTATTGACAGAATCAGTCGGCTCCGGTGGTCGACGAGAGCTGTGATGCTGTGGCCGTCGATTAGAACGCCCGATGTCACTAGTTTCGCGCCTGGGCTTGCGGTTGTGTCGTAGCGTCAGGTCACGGCTTGCGTTGGGCTTGTTCGGCTTTGCAATCCATGTGGCCCGTACATCAGGTCGTCTTTGAGTACAAAGGTTTCGTCATCAGGGCTCTGCCTGTTCGCATCGCGTTAGGAAAGTTTCGCTGCGGGGTCGTCGTCGGAGGATGTTCGGCAGTTCGTCGCACAGCAACCATACCTCCATCGATTGCTGCCCTTAGTTTTCCGAGTACAAGGCTCGGAGATCAGCCCCGAGCAGGGCCGGAGAACTGCGCGTGGTGCTGTTAGGTGTAGCGGCCCGACGACGGCGAACTATGCGGTCACCAGGGGGTTAATTTGCGCTCCCGCGAGGTAATCAGCGACGTCATGCCGTCGTTCACCGCGTTGTGGACGCGGTGCGTGGAAGAAGCCCCGTACACCCATCTGTCGCTACTGGCAATGGCGATAGGTGTGCCCTGCCTCCCCGCAGTGGGTAGCAGAGCGGGTGGTTGTCGGGCGAACACGAAACGTATGTTTTCCTTGGCACGCTGTGCTGGCCCGCTGGCGAACGGTAGGACGTCGGTGGCATCTGGTGGCGAAAGTTCGACGGGGTGGCCGTCATGGCATGCACGTGGAGGAGGGGCGTGGCGGCGGGCTGCAGCAGCATAGCTCATGACTAGCAGCTGCGTCTTTTGAGGCTGAGGAACACGCAGTGATTGCTGGATCTACTGGCGTACGACGTCCGCGATGGAATTCAGGTGAGGCTGCACTGAAAGTAGAAAATTTCGTGGCTGATCTTGCACGATTGCTCGGATCGTCTCTCCCATGTCAGTGGTTCCTAGCCCTTGAATGCCGGCATAGCTTTTAGACGAGAAGCTACGGTTGTATTGCCACAGCGCATATCAAGCGTATTCTCCATCGGAGATGCTTCTGGAATGAATTCGGTGACCATCTTTGGTGGGTTTCTGATCAGCCCGGCGAAGAGTTACTGCTTTACTCCTCGCATGAGCAGACGGACCTTCTTCTCCTTGGACATGTGGAAGTCAGCGTGGTGGAAGAGTTTAATCATATTTTCTGTGAATAGCACCACGTTTTCATTTGGCATCTGCATGTGGGTTTTGACGAGGGCTGCGGCCTTCTTCTTGAGCACCACACTTGCGAAAGTGGTGAAGAACCTGGCGCGAAAAACGTCCCACGTTGTAAGGCTTCGCTCTTGATTCTCGAACCAGGGTCCGAGCAGCATTTTCTAAGGCGAAATACACATGCCGGAGCTTGTCATCGTCTGTCCAGTCAATAAGGGCGGCGACACGGTCGAACCTTTTGATCCAGCTTCCCAGGTCTTCGAGTGGCCTACCGCGGAAAGTTGCAGCAATTCGGGTTGCTGGAGTAGGAGTGGTGCAGGTAGAATGGGCGCTGACATGGTCACCGTGGTCGCCATCAACGTCTTCGTTTAGTGAGCATTGTCTAGTAAAAGCCCGTACTCCTGTGGCAGACCTAGTTGCCTGCGGCTAACTCGCTGCTCGTTGCTGAAGTCGGTGTCTTCGCAGCGGGAGCTAGTTTCACGGCTTGACGGAGTTGTCCGGTAGCAAGAAGAAACAGCACCTCCACCTGATGTCACAAGGTCGTGATGTGGACGAATATAACACACTGTGAGTCGAATATTAAATGGTTTTACTCGGGCGAACCTGTGCCCAGTAAACGAAAAGTTGGACTACAGTAGCAGTCTTGGACTTATAGCAGCGAACGGAGCATCGGCCGTCAATCAACTAACAAGTCGCGAAGCGCGTAGGCATTTATACTCTTGCCATCAAACATTCTAGTGTTATCGCTAGCATCGACGTTGTTTCCATAATTTATTTATTTACTTATTTTTAATACTGCCAGTCTCTACTGAGGCCATAGCAGGTGGGCACTCTGTACAAATGCTGTGACTGCTCATCATAGTCCAAAATATGTATTACAGAACATAAAAGCAACATCAACCTGGCACTTTATGCATTAGCAATATTTACACACATAAGGCCGTGCGTATGTGCCAGTAGTGGCGAGAACGAAGCAGCGAGAGTGTCCTTGACCGAGTGAAAAAAGACAAAGAAGTCGGTGCAGTCTTTTTCCTGCGATCAACAAAGCGTACATATTTGAGGCGCTTTGTGTTCTCTTTGATGCCGCGTCGTCACACTGGTGGAGGTGCTGGGTGGTCTTCATGCTTGGCACCGCCTTCGCGGATCCGACATTCGAGCCCGGAACCACTACCACCCGTCGACAGTCCACCGTTTCAGTCGCCGTCTGCGATGCCTGGCTCCCGAGCTCAATCCCTTGCCAGAAACTGCCAGCAAGCGCTTGCCGCCTTCAGCCACCGTGGATACTGCCACTCCATCGCACATGACGCTTCAGAGCCCGATGATTCCTGACTGCTTTCATGGTGAGGCTTATGAAGACGCACAAGACTGGCTGGACCAGTCAAAACACTGCGCGAAGTACAACGAGTGGGCCACCCCAATAGATGAGCTCGCGAAGCGTACTTCTACTAGAAAGATAACGCCCAGACGTGGTACATCAACAGTGAAAGAAGCATGGTTACACGAACCACTTCCACAACCAGCTGATTAAACACCTTTACTAGTCTTGACAGAAAGGATAATGCGCAACGTCTCTTGCAATCTCGAATTCTAAACCAAATGAGAGCGTTGCTATGTTCACCGAGGAGATGACCCGTCGTTTCGGCAGGGCAGATTCCGAGATGCCGGAAAACAGGAAGCTGCGGTATCTCGTGCAAGGCATGAAGGAGCAACCGTTTGCTGGGCTGGTCAGAAATTAACCAACCACAGTAGCTGAGTTCACAGAAGAAGCCACAGCTATTGAACGGGCCCTACAGCAACGTTACCGCCAGCAGAACCCTGTCAGCTTTCCAGCAAGTAGTCCCGTTATGACTGGGTGAGCCTCTGCGACAACGACAGGTTTGTTTGGGAAGTCATCCGGGGGCTTTGAGGGAGGAGCTTTGGCAGTGTGGTTTGATTCCAGCAACCGAACAACCGACGCCGGCATTGTCCTTTGTCGCTGATGTTGTCTGGGATGAGGTCCGTCAGGCTCTCTCTTCGTCTGGCTCTGCCGATGTGTGACGACATTTGACTTATGCTGATGCAGTCTGACGCCCAGTCGTCGCGCCTTCGGCACAGCGGACTCCAATGACTGGACCACTACCAACCCATCAAACACAGCCGCTTTCAGCGCTGACGACTTTCCTAGCCGGAGTGATCTCGCCGACAAGACGAATGCCGTTAAGCCAAAATGTGAAAAGCCCACAACGTGGTTCAATAGTGGGTCCCCGCTTACCTACCAGTGTCGGAAAACCGATTTGTGGCGTACCGCTGACCATCAACCGGTATGCTTAAATTGGGCGAAGCTGCGAACGTTTACAGAGTTGGTCATTATTGCGACGCCCAGCACTCGATGTTTCCTCGCTACCATAATTACCCTACATACGACGATCGACGCACGTACAACGACTCGTCTATGAACACACCGCCGCAAAATCCAATGAGGCCCGGGTCACATTCTCCATGTCCTGCACGGGTCACTACGCCTAATCGTCCCAGTTTTGCCGACGTCCCCAGGGGCAGGTCCCCTAGCCCGCGACGAGGAAACTAGACGCAGCGACTACGGGGGACGGGGTTGCCAATAATTGAACCTCTGAACAGCCCCCATTGCACACATTTTACAGCTCGAAGCTACCGATGCCAAATACGACAGCAACGACTAATCTAACGAAGGGAACAACTGCCGACGTAATTGACGTTATAAGCGCTGAACTCGTCGTTCACATTGACGGCCACCAAGTGACGGCTCTTGAGGACACCGGCTCCCACTTTTCTATAATAAGCCTCAAGCTAGGCGACAGACTAAGGAAGGTGAATATAACATGGCACTGACCCAGTATAAAAACTGCAGGAGGTCAGTTGATGACACAGGTTGGAAAGTGCACGGCCCGACTCTTCATCGCTGGTTCCACCTTTGTCGCCCCCCTTGTCATTCTTCACGAGTGCTGTAAACAGCTTATATTGGGAAAGGATTTCCTGCAAGAATACGGGGCTGTGATTGACATTCGTGGCAGAAGCGTAACGTTCTCAACAAGCTTGGACACTGCTACAGATGAGGAACACCAGCCACCTCGCTTCCGTATTGCCGATGACGACGTCATACTGCCGCCACGAAGTTGTTCCCTCGTATCCGTGCACTATGACATCTTACAAAACGGTACTGGCATCGCTGAACAAATGAAGAAGCTCGCATTCACTAGCGGCATTTATGTTGCCAGGGCTGTCATCTCTGTTATTGAAGAATGCGCTGAACTCTTATTGACTAATTTCAGTAGAGAACGCCGACACATAGTTAAATGCACAGCTATTGCTTATTTCTAATAAATCTCTCAAAGAGAAGATTGTCATTTATTGGAGGAAGCAGCAGCGCCTACAATCACTTCACCGACACCTGTCGACGTTGCTCCAACGTTATCTCTCATTGAGCCGAGACCGCCTTCTTACGCTGATCAACAAGTTCCACGGCTGCTTCTCATCCACATCGAGAGTTGGTCAAATGGCACTGACGAAACACTGCATCATCACGGATTCTGACGCCAGGCCCATCCAGCGAAATCCTTATCGAGTCATTCCATAGAAGCGTGAGGCAATTCAAAAACAGGTGAAAACAATGCTAGGAGATGGTGTTATTCAGCCATCCAACAGTCCTTGGGCATCACATGTAGTACTCGTTAAAAAAGAAGGACAGCAGCTTGTGTTTCTGTGTCGAATACCGGAAGCTCAATCAGATCACAAACAAGACATCTATGCTCTGCCGCGTATTGATTCATTGGATAGACTAAGAAACGCACGCTACTTTTCGTCGATGGACTTCAAGAGCGTCTACTAGCAAATCGAAGTGGACGAGAGTGATCGTGAGAAGACCATCTTTGTTACGCCCGATGGACTTTATGAACTTCAGGTCATTCCTTTCGGTTTGTGTTCGGTGCCAGCAACATCGCAGCGTCTCATGGACATGGTTCTGTCGGGACTTAAGTGGCGAACCTGCTTGGTGTACCTCAACGACTGTCTTTTCGGTGACTTTCTAGGAACACTTTTAAAGGCTCGAAGCAGTTTTTGAAGCAATACGCTCGGCCGGTCTTACTTTAAAACCAGAGAAGTGCCACTTCGGCTTCCACGACCTTCAATTCCTCGGTCACGTTGTGAGAAGCCAAGGGATCCGACCCGACCCGGATAATATTGCCCGCCGTGGTGAACTTCCTGACCCCATCAGACAAAAAATCAGTGCGACGTTTTTTGGGACTCTGTGCGTATAACTGGCGGCTTATTGCTAATTTTTGGCGCATTGCATGGCCATTAACACAGCTTACTCGGGAATATACCCCCTTCAGATGGGGCGAAGACCAACAGCGGGCGTTTCACGAGCTTCGTCAGCGCATGCAAACGCCTTCTGCGCTGGCCCACTCCGATAAAGACGCGCCAACAATACTTCATACAGACGCTTGTAATCTGGGTCTTGGAGCAGTGCTCGTAGAGTCGAAAGACAACAACGAAAAGGTTATCGCTACGCCAGAAAGACGCTGTCCCGAGCGGAAACTAACTACACTACAACGGAGAAAGAATGACTTGCAATGGTAGGAGCTGTCCTGAAGTTTTGTCCTTACTTGTACGGCCACCATTCACGGTTATCAGCGATCACTACTCTCTCTGTTGGTTAGTAAACTTGAAAGACCCGTCTGGCCGTCTTGCACGATGGAGGCTTCGACTCCAAGAATTTGACTTTACTGTTGCTTACAAGTCGGGAAAATGACACAGCGATGCCGACTGTCTTTCTCGGTCTCCTGTTAAGACGGCATCCATGGACAACGATGATGATTACAGGGTCCTTCTTAGAATTGTGGACACTGCCGCTTTTTCTCAACTGGAACCTGACGATGCTGAGCTGCTACCACTCATAAATTACCGGCAAGGGCGAACGAATAGCGTGCCCAAGTTATTTGCGAGAGGGCTGCCGTCGTACTGCTTGCGAAACGACGTTCTTTATAAGAGGAACTTTTCGCCCGCCGGCAGCAGCTACTTGCTCGTCGTTCCTTCTTCGCTTCGCCGTGACGTACGGCAAGCCTGCCACGACAAACCTACCGCTAGTCACTTGGGTTACGCAAGAACATTAGCGAGGATAAGGCAGAACTATTGCTGGCCAATACTTGCCGAAGTTGTCAAAGCTTACGAGCAGGCAAGTCTAGATTGCCAGCTCCACAAACCAGCCGCATCCATCAAACCAGCCGCATCCATCAAACCAACTGGCCTGCTGCAGCCTGTTCTTGTGCCGGCGACACCGTTTGCAAAAATTGGCATGGATTTTCTGGGCCCCTTCCCAAAGTCTGCCACTGGAAACACGTGGATAATCGTCGCCATGGATTACCTGACCCGATCCGCGGAGACAAGCGCTCTGCCACGGGCAACGACAGCTGAAGTGGCGCAATTTTTCATCGAAGCCATTGTCTTAAGACACGGTGCTCCCGCAATAGTCATCACCGACAGAGGTACTGCGTTCATGGCCGAGCTTTTGGACACCATTTTCCGACTAAGTGGTACAGCTCAAAGGAAGACGACGGCGTATCATCCCCAGACCAACGGGCTCACCAAACGCCTCACCAAGACCCTGGATGACGTGATAAGCATGTACGTAGATGTAGAGCACAAGAATTGGGACGTCATTTTGCCCTACGTCACGTTCGCATACAACACGGCTCGTCAGGAGACCACTCGGAAGACACTCTTCAGTCTCCTTTACGGATGCGAGGTTACGACAACGTTAGACGCAATGCTCCCTCATGAAAATTGGGGCAATGAGACGGGCGCCGAAGAGTTTACCCAGCTAGCAGAAGAAGCCAGACAACTTGCCAGGTTGCGAATCACCAAACAACAAGATGACGATGCCAAACATTACAACCTCCGGCACAGACCCGTCATATACAACGTGGACGACAAAGTATGGATGTGGACACCTATTAGCCAGCGTGGGCTCTCAAAAAAGCTGTTGCGAAGATACTTCGGACCCTACAAGGTTCTGCGACGCATCAGTGACGTCAACTACCAGGTAGATCCAGACGGCGTGCAGTATTCAAAGAGCCCACACATTCACCAGAAATTGCCCACGTGCTTCGTATGAAATATTAATTTTGGTGAATAACTGTGCAGTTTTCGTTTCGCCTTGCCTCTCAAACGTTTAACATCGGGGCGATGTTAAGGGGGAATAATGCCGTGCGTATGTGCCAGTGGTGGTGAGAACTAAGCAGCGCGAATGTCCTTGACCGAGTGAAAAAGACGAAGAAGTCGTTGCCGTCTTTTTCCTGCGATTGATAAAGCGTATTTGTTTGAGGCGCTTGGTGTGCTCTTTGATCCGCGTGGTCACAATAATAAAAAAATACAAGTGAATACAAAAATGGCAAATAACAATAAGGCCGCTTACATGGCTATTTACAGAACACCCAAGTGGTACATACTGGTTTCATTACCATTGTCATTGGTTATTAAAAAAATAAGAACCGCTGTCAATTTCTAACTCAAACTGGGACATTGACTCATTGTTGGTGATGTGAGGGGCCAACATGTTTCAATCGCGAAAAGCAACCGAAAAAAAAGAATATTTAAAAACATCATTTTTGCATTTGTATTGTACTTCGCGTGTGTATTTTTGGGTATTGCGGCTCGTGTTTGTGAATAAGACACGTAATTTGAAATGTCTGTTTTGGAAATAATTGTGCAGAAGTTGATAAAAAAATATTAGACGTGCCTATTTTGCTCCTACTTCAAGCGTAGACAGTTCATAAAAGAGTTAGCAGACTAGTGGGGGGGGGGTGTTCACGTTTATATTTGTTGTGAATGAATGTTATGGCTTTTCTGTGTACTGCTTGAATTTTCCTTACGCTTGTGTGGGTGTGAGGAAACTTCACTGTACTTCCGTAATTGAGGATAGGACTGACGAATGTTTTGTAGGCTAGGAGCTTTGTTGGCAAGGTTGCCATTTGGTGTGATCTCCGAAGAAAAAATTATTTTTGCATGGCAGATGAAGTAATGTTTCTAATGTGCTTTTCTCACCTTAAATCGGACATGATTGTTAGGCCTAGGTATTTAGGTTTGTGAACTCTGCTCACAGCAAGGCCATTTAAAAAGTAGCAAAAGTATGATGGTTTTCTCTCCTCGTTATCGTGATGCAAGCTAATTTTTTTACATTGATTGTCATCTGCCAGTTTGAACACCAGTCATAAATAGCAGAGAGTGATTTGTTGAGTGAATAGTAATCTTGGTTGATTCTAATTTCTCTATAAATGACACAGTCATCCGCGAATAATTTTATTTGGCAGTCAATATCAGTGAATATGCCATTCATATACACGATAAATAACAAGGGCCCGAGCACGGAATCCTGGGGCACTCCTGATGTAGCCTGTACCATATTTGATGCAATATTTCCGACAACAAACTGACACCTATTATACAAAACCTCACGAACCCAATCAACAATTTTTTCGTCCCCGATAATGTTTTGTAGTTTAGTGATTCGCTTGGTGTGACAAACGCTATTAAATGCTTTTGAAAAGTCAAGTAAAGTTATGTTAGTTTGGGTGTGATTGTCGATACCTAGGGCAAGATCGTATATGATTTCAGTCAGCTGCGTCGTGGTCATTAAACCCCTACGAAATTCAAGCTGGTTGAGGAAAAGGATGGCCTCGTTTTTGAAAAAAAACTGTTAAAAGTTTCAAGACTATATGCTCAAGTAGTCTGCATACCATGCTCTTTAAAGATATCGGTCTAAAATTGGATTCAATAGATTTATCTTCCGATTTATAAACTGCAATAATTATAGCTATTTTCTAATCTTATGGTAGTGTTGATGTTGAAAGTTATTTACGGAAAGTACTGCCGAGATATCTGCTACACCATCCTGCGTGCCTTTTCCGAAATTGGTTAGGTATATTATCTGGACCACACGCTTTCTTAGTATCTAGAGAAGCGAACAGAAGATTAAGAACACCGATGTCTGAGATAACGAGAGGGTCCATCACAGACACCCCGCGTGCAATCGATTCCGGTATAATGCCAATCTGAAAGATTGGTGTCATGCTGGAATAGTCTGAAAGATTTACGAAGTGGGCGTAATCTTATAACAATCAGCTCGAACCTTCTCTAACAATGTAGGCGTGGTTTGCGCTGAACATAGTGAAACATGGCGATAAGAAAACTTGAAGAAAGGTACGTTGCAATGTAGTGACAGTTACCAAAACACACTTCACCACCCTGTTCACGACAGAGGACACAAGCATAAGGGTGACGTATAGCATAGCTATACGTGAGCTCTGGTCGGGTTCTCTTGTATACCAGACGAGTGCCGTGATATTGATTGTTATGTGGGGTTTAACGTCTCAAAACCACTATTTGATTATGAGAGACGCCGTATTGGAGGGCTCCGGAAATTTCGGCCACCTGGGGTTCTTAAACGTGCACCCAAATCTGAGCACACGGGCCTACAACATTTCCGCCTCCATCGGAAATGCAGCCACCGCAGCCGGGATCCGAGAGTGCCGTGATAGCTTATGTAGTTCGATAACTACATCTTGTACTCAAACAAATAAAGGCTTGCGCGGCAGCAGGTCCTGATGTCCTACCACTGATTTTTTATAAGACATTTTATGGGGATATATATGTCCACCTTTTGTTGATACTTGACCTAATTCTTGCTGATAGGATTGAACATGAAATGTTTCGTGAGAGGAGAGTCATCCTTCTGCTAAAGAGTGGTAGTGAAGCGTCAGACCCAACGGCATGGAGACCTATTTTTTACTGAACCCTGACTATAAGATATAACTGTTGTTTTAGCACATCGCATATCACCCGTCCTACCTGAAATAATCAGTATTGTGCGAACTTTTGTTCCAGGTCACAAAATTATTTCTTCACTTGCTTTGACACTTCATCTGTTCACATTTGCTGCGAGAGCACAAGTGTCTGGTGATTTCGTCTCTCTAGACCGAGAAAAAGCGTTTGACAGGGTTGAGCACAATTATCATTTTGTCGTGTTTGAATGCTTTGATTTTTCTACTCGTCTTGTGAAAATTCTTCGGCTGCTTTATACTGACCTGGAAGCTTGCTTAGTAGTGAATGGCCACACAATTGAACCTATCACCGTGAGTCACGGTATACGACAAGGTTGCCCCCTCTCTGCGCTTTTTTTGTACTTTGTATCGAACCTCTGCTAGAACACATTGACAGATGTAGTTAAATACGCAGATTCCCTCTTTCTGGCCTGAGTGAAGTGAAAGTGGCTGTCTATACCAACAATATTTCACTTTTTATAAGGAATACGGATAGCTGCAGGGCTTTCTTGCAAGTCTTTCACACTTAAACAACCTCTCGGGAGCAAAACTCAATCCAGATGAGAGTAAAGCAGTGCGCTTAGGTACCTTCGCTGAAAAGTTTCCTGATAGAGTCCACTGCGTAGATGTAGTAAATGTTCTGGGGTGACCTTTCTTGCTTCTTGTGGAGTGGCACGTATCATGAAATTAAACGCAAAGTTGAGCAACGTACTGAGATTGCGAGGACGTTTTATTTATCTTTCACTGAACATGCGTATCTCATCAAGACAAGCATAGCAGCTTCCCTTTTTCATGTAGCAAAAATTGCTCGGCCACCTCGACGAGTGTTGTTAAGAGTAGCAACCACAAGTGGCTCCTTCTTTCGGGACGGCCACGCGGAAAGCGTCGCCAGAGCACTAGTCCGCCTACCAACAAAAATGGGCGGTTTTAGCATTCCCGACTTCGAAGTTATGTGTCGTTTGTCGGCCTTGAGAACCACATGGGAACTCATCTCAAATACGACATACCGAGGCCGAGAACTCACAAAGTACCTGTTGAGAACTTTCCGTGGTTTCTTTGAATTAGCAGACAAGACGGGACCGGCAGCTGAGCGGACGCCGACCTACTATACGTACGTGGTAAAATCTCTGCATTTTTTGCAAAGTAACTTACTGGACGGTGAACTCACGTATATGTCAGTCACTGAAATATGTGAATGTATTGCTGTGAAAAATTTGAACGATGATCAGCGCAAGATATGCCACAAAAGTTCGCGCTGGTTTATGACAACCATGACCCTACCCGCTTTACCAAGTGAAGTCCGAGACTTATTTATTTTTATTTTATTTAGGAATACTGCAGGCCTTAATAAGCCCAGGCAGGAGGGGAAAAGTACAAACAAAAGTACAAAGTCTGCAAATATCAAGAATATATAAAAGTAGGATCTATACAAAGCAACAACAAAGTGAATCTACTAACAAGTAAATGAGCATTAAAAGAAATGTGATACAAAGAAAAATAATATACAATATGAGAAGATAAACAATACAGAACTATCTAATCAATGTACAAAGGAGTTAGTAAAAAAAATAAAAAAAAATAAACAGGGGAAAAAAATACTGGATCACTGTATTGAAAGAGGAAGGGCTAGATCTAAGATGAAATGGATGCGATAGAGTCGGTTAAGACAACTTGGTTAAGACAACTGCAGGCGTTGCCAAAGGCCGACCGCCTTGCGGCGTGGCGTGTGGTGCCATCCGCCTCGTGTCCGCAATGTGGCCGGACGGAAATTCTATGTCATGAACTTCACAAATGTCCTGTGGCACATACTTTATGGCATTTGGTGGCTAGCATGTTTCAAGTCACGGCACAGAGGCGTTTTTGTTGAATTGATAATGTGTATTGATGCTTTTGTAATATGGAAGCGGAGGCGACTGGCATGCCTGCGGGGACGCCTCAGAGGGCCATGTTTCCTCTGCTACATCGCTTACGAACCATGAAGTTAACACATCTGAAGAAACAGTTATTCATTCTGGGGGAGGAAGCTTTCCTCCTGCGATGGTCAACACGATTTATTCTTCTCAGACAAAACAAAGTGTCCATGCCATACATTCATTACTGAGAAGATAGGCTAGTGTTTATTGTATAAGTAATATTTATACATAAACGCAATATTGAAAATGTTGTTTTTTGTTCCTTTTCATGAATTGTACGTACCCATGCGCATAGTTTTATTTGTGCACGTTAGAATTTCTGTTTACAAATACAAGCAGTTTCTGTTGTGCATTTGAATGTATATTAAGTTATATTAACGTCTTCAGAACGAAATTGTAACATATAAATGTCTTTTGTGTATGTATGCTTCTCTCAGAAATAAAATTATCTTAAACACAACCTCGTCAACTATGAGGTCCACGGGAAGGCTCTATGCTCTCCCTTAGGACAGTATCAAGTACTTTACAACTTTAATTACTTATTCTAAACATTTTCAAGGAGAACTCGCCCATCTCCCATGCGGAGTGTAATGCAGTGCGATTGTAGACAATTTTCGCTGATCACCCAACACTAGAGGGCTATAATAATGGATGTTGGTATTTATAATCCCAAAACCACCATATTATTATGAGCGACGCCGTAATGAAGGGCTCCGGAAATTTGGACCAATCAGGTTCTTTAACGTACACCGAAATCTTGGTACACAAGACTTTAGCATTTTCGCTTCCATAGAAAACGTGGCTTCCGCGGCTGGGATTCCATCCCGCCACCTGCGGTTCATCAGCCGAGTGCCTTATTCCTTGCCCACCTTGGCGCATACAATTCTAGCGGAGCAGTGTGATCTTACTTCTCTCGCCTAGTAAAGTAAGCTGTACTACAAGTTGTTTATTTGCTTGTTTCAGGCACTTCGCTTTAAAAGTTGGTTAGGTGGCGGCTCGCCTCATTCTCACAGACAGTAGCTATCTTGGGTCTCGTGAACCTTCAGGGTTTGGAAAAATTATCATAATTTGCCAACTGACAAGAGAGGTGCGCGCCGATATCTTTCTGAGCGAATGGTGAAGGCGTGCGAGATGGAAGTATTGAGTGCCTCTTTATTTATTCTGTGCCAATGTATGGTACATGAATGGTACTAGCCATTAATGTCCTCGCGTAGAAGTGCTTAGGTGTGCCCAATAGGGAGAAATGCACAGCCGTAATTAATCTGTTTCACCGAGAACGTGGAAACATTACTCAAAAGAAGTCAAAAGCGAGAGGCCAGGGAACAGCCCCACTGGGATGCTTTGTCAAATGCCAGTTCAGCCTTAAATAGCTTTTGTGTCACAAGCGTTCGTGCTGACAATCTTTTCCATAGAAGCCAGCGATCTAAAACAATATCAATGTAAGGAAAGGGTATATGATGTCGTCTGATTCTGTGAAGGTCTGCCCGTCTGCAGGGAATGCACTAGGACTCAAGTTTCCACCAGCGCATCTTGAGAGGTGCAGCTTGCTCTGTGAAAGTTATCTTGAACGTAGATTCGTGAGAGGGTAATAGGTGGACTATTGTTACGTATGTTGTGACAGATGCAGATGACAAGTATGTTTGTAACAATAAAAGATAACATATTTCATTCGCAATTCAGCCCAATCTGCTTACGCGAACAAGGGAGTGTTCCTGCAGTAAACATAGCCTAACAGTTTACGGAACAACAGCTAATGTTACACGTTACTGGAGCCTCAATTGTTCTATTGCAATCTACAAGAAAGATCGTGACCGTGCAAGCAGATAAAAAAGTTTTCTCTTAGCAACATAATGAGAAAATATACCTAAAGAGCACCATATTACACTATATAGTGTACCAAGGCTTAGCTCCATTTAAAAAAATACATACTTGAGGCGAGAGTTCTAGAAGCCCAACGAAGCTCAAAATATGATCGTCTGCATCAACGTACTCGATGCGAGTCCAGCGAGAAATCATTTCGTGATGGCGTGACAGGCCACTCTAATTTTTGACGTCACTAAGCCATGACTATAATTCACATTACGTGGTTGCCCAGGATGACGTATTCATATGCCATCATCGCTTGGTCCTACGCAGGTCGATACAAAAGGCACTGGAGAAGCACGATATTTGTAAAAAGCTTCCAACGCCTTCGCTGTGGGAGGCAGCTTGCAAGTATGGTTGCCCACTATCTAGCCGCTACTTCCCACCATCGTATCCCTTTCTACGTCCCACCATATTCACCAGAATTTTCACTATACTCACCAATATTTCCACTACGCCCACCGTGTTTTCGAGTATCCACCATGGCAGTTTTTTGATAGGGGTAAGATACGCAGTTTACCCGAATGATTTTGCAAATACTGATTTACTACAACGTAGATGTCATACTAGAGCTTCACCATGAGTATTATTGAAGGGGAAAGTTCTACATGTCTCATTATTCACGAAAACCTACCATTGGCGGCGGCATTCTGCGGCGTTCCATACGAGTGGTGAAAAAAATAAATAAATGATATTGACACCATGTGATGACGTTGCTGTACAAGTTAATCATAATATCACCAGTTGCGAAAATTTTCGCCGTCATACTACATCACTGTGCCGTCACGTCACAGGCAAACGTCAATACATGACAACGTAGCGTGATTTAAAATTGTTCTCTCGTAGTTGCAGTGGAAAACCATGTTAGATGGAGAAATCATTCGGAGGGTGGAGTCTTAAATGCAGATAATGAAACGGCGGAGAAGAACCAGAATATGACTATCCCCTTTTAGTCGTCTTGGATGAAGGCATCTTAGACTCCGCCAGTTTGTTCCTGCAATCATGACAACTCTCGAGCAACGCTGGAAAGAGTCTCCCTTTGAGCTCGTTCAAAATGACAAATTTTAAAGCCTAATGCAAGACCCCCCCCCCCCCTTCCCGGTTTATACACTATGCAAGAAACACTTGTCATGACTACGTAGTGCCAAAGAATTTCAAGTTGAACTTAAGGACACAACGTACCAGCACACAAAAAACTGGCATGCTATTCAGTGGGGTGTTTCTAAAATTCATTTGATTCTGAAGAAATTGAATACATAGCATTGTTGTCACTATGAGGACTTTCTCGACAGCAGCGCCATGTTTTTGAGTGCTGTTGGAAATTTATGGAATGAAATCCACACTTTTTGCCTTGCGAATGCTTCGAAACGTTGTACGAGATGCAACTCTTTCATGATACTGCACAAAATGCTGGGTTAATCAATATTACAAGTTGCAAAACATCCCATATGCCTTATGCACTAAAACTAAGACACGCCATTGGCCCAGATGTCGGGAGGGTGCAGCTGGTATGATTGAATAACTCAGCACAAAATCCACAGATTCCTGAAGAGATTGCCATATTTATTCAAAACGGAAGAGAGCCTAGAGTAGAAATGCTTTTTGTAGCATGAATTAAAAATCGGTAATGTTCATGTCCAACAACAATATAACGGAGTAGTATGCCACGAATACCCTCGAGGATATGCAGGGTATTACACTTAACGGTGTATTTGCTGGTCGCCCTACTACATCCGTTCTTGAAGGTACAAAAAATACCACACGATGTGACTGAATAAACCTTAAAAGAAGCAAGCACAAGAGGCTTGCATGCACTCGGCCGACTTTTACCTTACTGGTTAAGGCATATTTTAGTGCTCCGTGGTACAAACGTGAGTTGACATAGGACCCAGTCTAAAATATCTAGCCAAAGCATTTAACTTGCCTTCATCGCCGAAGCCACCATTTTATCACCTCGGTGACGATCACGTCGCCCACATGGCACCTCGATAGAGGGACAAAGTTTACGTAATGCCTTGAAGTCTTGGTCATTCTGAGGATAAAAAAAGCCTATGCGGGGACTGTACGAAAATATTTTGGCTGCCGCAAGCATGGAATATTTTTGGCGGCAATCTTGTACACACCTTTTACGATTCGTTGAAACTTGCCGCAGCAATGCATCCTGGATAACATTCGCTAAACCAACTAAGTGATCCACAGCTCACATTTTCGTGCCGTGTAGGAAAGACTTCATACACCGGATTTCGCAACATTATCTGAAGGTGACCTAGATTAGGAGAATATGTGAAAAAAGGTTTGAGAGAATTTTCATCATCATTTTGATTTGCAGCAGCAGCAGCATTATTACGGCCACTGCCGCACAAAGGCCTCTCCCGTGTTCCGCCAGTCAATTATATTCTGTACTTACTGCTGCTCACCGGGGGCACAGCGAAGGGGTGTACACAGCGGGACCTTGTCTCCCCCCCTCGTAATATTTTTCTTCAAGATATAAAGAGTGAAAAATGACTATTTAATGGGGGTGGCCTCACCAAAATGAAGACGGGGTCCTCCATTCCTCCCCCCTCTAAAGAAGATATTTCTGTCTACGCATAGGCCACAACCCTGAATTTCTGTCTCCCCTTCCCCCGCTTGCCTTCTTTTAAGATCCAGTCTATGAGTCTTGCCAACCAGCGCTTATCTTGCTTTCACTTTACGTGCCACGCCAATCACCGTTTGTTCTTGTTTCGACTGTGATGCCTTTAGCAATCTTTTGTTCGCTGATACACTCCGATCTCTTCTTGTACCTCGATGTTACACGTACCTTTTTCTTTTCCATCACTCGCTGCGTCATCCACAACTCAAGTTGAAGCTTCTTTATAACACTCCAGGTTTCTGCTCCGTAGGTAAGTATCAATAAGATGCAAATGTTATATATTTTCCTATTGAGGGATAGTGGCGATATACTATAGTAGTAGTACATGATCATCATCATCATTTCTCAATGACCGCGCCGCGACTCTCGTGCAGCTGATGCTAGCTCGAGCGGCGCGAGGATTAGAACAAGCTGGCGGACGCTCCGCCATCAGCAAACGACTGCGAATTCGACACTGCCGTGCTCAACCTGCTGGGGTGTTCTTGGCTGAGGATTGAGTGGTTTTAACTTCTGTCTTAGAGTCCGATTCTATAGTTTATCTGTTTCTGAGTCTAACCACATCCCTAGTGCTCATGTCAACTACTTCTCCTGGCCAGGCGCGATCCGCCTGGTCAGCGTCCCTGCCTTCTAACGAATTACCGCTAGACTCCTTTTTCCGCAGTGGTATCGACAGCATTCCTGTAGCACTGGTACCTACGAATGGAGGCTCCATCAGACTTTCAAACCCTCAGGTGGTTCAAAAGGAACTTAAGTCAACTTCAAATCATTTCCAGACCATCACAGATGTGCGCCCATTTGGGCGAGGAGGTATCGTGTGTAGGTCGCCGGATCAGACCTGCGTGCAGGATCTTCTCAAATGCACCTCCTTTGCTGCTACCCCGGTGAGTGCTTTTATTCCGCCACACCTTGCATGTACCAAAGGCCTTGTACGGGGAGTCGACTCCAAGTTGAGTCCAGCTGAGACCCTAGACAGGCTCTCTGGAGCAGGCGTAATTTCAATTTACCGGTGTAATCGCCTAGTCGACAACCAGAGGGTACCAACCGAATCTGTTATCGCGACATTTGTGGGCACAAAATGCCCGTCAGAAATAAAATTATGGCCACTGATCTTCCGAGTAGAACCCCTCGCTTCTCGTCCGATTCAGTGCAAGAACTGCTGGAGATTCGGCCACAGTGCGGGAGGATGTAAATCTAACGTTCGTTGTAGCACCTGCGGAGAGAGTCATCCTTCAAGCAATTGTACTGCAACAGTGGAAAAGTGTTGTCTCTGTGGGGGCAGTCACTGCGCCGACAACTCTGACTGTTCCGCTCGTTCCCGGGAGGTTCAAATTCTAGAAGTTATTGACCGCCGCCGCTGTTCTCGAAGGGAAGCCATCGACATAGTTAGAGACAGGGCTTTTGGATACTCTGGTATTGCAGCGCGCTGCACTTCCAGTATGGACTCAACCCTATCGCAGGCTATTGAAACTACTGTGGAAAAGGCAGTGAGTAAGGCAATGGATAAACTAATATCTAACCTTTCCGACTGCTTAGTGCAAATTCTTTCAAGCCAGATTGGACAAACAGTACAGACTAGTACAGAACCTGCAGTATTACACATTACCAGTGACGCCACACAGCTACGCAATGTAGTGATGGACGAACTTTCTGCATCTGCAGGCAAGGCTAAGCAGCCAGGAACACAGGTGCACTTGGACCGACAGTCGCCTCGGCCGAGTACAAGTACTGATGCAGATATGGAACTCGATATACGTTCTAATAAACGTACCAGATCCCCCATCTTCACCGATCTCAAGTCCAAATCTAAACGGAATGAATCAGCTATTTCGCGTGAAGATGCTAACAAGGGCGCGACAGGCGCCTCTGCGGTGCGCTCAACACCATAGGTCAGTTGAGGGTACTACAGTGGAACTGCCGTTCTATATTCTCAGCCTCAACCGACTTACATTACTTTTGCAATAATTTTAATCTTGATATTATAATTCTCCAAGAAACTTGGCTTACACCAGATAAAAATTTCCATCTTGCTGGTTTTCGTTCTTTTCGATTAGATCGCCCATCACGTGGTGGTGGTTTAATGATCCTTGTATCAAGTAAATTATGCCATAGGGCGAAAATTTCTTTCAGAATGTTAGACTTGGATTGTGAATTATTAGCATTAGACTTGTGTATCCCCGGATACCACCCTTTTTCAATCGTAAATTGCTACTTCCCCTCCGGTGTGCAAAGCACGCGTTATCTTGACAGCGTTTTGGTAGCATGTAGAAAGGAAATCGTACTCACAGGAGACTTTAATTCACACCATTTGTCTTGGGGTATAAGGACAGATTCTTGTGGTAGGCGACTGTGGGAATGGACTATTGATCACAACCTTTCCTGTCTGAATAAAGGTCATGTGACATTTGTCCGAGGCCAAACTAGCTCAGTATTGGATTTAACGTTTTGCTCCAAAGCAATCAAGATTTCGTCATGGGCTGTTCTGGATTCGGCAACTAACAGTGACCATCTTCCTGTAGTTTTTGACATTACTTGTCCAACAATAACTTTAGATCAGCCAAAACGCACATACATCAACCATAGCAAATTTCAAGCCTGCCTCCGTTCTGCCATTTCCAAGCTTGGAAATGCCAGTACTAAGGAGATTGCATCTACGATTGGTTCAATGCTGGAGGGATCTAGAAAAAATTCTGAATTTTCTATTCCATCCAATAAACGATCCTCCTCTCGTTGGTGGAACGATGAGTGTACGCGCGATTATAGAAGACGAAAAGCCGCTTGGAAAAAACTTCTTCTTAATCAGAGCCCAACAAACTGGAAAGACTATCAATTCTTTGCTGGCGTATTTAAGCGTACAGTGAAGCGCGCGAAAGAAGAATACGAGAGTAGACATTTTGATTATCTTTCTAAATCAAAAAATAAGCGTGCTTTGTTCGCTTATCTTCGGACAAGAAAAGTACTACCAGAACCTTTAACGTTGCAGTCATGTGTCTTGACGCCAGTAGAAATGAAAACCTCTCTAGAAGACATAGCACAAGGTTTAGAACGCCGCTTCACTGCGAATTTTTTGGCTATTCAGTCCGTTCTGGTAAACTTGCATGAATTTCCAGAAGTTTCTTTAGCTGAATTGAATCAGACAGTATTATGCTTACCAAGGACGGCTCCCGGACCAGATGGGATTACGAACTCTATGTTGAAATGTTTACTCCAGGAATCGCCTAATCTTTTGCTAGAACTAGTGAATTATTCTTTAGGGAATGCATGGATACCTCCAGAATGGAAACTTGCCAAAATTGTATTGTTGCTAAAAAATGAAAATGATGCATACACGTTGGATAACATAAGGCCGATCGCACTGACATCAAACTTAGTGAAATTGGTTGAGAGAATCATCAATATGCGAATTAATGAACTTATTAACATGAGGTCTATTCTAAGGCCCTGTCAAATTGGGTTCAGGGCTGGTTGTTCAATTTGGGATGCCCACGTTGACTTAGAAAGTAGGCTTCAATTAGCTCGGCTGCATAAACAATATGCTGCTTTAGTTACCTTAGACATCGCTAAAGCATATGATACCGTGGAGCACTGTATTTTGATAGATCGATTAGAATACCTTGATTTTCCATCATACATAGTAGCGTGGGTTCACAATTTTCTCGCAGACAGGAAATTTTATTGTTTTAAAGATGGGTTTTCATCATCTACTCATACCCAAACGAGGGGAGTACCGCAAGGCTCGGTGCTTTCTCCAGTGCTATTTAATTTACTAATGAGCACCATCCCACGTAAACAGGATATAACAACTTATGTTTATGCAGACGATATCGCTTTTTTTGCAATGGCAGATAACATTCAGACCTTATATGAACGGCTGCAGACTTACCTTAATATATTGGAGAGCTGGCTCGATGGAAATAGCTTTTTACTTAATCCGAGTAAATGTGCCCTCCTTGTTTTCCCGCTGCAATACCCTGTGAACATCTCTCTGTCTTACCATCATGAGGATATACCACAGGTGGAATCTGTTAAATACCTTGGAGTAATTTATCACACATCACTTAACTGGCAATCTCATATCGAATATATCGCCGGAAAAGGTGTGCGGGCCATTGGCATATTACGTAGGCTAAGCAACTACCGCACAGGTATGAGAAGAGACACATTATTAATGATATATCGCATGTATGTTCGTCCAATTTTGGAATTTGGTTGTGTGCTTTTCTCTGGAGTTCCAGCTTACAAGTTGCGGCCTCTAATTCTTCTGGAAAGAGAAGCTTTGCGCTTATGCCTTGGCCTTCCCAAAACAGTCGCCAACAATGTGTTGTATCTCGAATCGAGGGTCCCTCCGTTTTCTTGTAGAATTCGCCTTCTGACTGTTCAGACATTCTTAAGAATTTATGAATCACCATTACGACATTCAGAAACAGCCTTTATTTCCACCCCGGAATCATTTTTTGCTGCTAGATGGCCGCGATTTCACACGCCACAAATTATATTTGTGCAAAATTTACTGGAGCCTCTAAACTTACGTATATGCGACATCATGCCGAGTCGTTATAATTCAGCCCCTGTGGAAATTCAATTCGACGACATTTTTCCTAGTAATGCCAAATTACTTCCCCATAATATTTTGGATGGTTTACTACAAGATCACCTGCGCCGTATTACAACGAACGTTATTATTGCTACAGACGCATCGCAATACGACGAAAAGTCCGGGGTTGGTATTTTCAGCCCTATTTTAAATTGGATTTATTCCCTTCGACTACCTGATTTCATACCTGTTTTTGTGGCTGAGTTTCTGGCAGTAGTGTTCGCCTTACGCAAGCTAGATACAGCAATTACATCAGCTGTCATAATAACAGATTCCCTATCTCTCTGTGCAGCACTTTCTGTTGGTGCTGATAATCACGTAACAAGGGCATTCCGTGTACTAGTACCTGTGCATTTGAGAAAAGTGCGATTAGTTTGGGTGCCTGGACATAAAGGTTTGTTTCTGAATGAAATAGCCGATTCCTTAGCTAAGTCGTCAATCAGCGAACCAATTCTACCGCTCTGTCCATCATCCGCTTATGTGACCGCTGCTCGATTCCGCAGACGTACGCTTATGCAAGTCATTAAAGGTTCAGCACTAACAAACTCTACAGAATATCGCCATTTATTATATCCCTGGCGAAGAGACTTTTGCCGCACTCGAAAACAAGAAGTAGCTATCACAAGGCTGCGTTGCCGGGTGCCAAATCTAAATTTCTATAAACACAGGTCTGCTCGGGCACCTTCGCCACTGTGCGCGTTCTGTGATGAACTGGAAACAATAGATCATTTCTTTTTGACCTGCAGGCGGTTTAACACATTACGAAAAACCCTATTAGAAATACCTTTGCGTGGCATTGGTATGGACTTATCTCTGCCTGTCATTTTGTCTTTTGGAGCTTCCATTTCTGGTTTCTCTAATGGCACAGTATGCGCGGCCGTCCGGGACTATATTGATGAAACTAATAGGTTGACTAATTAACCAGTTTCATTATCTTAACATGTCCACATAATTATATACGTATAAAATCAGATTATTGGTCTATTCTAAGAATAAATTTGTTTATGTAAATATTTGTATGCATTACATTAAGCACCACACTTGCCTATAGGCTATCGGTAATCTTTCTGCTATACCTCCATCATTCTAAATCTGAACAGTAAATTTTAAAGCCACTCAATTCTTGGCCAATCCCCCACAGTGGGTATGCGCCACTAACAATAGGTGAACAACAACAACAACAACAACAACGACTTGGCGGTTCGGACGTGGACAGCCACCGCGGCTCCGTTTGAGGTGTGGAATAAAGTGGCGAGAGAACGACACGACGACGTTGGCCGCCGTCCCGTCTTCCTCTCTCGCTACATTGGTGACCCGGACAACACGCCCTTCACCGAGCGGCCCGATGCCATCTTCCCGCAACTCTGCCCGCCAGTGCCGCCGTTCCAATCAACCTACCCCAAGGTATGGTTCATGCAGCTCGATGCCGTTCTTGCGCTGAATGGCGTCACGGACCAGCCGCTGATGCATGTCATTCTTCATGACGCCCTTCCGGTAGAGTTGCGTCATCTCTCTGCCACTTCAACCCCCAGCCAGCAGCCTTACGATGACCTCTGCTCTGCGGTGCTTGCCAGCTATGGCCTCACCTACCACCCGCTGCCGTTTACCCGCGACTTTCAGGTTTTCCCTGCGTCGCAGCGTGCTGGACCCTCCGGCCCGAAGCTCTCATCTGACCGCAATCTTACTTCCCCGACAACATCTCCCTCCACCTTAGATCCGGCCACTAGCGAAGTGATTCTCGCACCCGGTCACAGATCCGACGAGGTTTTTGAAGTCGTTCCTGCTGCCGACAACCTGTCCACCACGAAGTGCGTTTTTTCGAAGTTCTCGGCCGATGGTCCTTCTGGCACGCTTGCTACCTGCACGTTTTCCACAAAAGCGACGGCACGCGACACCGTAGCCCCACCAGACACCATGACGACCACCTTGCCACCCGCCTCGGAGTCTGGCACAGGTGACCTTTCGCCCGTTGTTGACTTCCCGACCTCCATGGCTCACAACACGGCTGACACGTCAGGTGCTACGACAGCAACATCACCGAACGCCCTGGTGTCTACCATGACTACGGACATCGACACGCCTTCTATTCACCCCCCGGTCGCGAAGGCTTCAGTTTCGACAATGCCCGAAGGTGCCTTTTCACTCACCTCAATGATGTGCGTGTCCTGCCAGCAGCAACAATCCTCGCCCTCGCAGTCACTCGCAGGCGAAGTTGAAGCCACAAGCTGTCAACCACGACCAAACTTCCGAGATGTTGCGACTATGACCGACGCTCCTGAGGACGACGTGCTTGGTCTGCCTATGTCACAGCAGACCGCACATCTCACGCCTAGCATACAGGCACCCATCTTCCATACCGACCTGCGCACGAACCGGCGTGCGCCGACTACTGAAGGTGTTTCGCCAAGTCAAGGTACGCCCACTGAGCTTCCTCCAGAGTCCATATCTGCTGGATCCCATGACACGCCTCCTACTGAGTTCTTGACGGAAACCGTAGGCGAGCTGGCATGTAACTGGACTGTAGGCACAACCTTTTACAAGCCGCATACGTCATTCACCTGTACCCAACGTGTACAATACTACTTACTCACTGCCAACGTAAGTGGTCAAGTCCACTCATATTCCAATACCTATCACGTCACGACACCTACGTACCGACATCGGCACCAGTGCTGTGCACGCCCGCGAAATCACCGTCAAAGCCGTTGCTTGTCGATGGGTGGTCTGCAAGACTTCACTACGCCACTTCTAATTGCTTTGCGTGCAGGGGCCAAATCGGCTTTTGTGCACCCGTCATCACCTCACCCTGAACACCTCTCTACCTGCAATGCTCACTCGCGACACCCTGTGCGCTCCCAGCTAGCCCCAGCTGGTCATCCTGTCACCGACTTGTGTGCAAACATGTTTCTGAACGCTTACTTCTTCGTCCACTGCGCAACTTCCAGTGTCGCCCACCAGAGACCCACTGGTTCCCGATGGTCACTACACGTTGACAAGCTGGACTTTCCAAACGGACACTTTGCGGATTGTCGTTCATGTATATAGTCTCTTTCTCATTCTTTGTTATATACACTTCAAATCGCGCAAAGCGCTAGGGGGGGAGCCCTTTAGTGCATGATCATCATCATCATTTCTCAATGACCGCGCCGCGCCTCTCGTGCAGCTGATGCTAGCTCGAGCGGCGCGAGGATTAGAACAAGCTGGCGGACTTGGCGGTTCGGACGTGGACAGCCACCGCGGCTCCGTTTGAGGCGTGGAATAAAGTAGCGAGAGAACGACACGACGACGTTGGCCGCCGTCTCATCTTCCTCTCTCGCTACACTATCTATGATTTGAAAGTGCTTGCTCGTGCTCCACCACGGTCCTAATATTCTGGTTACTTCAGTCTTATGGTTCTGCTCCGCGGTAACTACCTGTTCTAGGTAGACGTGCTCTTTTTGAACTTCAAGTGCACTGCTACCTAAGTTGAAGCACCGTTGGTTATCTTCTGAGGTTATTGTACAATCATTCGTTTTCTGCAGACTATTTTTAAGACCTACCTTTCTGCTCTCCTTGTCTAATTCAGTAATCATGAAGTGTTAATTGTCCCCCGAGTTACTCTGCAAAGGAATGTGATCGGCGACGCGCAGGTTACTCATACTCTCTATTCACTCTTATTCCAAACTCTTCCCAATCTATGCCGCTGAAAAGTTCTTGTAAGCAGTGGTAAAGGGCAGTAGGGAGATCGCATCCTCTTGTCTTAGACCATTATTTATTGATTCTGTCGCTTTTTAAAGAAAAAGTATTGTGGTCGTTTATCCGCTGTAATTCTTTCCAGCTTGTTTTTATATGCTTCGACGACGCTCTGATTCCGCAGTGCCTGGACGACTGCTTAATTTCCATTGAATCACAGGTCTTCTCGTAAAATGTGAAGGCTACGTATAGTGGGCGGGTGTACTCTGAGCGTTTCTCTATCACCTGATTGATAGTATGAATGTGGTCGATTGTTCAGTAGCCTGTACGAAATCCTGCTTGATCTTTGGTGGACTGAATTTTAATGTTGTTCTAATTGTGTTAGTAATTACCTTTGATTGATTGATATGTTGGGTTTAACGTCCCAAAACCAACATATCATTATGAGAGACGCCGTAGTGAAGGGCAACGAAAAATTTAGACCACCTGGGGTTCTTTAACGTGCACTCACATCTGAGCACACGGGCCTGCAACTTTTCCGGCTCCATTGGAAATGCAGCCGCCACCGCCGGGATTCAATCCCACGACCTGCGGGTCAGCAGCCGAGTACCTTAGCCACTAGACCATCACGTAGGAGCAGTAATTACCTTTGATATAGGTTGTATAAGATGGAAAGCAGGCTGATCGATCTGTGAATCTTCAAGTCTTCGTCATTTATTGCGGGCTTAGATGACGTCAGCATCCTTGGAAAGTTCTGGTACCGTCCCCGTCAGAAGACAATTCGCAAACAGGGCGACCAGTTTTAGTTTTGTTTCACACAATCTCTATAGCATTTTAGCACATTATGTTTTTCCCCTTAATATAGGCCATTCTTATGAAAATGAAAAGGTCCAACAAGGTGGAGCATTGGATATGGTGTCTGCCTGCTGACCCCAAAGGTCGCGGGTTCAATCCCGACAGCCGCGGTTGCACTTCAATTGAGGCAAAGTGGTGAACGTCCGTGTACTGTGTGATGTCAGTGAACGTTAATTATCTTCAGATGGTTTCATAATCACACCATCGTTTTGGAACGCAATACCTAGATAATTTTATGTGTGTTTGGAAAAAATGCTTAAAGATTTCGAGTACTTCATTAAAATGAAAGTATGCAGTTTATGAACGGAATTGCAGTGAATGAACACTCATGAGTCATACATTACAACAACACCTTGCGTTAACTGCAACTGTTTTTTATATCGCATGTAAACTTCACGTTCACTTGCTCACCCTGAGAAGCCTCCACAGCAGTCTAATACTCCTCAGCGAGGAAAAAAGTTGTGTTCAAGACTAAAGCAAAGAAAGTTTTGTTGAATCATAGACACTGTCACAAACGAGCGCTCAAAAAATAGCGCGCCACCGAATTCTGGCGACAGTGACGATATCAAGCGCTGAGAGACGCCTCAAGGTCACCGCTAAAAAAGAAAACAAGCATCCAGAGACTCCCCGGTTGCACCGTCTCTCCCTCTAAGAAGCGTAGTTTCGCTGACCAACCTCCTCACATCGGCCGCCGAGCAAGCCCTGGGAGGATCTCGAATGAAAGGGGCCTGGTGATGCAGATTTGTGTCACGTGTCAAACACCGCTCTCGAAACGTCTCGCCCTTCCCCAGCCTTGGCTGCGCATCACGCCGACGAAACTATTAGCCCTTTCTGGAATCTAGCGCGAAAGGTACTTAGGCGAGCAGCGGAGAAGAAAAATCAGGAGAAGATGAAAGTTTTGCTCAAGTGAGCGTGGCGTCATTCCGCCGTGTCGACGAAGGTTTTGTCCTCAGTGACAAAGCAGGAAAAGAAAACAGTTTACGCCAGTGTGTGTAGGCTGGAGAAGAAGGAAGTTTGCGCTAGTGTGCGTAGAATCTTTCCGCCGTGTCGGAGAAGGTTTTTGTCGTCAGTGACAAAGCAGGTGTTGAAGAGGGTTTCCACCTGAAGAGTGAAGGCTGGTGCTACCAACAGAAGAATAGTGTGAGACTACCGCCAAAGAACGAAGACGTGTCCTGCAATCGCAACGCGTGGGAAGCCGGAGTGTTACCGGCGAAGACGTTTGGTTCTTGGAGAGCGGCCAATTGAAGACGCGAGGTTTGCTGGAAGAGAAACTTCGGGGGCAGTGGATCGACAACAGCACTGGACGTTGAGTGAGTCTTTCCTAGGAAAAAAATGTTCGCACTTTGTTCCAAGGAGTTTGGACTGAATAAGTTGTCGAACTCTTTAGTGTTTAAGTGTCTGTTCTTCGATGCATGTGATTGCATTGTAGCGCGTATTCTTGTTTGTGTCCGTTGTTTGGAGTGTAGCTGATGGTACCGTGTAGTATGTTGTTTGACTGGTGATATATCGTATTCAACTATTGTCAAGTGTGCATATTTGTGTATCGTTTAATCTGTCATATTTGTAATATATAATTTTGTTTTGTTTATCAACTCTCAACTCTGACTCGCTCTTTAGGCCACAACCGGCATCCGCTGGTGCGCCAAATAGAACCTCTTCTAAGTTGTCCACACTTTCGTGGTGCAGTTCAGAGGCCCGATACTTCCGCCCTTGGAATTAGCTCTGCGATTGGCTCCCTAATTAAAGGGACCTGTGACAAAAACACAGAAAACGACAAAAAAATTTTAATTTGGGCCTACTGCCTGGCCGGTCGTTTGTTACTAGCGTATGCAGATGATGGGATTTCCAGTTTAAGCATGAACACAGTGAGGCGCTCTGAGCAAAAAGCTATCGAGTTTGAGCTTTACTGACTACAACACACTGTGTTTTATTGCAGAAAATTTTGGTACGAAATACTTCTTTTGTCAAGCGTACACCTGGTTAAATTTATTAGAGGTTCTTGAAACTCGAGAATAGTCGAGGTGGAAGAAGTTTTGAGGAGGTGAAAAAATTATGTTCCAAGGCAGCCTTGGGGCAAGATGAGGATTAAGGATTAACTCTTCCAACCACGCTACCTAAAGACAGTGGTCACAGAGAACGTATTCTTCTATGACGTAGAAAGAAAAATTCTGCTGCAAAGTTGCGTAGCAAAAAAAAGAATAGCAAAGCTAGAAGAAAAAGTTTTTATTTGAGATAAAACTTGTTGATTGATTGCACACTCGAACGCCCCTTGCAGGAAAACTATTTGGTGGTAGAAAGCATGATTGCTAATTAAAAGCACATCATTCAAAAAAATAACAGTTCTCGAACGTCCCTAGTGCCGGTAGAGTTTCGGTTTTAGATCACTGGGCATAGAGCCCCACTTAACTTTACTGTCCGAGAAATATACTATAGTATGAGGATATACAGCTCAAGTATCTTTTAATTTGTCGTAAGCTCAGGTTTTTTAAACTTCTGTGAGCATCGAATCTGAGCCTTTAGGCAGGAAAAATTTTGAATTGTTCACTTATGTCCACAGCTGGGCAGCTGAGTAATTTCAAAGAAGAAATTACCATTTTCTTACGTATGATGTTGGTAAAACATACATAACTAGCGTTGTTCTCAGCCTAACTTCACTATTTTCAGTCAGACGAAAAAATGACACCATCTTTTTCAGGACAAAAACTGTGAACTTGAGAACAGTCACGCTGCACTATTCAAGGTAGACCACCGCAGAATGCGAGGCCATTCTCTTTTCAAGAAAAAATTATAAAATTTAAAAGAGAGAGTTTGAACAAGCATAAATACTAGTGTCAATGTGCAAAAAAACGAAGTTCATTAAAAAAGTGTTTTAAAAACACATTGTCAGTCACTGATGAAACTCTTAGCCATAAAATGAAAGATCAGTTTCAATATCAGCCTCTCTAATTGTGTATTTATGGTGGTATCGTAGTATTGAAGATATCATCGCGTCACATAATTTTCATGAAATGCAACTACTATATATTTTGAAACAGCAGTCTGTTACATACTTACATCTCTTTTTAATACCCATTCCTTTACCCTGGCGCAGAACAGCAGACCAGGCGCTCGTTTGGTTTACGTTCCTGCCTTTCATCTTCTTGAGCTTTCTGTGAGAGCGTCCAGCAACATCCGCATTCAGCATCCCATGAGGCAACTGGTCTATACAACACGTTTGCTTAAAATTTCATAAGTATTCAAAGATAGAGGAGGCAGCCTCGCTTCAACGAATATATATATATATATATATTTATATATATATATATATATATATATTGTAGTGAAGAAGATGAATGCTACTTAGAAGGGCAGGGGGTATGACTCAGTCGGTGAAGAAGACGACGTTTGGTTGGCTGGCGACTCAGGCTGGTTCCGCCATTACCACTTGACGTGTCGTGACCGCTCTCCTATTTTATAAAAGAGTGCAACTCTAAAACGCCTCATTATAATTGGTGGAGGTGCTGGGTAACGCCTAATCCTGGAACTGCGAAACCGTACGTTGCCTCCAGTTGCTACGATGTCCACGGACGATGATCAGCAGGCGGCCGCCTCGGCTCCAACTACTGCAGCTCCTGTCTGTCTTGGCGCCTTTCGGCAACGCGATCCACCTACCTTCAGTGGAACCGATGACAAAGACGCGGAAGACTGGCTCGACGAATACGACCGGGTGAGCAAGCACAACAAGTGGGACGATGCACACAAGCTTACTGTCGTCCAATTTTATTTGACCGACGTCGCCAGTCTGTGGTACCGTAATCACGAGAGAGACCTCCCCACCTGGTTGGCCTTCCGAACGGCGTTTGCGGACTTGTTTGGCCGTCCGGCACTTCGCAAACTACGGGCCGAACAGCGCTTGCGTACCAGGGCTCAGCAGAATGGTGAGCATTACACCAGTTATATCGAAGATGTGGTCGACCTTTGCCGGCGTGTCAACTCGGCCATGCCAGAAGCCGAGAAGATCAAACACATCTTGAAAGGCGTGACTGACGACGCATTTCAGATGCTTGTCGCCAAAAGCCCGCAAACGGTAGCGGAAGTGATCCAACTGTGTCAGAGCTATGATGAGCTCTGGAAACAGCGTGACACCACTCGTCGTGCTACCGCGCCATGTGCAACCATCTCCGCTTTAACGTCGGCTGGCTCTATAGATCACACCACTTTGCTTCTCGAGATCAAGCAATTTGTACGAGAGGAGGTCGCACGCCAGTTGTCCCTCGTGCCTTATACCTCCGAAAGTGCCCCATCTACTTTAGCGCCATCAATACAGCGAGTAGTCCAGGAGCAAGTGTCCGAGGCGCTACCAACAGCTCACGCACCACCTGTGGCTGCTCCATTGACCTATGCCGAAGCACTGAATGGAACCCGACGTCCACCTGTCGCGAACGGCCACGTCTCTTTGTCGCGAACGCCTACGTCCACGCGTCCCTTTGTCGTACCAACTGAGCCTATGTACCAGGCTGCCCGTCCTTTCTCCCGACCACCACCTCGACGCTTTCAGAACCCTTGGCGCACTCAAGACAACCGCCCCATATGCTTCGCCTGTGGAATTGCGGGTCACGTGGCACGATTTTGTCGACGGCGTGAGTTTTTCCTGCGTGACGACGTCAGGCCCAACAATTATGATTTACCCCCACGACCGGAGCCGGCTGTATATGGCGAGACTTCCACCATGGACACATTTTCACCTCGCCGAAACTTCAACAGACACCGGTCGCCTTCACCTCAACGCCGTTCCCTTTCCCCTATGCTTCGTCGACCTCGCCCTGTCCCTGAGGAAAACTAGGAGCCGCGGTTCCGGGGGCAAGAACTGCGGATCTTTCGAACTCCACAAGACCTTGTTTTTCGCCGTCCAACGTCGTTGCTGTCTCCGTTGAAGGTATACCTGTTTTTGCATTGGTCGATACTGGCGCCGCAGTGTCTGTAATGACTGAAAAACTTTGCCGTCGACTAAAAAAAGTCACAATGCCTCTACACGACTTCGTTTTAAGCACTGCGAGCGAGCAACGAATTCGCCCTTTTGCTGCATGCACAGCACGTGTCGTTATTGCTGACAATATATATGTCGTCGAGTTCGTACTGCTCCCGCAGTGTTCTCATGACATTATATTAGGCTGGGACTTCCTCTGCACTCATCATGCCGTCATCGACTGTGCTCGCGCGGAAGTGGAGTTCGCGCCGTTATGCGACGCTGCTTCACTCGACTCGTCCCTTTCACCTGCAAAAGTTTTCGTTGCCGCCGACACTTCGATATCCCCGTTCTCGTCCGCCCTAGTTCCGCTTTCCTGTGACGTCTATAGTGGCTCAACTGTCCTTTTTACGCCTTCTGAATCCGCTGTTCGCCGCAAGTGCTTCCTGATTCCTTTCGCCGTTCTGAATATTCACGATGGATCAAGTGCAATTTATGTATCAAATCCGTTTCCCTCGCCTTCCAAGTTACTGTGCGGAGAGTGCCTGGGCTTTGCCGATGACATTGATCCCTCGAGTGCACGTGTAGTTCCTGACCACTCGACTACGCTACCTATTGATGCTGTTGATTGCTGCGCGTCATCCTCTTCCCCATCATTCACCGACGCAATTTCGCGCTGCATCGACCCCAACCTTACGGCCCAGCAGCGCACCGACATCATCGCCCTCCTCGAGCGCTTCCGTGCCAGCTTCGACCACCAGCAACTGACTTTGGGCCGTGCTTCCACTGTATCTCACGAAATCGACACTGGCCTTCACGCTCCTTTACGTCAGCGTCCGTATCGGGTATCGGCATCTGAGCGTCGCATAATCGCGGAACAAGTTGACGACATGTTGAAGCGAGGTGTTATTGAGCCCTCTAACAGCCCGTGGGCCTCCCCAGTTGTTCTAGTCAAAAAAAGGATGGCTCAATAAGATTCTGCGTCGACTACCGCCGGTTGAATAAGATCACGCGCAAAGATGTTTACCCGCTACCTCGCATAGACGATGACCTTGACTGCTTACAAGGCGCGGAGTTCTTCTCGTCACTAGATCTGCGTTCAGGTTATTGGCAGGTTCCCATGGCTGAGGCTGATCGCCCCAAGACGGCTTTTGTTACCCCTGATGGCTTATATGAATTTAACGTCATGCCGTTTGGGCTCTGCAATGCGCCTGCCACTTTCGAGCGCATGATTGACAACATCCTCCGTGGCCTGAAATGGCAGACATGTCTGTGCTATTTAGACGATGTTGTAATACTTTCAAGCGACTTTTCAACGCATCTTCAGCGGCTCGAGACAGTGCTTACTTGCCTCACCGCCGCCGGTCTACAGCTCAACTTGAAGAAGTGCTGCTTCGGCGCTCGACAACTCCTAATTTTGGGCCATGTTGTATCTAGAGATGGCATTCTTCCGGATCCGACGAAACTCCGTGCCGTTGCCGAATTTCCCAAGCCGAAGACCTTGAAAGAACTTCGCAGCTTCCTCGGTTTATGTTCATATTTTCGTCGATTTATCCGCAACTTCGCCTCCATCATATCGCCCTTGACTGACCTTCTTGCCGGCAACAAAGACCTTTCTAGTTGGTTGTCAGCTTGTGATGATGCATTTGCCACACTCCGCCACCTTCTTACGTCACCTCCTATACTGCGACATTTTGATCCTCTTGCCCCGACGGAAATACACACGGATGCTAGCGGATTTGGCCTCGGTGCTGTGCTCGCCCAGCGTAAACATGAATTTGATGAGTACGTCGTCTCTTACGCCAGCCGTGCACTCACAAAAGCAGAAGCCAACTATTCAGTCACCGAAAAAGAGTGTCTAGCCATCATATGGGCCATAGGCAAGTTTCGACCATATCTTTACGGGCGCCCATTCAGCGTGGTTACAGATCATCATGCATTATGTTGGCTCTCCTCGTTAAAAGATCCCACCAGCCGGCTTGCCCGTTGGGCGCTTCGGCTACAAGAGTACGACATCCACGTCGTTTACCGATCTGGCCGAAAACATTCCGACGCAGACGCGTTGTCCCGATCACCTCTACGACGTAGTGACAAGCCGCCGTCTTCGCCTGCCCCCGACGTATCTGCACTTAGTGTCAGTGACATGCGACAGGAGCAACGAAAAGATCCATGGATCGCTTCACTTATCAACTTGTTGAATCGAACTCCCTCGAAAAATATCCCTAGAGGTATGCGCCGTCAAATACAGCACTTCATTATCAGAGATGGTTTGCTATACAGACGTAATTATCTCTCCGAAGGACGCCAATGGCTTCTAGTCATTCCCACAAGTCTCCGCTCAGACATATGCGCCTCCTTTCACGCCGACCCACAATGCGCCCATGCTGGAGTGTTAAAAACCTACACCCGCCTGTCCCACCGCTACTACTGGCGTGAAATGTATCGCTTCGTCCGTCGCTACGTACGTTCCTGTCTCGCTTGTCAACGCCGGAAGAATCCCACTCCAACTTCTCCAGCTCCACTACAACCCTTACCTTGTCCTGCCCGACCGTTTGACCGTGTTGGTATTGATCTGTATGGACCTCTTCCGATTACACCGGCTGGAAATCGCTGGGTAATCGTCGCTATCGATCACCTTACGCGCTACGCAGAAACTTCACCACTTTCTTCTGCGTCAGCCAGCGACGTCGGTCGTTTCATACTGCATCAGATCATTTTACGTCACGGTGCACCACGTGAATTCCTGAGTGACCGAGGGCGTGTGTTTTTGTCGGACGCTGTCGAATCGCTTCTCAAGGAATGCCAAGTCATTCATCGCACCACCACCGCGTATCATCCTCAAACAAATGGCATTACAGAACGATTCAACCGTACATTAGGAGATATGCTGTCGATGTACGTCGCAACCGATCACACCAATTGGGACAGTATTCTCCCTTTTGTAACCTACGCGCATAATACTGTTGTCCAGACAATCACTGGTTTCTCGCCATATTTCCTCCTTTATGGTCGCGAGCCCTCTTGCACGCTAGACACCATCCTTACTTACCACCCGGATGTTGCTGAGTCGACGACGATGTCACAAGCTGCTAAATACGCGGAAGAGTGTCGTCAGCTTGCCCGCTCCTTCACAAGTGCTGAACAGCAACGCCAGAAACACCACCGCGATAGCCCGACGCCTCCGGCTTCTCATGCATCGGATGACCTTGTCTGGCTTTGCATCCCTTCAACCAGCCCTGGCCTCTCAACGAAACTGATGTACAAGTATGACGGACCTTACCGTGTGGTTAAACAAACTTCACCCGTCAATTACATCGTGGAGCCGCTTGAACAGCCCCATGATCAACGACGCCGTGGACGTGAGACCGTCCACATAGACCGCCTAAAACCATACTACGATCCCTCTATTGTCTCCTGCCCATGAGTCGCCAGGATGGCTCTTTTCCGGAGGGGAGGAAAATGTAGTGAAGAAGATGAATGCTACTTAGAAGGGCAGGGGGTATGACTCAGTCGGTGAAGAAGACGACGTTTGGTTGGCTGGCGACTCAGGCTGGTTCCGCCATTACCACTTGACGTGTCGTGACCGCTCTCCTATTTTATAAAAGAGTGCAACTCTAAAACGCCTCATTATAATATATATATATATATATATATATATATATATAATATATATATATATATATATATATATATATATATATATATTTACATACATTGCCACAGAAAATTACCATCGCTCCGCGCAAAGCGGACGTCGGGAACCAGAGTAACGCTAACGGCACGACTACGAGCGACGAAGCCAGCCGCAATGCACGAGCCGGGCCTGCATGCGCCCGATACACCGCCGAACAGCCAACGCGCGTGAAGAAGAAAACGAGGGTGCTCGAGACAGAGGCTCACGAGGACTACCGCCCTTGGATTTTTTTGATTGCTGTGCGTCGTTCACTTTGGGCACAAGTTCGCCCTTAATAAACCGTGTAAATAGAACAACCTTGTTGTAAGGCTGCTACATTCGTTACAATATATATATATATATATATATATATATATATATATATATATATATATATATATATATATATATATATATATATATATATATATATATATATGGGATATGGCACAATGGGAGCGTTGTCAACAAGGAATGGAATGGAATGAAAAAACTTTATTTCAGTCCTGCAAGACGCGCTTAGCGAGTAGCGGGCGTCTCCCACGTAGGGATCGACAGGGAGTACCTGGCGGCCGCTTCGTGGGCCTGCTGGACGGCTCATTGCTGGTCGGCGAGAAGTGAGCTCCTGAGGGACCTCTCCCACTTGCTTGAGGTAGAGTCGGGAGGAGTTGTTCTACACTCCCATAGCATGTGTTCAAGTGTCGCTGTGTGTCCACATGATGGGCATGTGTTGCTGTGTTGTCAACAAGGATAAATATATTTATTTGCCAACAGTTTCGGGAGGAGTCCTCCCTTCATCAGGGGATGAGTTATACTGACATGAACTTCCAAACTTTGTTGCTGCCGCTTCCCTCTCGCCTTGAAAGATGTTTGCGAGAGTGAGAGGGAACTAAAAAAGGAAAGAAAGAAAAAAAAACAAAATAGCGGGAAGAAAAAGACGAAAAAAATAAAGGAAAGAAATTAAAAAAGAGAAAGAACCACTGTCAACACTGAGAACGAAACCAACAGTCCGTGTACGTCCACACACGGTTCTTATCACGTGCTGTTCAGTTCTCGACGTGTGTCGGGCCACCCAAGATTGTGTGTCGGGCCACCCAAGTCGTCGCAGTGGCGGGAGGGTCCGTGACGGCGTGCGTAAAGAAAGGGTTTCCCCTTAATGGGTCGGTCGGCGTGCGGCATGCGTAAAGAAAGGGTTTCCCCTTAATGGGTCGGTCTTTAATCTTCGTCCGTTTCCCTTCAGTGGTCATCAAGTGGTAGGCGAACGTAAACACTTTGTATGTGCATGTGGAAAAAAGAAAAAAGGGAGGAAAAAAGGAAAGAAAAAAAGAAGAAAAACGAAAAAACAAGAAAGGACAGTGTACACGTACGAGTCAGTGCGAAAAAAACGTGGTCTCCAGCTATCAATTTTTGTCACCAATTTCCTGCTGGCTTACATCTCGGAGGCAGTTGACTTTTCCGGGTTCCTCGTTGATGCCGGCTACTAATGTTCGAAATTTGAAAACAAAATATGCCTCACGCTGTTCGCGCTTGCGCCTGTTTGAGAAACCGGACTGCAAAGAGTTACGCTGATATTTTCAAAACTGTGGTTTGGCAGGCGCAGATGTCTAGATAAAGGTAGCTTCGGCAGTGAAGTGGCGTGGTACCGGTGATTATTGAACCGCAGCAGAAATGGCGTGTCTGTTTGGCCGATATATTCTTTTCCGCAGATGTTGCAATGTAGCTTGTATATTACGTTACTGGGGTCACAATTAAGGCTTTCAGTTATGCAGAATTTGAAATCCGAGAAGTTCGCTTTGGATTCACGTGTTGTGACCACTTGTTGGCATACTTTGCATCGAGCTTTTCCGCAGGGCTGGCACCCTGATTGAAATTTGGGGGTGTTTGTTTTTGCTCTGACAAGAATGTCCTTCAGATTTTTATCCCTGCGCTACACCACGTGAGGTGGCTTCGCGAAAATAGAAGTTAGTCGTTTTCTTTGCCTGATTATGTTGAAATGGCGGGAAAGTATGTTGTTGATGCGTGGCGCTGATGAGGAGTAAGTTAGTACAAGGTTCGTTTGGGAAGTCGTTTTAGATACTCTGTTTGGTCCCTTAATTATATCATTCCTGTTCACGTTGCGAGCACGTAGTATGGCATCGTCCGGATAATTTTGTTGCAATAAGGAATGCTTAAGGTGTTCCGCGTGTCTGTCAAATTCCCGCACATCGGTACATATTCTTCGGTACCGGTAGGCCCGAGAATATGGAATACCCGTTTTGCAATGTTTTGGGTGGCTGCTGTTGAAATGCAGGTACATTTGACGGTCTGTAGGCTTTTTGTATAGGTTTGTTGACAAGCGGTCATTTTTGACCGTGACAGTGACGTCCAATAAGTTAATGGTAGTTTTGGAAATTTTGTGCGTGAATTCATTGACGGGTGGCACTTGGTAAAATCCTCTATGAAGCGGAAAAGACTTCCTTCATCATGGTTCCATATCATAAAAATATATATAAAAATATTTTTATGATATAGATTATATATATATATATATATATATATATATATATATATATATATATATATTCTATTGATTTGAGGAGCAGCAATCGTTACGGTGTAACATGGGCAGCTACGCCAGTCTGAGAAAAAGAGAAAAGAAAAGACTGTATTTTGCGCAATGGCCGGCCATTTGCCCGAAAGTGGCTTCAGGTGGCGGTCCTGAGTCCCTGGACTGGGGCGGCATCCTCGTCCTGCCAGACGGCTTGATCTGGGCGTTCGGCTACGTGCTTTGGAGTGCCACCCCCCAGCGGCGGCGGCGCCGGCGAGTGTTCTGAAACATTTTTTTGCACGTTAGCATACCGCATGTACTCATAGAGCTCATCCCGACGAAAGGGCGCGGCCCCGGACTGCTTGTGCTGAACGTGTATAGCAGACCCAAAGCCAGACACCGCAAAAGCGGTGTCTGGCTTTGGGTCTGCCAGCACGTTGCTGCGAGAGGCGCGCGAGGCAGCTGCCGACAGGCCCTTGCTCATCGCGGGCGACTTCAACGCGCACCACGCGGCGTGGGGGTACGGCTACGAAGCGCCAAAAGGTAAGCGCCTTTGGGACGATGCGCAGAATGAGGGCCTCGAGCTCATCACAGACCCTTCCGCGCCTACGCGCAGGGGCAACAGCGTATTTGCAGACACCTCACCCGACCTCACATTTACCAAGAACGTTGCTAGTGCGCGATGGCACAATACACAGGAGGACCTGGGTAGCGATCACTCAGTGATCGAGATCCAGGTCGACGCTGAACCTCACCACCGCGTTCATCGGGAAGGTACCAAGGGCAAGAACCACCAGCTGGTGGATTGGGACGCGTTTCGCAAAGTCCGGAAAGAGCAGAATCGTGGCAGTGCGGCTATTGAGGATATAGATAGCTGGACTGCGACGCTCAAGGGGGATTTAGAAACGGCTACGCGGGAGGTTCCGCCAGAATCACAGCTCGAAGTGGTAGACAGCAAACTCCTACACATGTGGGAAGACAAGCGCAGCCTGCAAGACAGGTGGAAGCGTCAACGTCACAATCGAACGCTGCGCAGACACATAGCACGGCTGCGCAGGGACTTAGAAGAGCACGCGTTACAGGTATGCAAAACGCAATGGGAAGAGATCTGCAATGGGATGGAGAACCAGCTGGGACGGGCAAAGACTTGGCATCTCCTCCGGCACTTCTTAGATCCAGAGGAGACGAAAACATCGCACGCACATAGGCTTAACAAGTTGCTGCACGACTACAAAGGAACCCACGCGGACTTTCTAGATGACATGCGAAGCCGTTACTTTCAGTCACGTAGCCCCCTCGCGCACTCGGCATACGCCTGGGAGGGTGAGGGTAACGTGGAGCTAGACGAGGACTTCAGCGTTGCAGAATTGAGGGCGGTGCTGCACAGGCTCAACACAAAGTCGGCGCCAGGCCCGGACGGGATAACCAACAAAGCGCTACTTAACTTGGATGATTAGTCGATAGAACAACTGACGGCTTACATGAACGAGTGCTGGAATGCGGGCGCTATACCAAACTCGTGGAAAACGGCGCGCATAATTATGATCCCAAAACCGGGCAAACGAGTAAAGATTGACAACGTTCGACCGATATCCCTGACGTCATGCGTTGGTAAGGTCATAGAACATGTGGTTCTCGCTCGCCTTACCAACTACCTCGAGGACCGAAACATGCTCCCACACACGATGCTGGGATTCCGTCGTAACCTTTCCACGCAGGACATTATGCTTCAACTCAAGCACGATATCGTAGACAATCCCACATGATCCACCAAAGCAATACTCGGGCTCGACCTCAAAAAGGCGTTCGACAACGTTAGCCATGCTGCCATACATGAAAGTATACGAGCGTTGGGACTGGGCGCAAGAACGTACCACTACGTACGGGATTTTCTTACGGGCCGCCCGGCCCGATTAGCGATCGGCGGAATAGAATCGCAAGACATATACATGGGTTGTACGGGCACGCCGCAGGGCTCCGTAATCTCGCCCATGCTCTTTAACCTCGTGCTTGTCGGATTACCACGAAAACTCGCTGAGATAGAAGGCCTCCACCATAGCTTGTACGCCGAAGATATCACCCTCTGGGTTGCCGAGGTAAATAACGGCCACGTAGAGCAAACGCTGCAGGAACCCGTTGACGTGGTGCAGGACTACCTTCGCGACACTGGCCTCAAATGTTCCGCCGCTAAATCGGAGCTCCTACTCTATAGACCCTCGCGCAGGGGCCGTGAACCCAAGAACGCCGATTCCGCATTCAAGTGCGCATATAGAAAAATTAATGTACGTACATCAGACGGCGCTGTCATCCCACAAGTTAACACCATTAGGGTACTGGGCTTGCGCCTGTCCGCCAACGGCCACAACGGCGAAACCGTTCGCAGACTAGAGGGCGCGGTCAACGGAGCATTCCGGTTGCTGAAACGAATAACAAATCGGCATAGCGGTATGAAGGAAAGCAATACCATTTGCCTGGTACATGCTTTCGTTATGAACCATATAACGTACGTCGCCTCCTACCTCAAGTGGCAGGCGACTGAACGCACCAAACTAGATTGTCTCATCCGCAAGGCGTAGAAACGCGCAATCGGATTACCGGCCAATACCAGCACGGAAAAATTTCTCGAGCTGGGGTTGCACAATACTCTAGATGAGATAATCGTAGCACACAACATCGCCCAGTACGAACGTCTGGCGAAGACCAGAACTGGTCGACACATCCTCGAGACACTGGGTATCAACTACCATACGCAGCGCAGCGAAAAGGTCGGGATACCCAGACGTATTCGCGAGCGCATCGTCGTTCTGCTGTTGCCTAAGAACATGCACCCGACACATCACATTGGTCGGCGCAACAGGCGCGCCCAAGACCTTGAAAAGAAATTCGGCAATAGCGAAGACAGTTTACGTGGACGCGGCCCGTTACGACTGCCACCGCGGCTTCGCGGTCGCGATCACGGATCATGTAGGAACTTGCGTCACGAGTGCGACGATAGGCACGGAACAGACGGAGGCGGCCGAAGAAGCTGCCATAGCCCTCGCGATAGCCACCACGGACGCCGAGGTGATAATAGGCGACTCGCAGGCGGCGATACGCAACTATGCCAGCGGCCGGATGTCCCGCGAAGCGGCCCGCATTCTCCAAATTCACGAACGCAACATCTGCCGCAAAAACGACAGTTTCCTCGTATGGACCCCCGCCCACACGGACCCTCCGCTTGCGGGCAACGCCACTACCCACGCCGCGGCTCGAGGACATACACGCTGAGCGGCGACGCCTGCCGGCAGTCCCGATGTCTCGCACACTTCGACAGCGATGCGGGAATGGACGTGGGGGGATCGCATGACCACTTTCAGAGACATCACGCAACCCTACAGACTGAACCGATGCAAATATCCACCACCCCACGCCAAACTAAACAAGAAACAGCAGGTTGCCTGGAGACAACTACAGACACACACGTACCCGAATACGGTGATCCTTCGCCGCTGCTACCCAGGCATTTATACGTCCGACGCGTGTAAGGTGTGCGGAGCCAGAGCGGCGCTGCAGCACATGCTGTGGAAGTGTACCGGTAACGCGCAGCAGTCCCCTACGAACCCGGTAGACATGGCAGTCTCGAACCGCGAGGCACGATGGGAGGCGGCTCTGCTCAGCCACGACCTTGCCGATCAACTGTGGGCCGTCCGGCAAGCCCAGGATGCCGCCCGGGTCCAAGGACTCGAGGCCGTCACCTAGGCCGGGGTGCTTGTAGCCCCACCCCGCTCGATGACGCCGGACATGTTCAGTAAAGTTTTTTACTCACTCACTGCACAAGAACCATCGTGGCTAATTTCATGCGCCGCCAATGGTCAGACCATCAGGTGTGAAGTGAGACATAATGCTGCCGTATGTGGCACGAACAATTTGAAGATGGAGCTGCCCCGCGAATAGGATGCGCGAAAACAGGATATATATATATATGTGTGTGTGTGTGTGTGTGTGTGTGTGTGTGTGTGTGTGTGTGTGTGTGTGCGTGTGTGTGTGTGTGTGTGTGTGTGTGTGTGTGTGTGTGTGTGTGTGTGTGTGTGTGTGTGTGTGAAAGGTAGTACATATACTGAAGAAGACAATAGGCACAACTTATTTTATTGACGACAAAGATGCACCGGTGAAAATTGTTCGAAAATAAAATAAGACAACCACTAAGTTGTGTCTATTACTTTCGCCATAAATAAATGAATACTATATATAGATATATATAATTGCCGAGGAATGTTTAGGGGAACGTATTAGAGCCAATGTAGTGTAAATAAGAAGAGAGAAAAGTGGTTGGTTGCGAAACTTTATTGAGGTCCTGCAAGGCGCGCGTCAGCGCGCAGCGGGTGACTCCCACGTCGGGACCGTTAGGCCAAGCCTATCCGACGCTCCGCGGGCCTGCTGGACGGCCCAAAGTGGGTGAAAAAATAACCTGCCGTGCTCACGCAGGTTATTATTATCTGTTAGATCTCAATATTAATGTTACGGGTAACTTATTTGATAAATCAAATACGATGCACCGTGCTCGGCGAACAATATGGCGACAGTTCATCAACAACCAGCCAACCACGTAGTCTTTCTCTTTCTTGCAGCCAGGCTGTGCCGGCTGTTGTGTATCATTACCCCCCGGCGGTAGAAGCACCCTCTCGGTGCTTGAGCAACTCGGATGCGGTAGAAGGAGGGTGATAAGGCTTGAGTCGAGCTATGTGCACGATGTCACTCGAAGGTGACGATGATAGCGTTGAATCAGCTGGAACGATCTCGTATGTAACGTCAGTCCCCTGGCGAACGACGCGGTATGGCCCAGTGTAGCGTGACAGCAGTATTTTAGAAAGCCCTACACGCCGAGTGTGGGACCAGAGGAGGGCAAGGGAACCCGGTGAAAAGTGCACGTTTCGATGAGGGGAATCGTAGAGCTGTCTTTGGTGCTCCTGTGAGGCCTGCAGGCGGCTGCGGGCGAGTTGGCGTGCGTGGTCGGCTCGCGCGATGGCTTCGCCGGCATACTCAGTGACCGAGGGCAGGCAGCAAGGTGTCAAATGGTAGGGCGGGCTCTCGGTCGTATATAAGATAGAATGGTGAATAGCCGGCAGTGTCGTGACGTGACGAATTATATGCGATTGGCACAAATAGCAAATGAACGTCCCAGTCCTGGTGGTCGGCCGCTACCTATTTAGAAAGCACGTCGGTTATGGTGCGGTTGAGGTGCTCCGTAAGACCGTTCGTTTACGGATGGTACGAAGTGGCAAACTTGTTCTTGGCAGAGCAGGAGCGCAGGAATTTATTAAAGACAGCTGATAGGAAGGTCCGGCCCTGGTCAGTGAGAAGATGGCGTGGAGCTCCATGTACTAAAATAATATCATATACCAGAAAGTCCGCCACATCGGTTGCGCAACTCGTCGGAAGTGCTCGTGTGATAGCGTACCGTGTCACATAGTCAGTGGCGACAGCGATCTATTTGTTGCCTGAGCTGGAGATCGGGAATGCGCCAAGCAGATCGAGGCCAACTCGAAAAAAAGGTTCAATGGGAATGTCGATCGGCTGAAGGAATCCAGCTGGTAGGGAAGATGGGTTTTTGCGGTGCTGGCAGGGCTCACAAGCGGCGACGTAGCGTCGAACACAGCGGGCAAGACAAGGCCAAAAGAAACGACGACGTACACGGTCGTATGTATGAGAGACGCCCAAGTGGCCCGCCAAAGGAGCGTTATGAAGTTGGTTGAGAACAGTCGCACGAAGGTGTGCTGGTATGACGGGGAGCAGGTTATGGCCATATGAATCGAGGTTACGGCGATACAAGAAGCCGTCTTTCACCAGGAACATTTGTAGAGATGCGTCGCGAGGCATTGACTCAAGCTTGTCAATGATGGTTCGAAGGGAAGCATCCCGGCGTTGTTCGTGGCCAAGGTTGAGTAGCTGCGTCACAGACAGAAGGTCTGGAAAGGTGTCAGTATGGGCAGCCTCTTCCACAGGGTAGCGTGATAAACAATCAGCATCTTGATTTGACCACCCTGTTTTGTAAGTTACCGTGAACGTGTATTCTTGTAATCGTAGGGACCAACAAGCGAGGCGTCCTGTGGGATCCTTGAGTGAGGCCAACCAGCAGAGTGCGTGGTGGTCGGTGACTACCCGGAATGGACGCCCGTATAAGTATGGGCGAAACTTGGCGACTGCCCACACAAGAGTGAGACACTCACGTTCCGTGATTGAATAGTTGCGCTCAGCTGTAGATAGCAGGCAGCTTGCATATGCTATAATACGGTCATGTCCGCGTTGATGTTGCATTAGCATTGCCCCTATGCCATGCCCACTAGCGTCAGTGCGAACCTCGGTTGGAGCTGATGGATCGAAATGGGCTAAAATCGGCGGTGTTGTATGGAGCGTCGTGAGCTAGGAAAAAGATGAGGCTTGATCAACGCACCAGAAAAAACGGGGTGTCCTTCTTCAGGAGGTTTTTGAGTGGGCGTGCAATGATGGCGAAGTCCTTAACAAACCGTCGAAAGTAGGAGCACAAGCCCATAAAACTGCGAACGTCCTTTGTTGACTTCTGAACAGTAAAGTCCGTGACGGCGAGAATTTTCTCGGGATCCGGGTGGACTCCTGTGGCATTGACGATGTGGCCAAGTACGGTTATTTGACGACGAGCAAAGTGGCATTTCGACGAGTTCAGTTGAAGTCCGGCTCGACGAAAAACTTCAGGAATCACCGATAAACGCTTGAGATGGGAGTCGAATGTGGGCGATAAACGATAACATCGTCTAAATAACATAAGCAGGTTGACCATACAAACCCTTGGAGCAGTGAGTCCATCATTCTTTCGAATGTGGCCGGTGCATTGCAGAGATCAAAGGGCATAACTTTGAAGTGATAAAGCCCGTCAGGAGTGACCAATGCGGTCTTCTCACGGCCCATCTCATCCACAGCGATCTGCCAATAGCCAGATCGAAGGTCGATAGTAGAAAAATACGTAGCACCGTAAAGGCAGTCTAAGGCATCGTCGATTCTAGGCAACGGATAAACATCTTTCTTCGTAATTTTGTTGAGATGCCTCTAATCTACACAAAGGTGCATTGTTCCATCCTTCTTTCTGATCAGCACGACAAGAGAAGCCCAGGGGCTACAAGAGGGTTCGATTATTTCTTTTGCAAGCATCTTTTCGACTTCCTGTTTTATGACTGTGCGCTCGGACGCGGAAAAACGGTATGAACGTCGGTGAATGGGACTCGCGTCACCAGTATTGATGCGATGAGTAACAACACTCGTTCGGCTTAAAGCCGTGCTGACGAAGTCGAAAATGTCACTATAGGACTCCAAGACGTGACGAAGGGCTTCCGCTTGATCAGGAGCGAGGTCTGATGGTACCATGTGGTGAACGTCGACGCCCGATGAACGGGATAGAGTTGGTTCATGGTCTGAGGTGCAGCAATCATCCACTCTGAAGGGTTCAACCGTATGATTTTGTAGAGCATTAATTTCGGCCAGGGAGATACCTTGTGAAAGAGTTTGGGCAGTGAGGGCGAAATTGACAATAATAAGGCATGTGCGGTTTTCAACGATTGTCAAAGTGTTGTGCGGAACAGCGATGCCATGCGTAAGCATCACGGCATGAATTGGTGCCACCATGTAATCGCCGTCAGGTACAGGTGGTGTAGAGAAGAGGTCAATCTGTGTGACACAGTTAGGCGGAAGGCGTGCGAAATCAATGCAGCAAAGGCGACTTTGGGGTGGGTTGGTCTGATCAGAAAGTAGAGGCCAATAATCGCGGCAGTTCTCCCGTCGGCGACTCGAACGGCTCGGTTCAAGGCGGGTGTGACAACTTTCTTTAGGCGGCGACGAAGAGCAGCACTCCTTATGGACATATGCGCGCCGGTATCGATCAACGCGCGCACAGGTACATTGTCTAAAGTGACGTTCAACAGATTCCGGGTGGTCGGTAATGTTAGAGGAGGATTTCTTGCAGAGGTCGTCGTTAATGCAGCTTCACCTCCAGAAGTTGCACTGCCTAGTTTTCCGGTCGGGGGCGCTGCGAATTGGTCGGAGAGGCAGGACGGCATTGTGAGGGCGAACGAGATTGATGGCGAGCAGGGGATGGTGAGCGGGCGTAGCGAGGTCTCGTCAGAGGTGCGGCAGAATAAGAAGATGTGGTCGGCATAAGGGAATCAAAATCAAATGTTGAGGATGACTGATGGTCAGAAGTGGCCTGGGTAGAAGGCCCATAGCACGCCAGCGGAGCCCAGTGATTGCGGCAGTGGCGAGCAATATTTATTTGTTTATTTATTTATTTATTTATTAGAATACCCTCAGGGCCCGTAGGGCATTACAGAGGGGGTGGGTACAACATTTTATAACACACAGAAAAAAAAGACAAAAAACAATGTCAGATGCGCAAAATACGAAGGCAACATAAGTCAACTAAAAATGTATAAGAATTCAAGCACATACAAGACAAAGATAGATAATGGAAACTGCGTAAAGTTACAAACATTGCCGAGAAATTGCAGTCTTGAATAACAAAGGGTCTGTTATTGTTACAACGGAAGAGGGAAGGTGGTTCCAATCGGCGGCTGTTTTTGGTAAGAAGGCTGCTGAAAAGAATTTGTTGCGGCAAAACGGAATGGCAACCTTATGCTGGTGATCAATGCGCGATGAGTGGTATGACGGTTGTGAAATGAGGTCTCGCTTCATTGATGGATTGTGGAAAAATATCTTATGAAAAAAATGCAGTCGCGCCAGTTTCCTCCAGACAGTTAAATTGGGCAGGTCAAGGTTAGATTTCATTTTTGATATGCTAGCAGTACGGGAATAATTAGAACAAATGAACCGAGCTGAGCGGTTCTGAACAGATTCTAACGCGTTGATTAAATTTTGCTGCACGGGATCCCATATAGCGGACGCGTACTCAAGCTTTGGGCGAATTAGTTATTGGTATAGTAGAATTTTGAGGGACAGCGGAGCGCGAGAAAAGTTGCGGCGTAAGTATCCTAGCGTTCGGTTAGCGTTATTACAGATGTAGGTAACATGCGTGTGCCAAGATAGACTGTTGGTAATGTAAACGCCGAGGGTACTTATATGAAGAGACATGCTGGAGGGGAACTGTGTTAATTCTGTAGGTACAGGGGGGAGAAATAGATCGCCGGGTTATTGACATGAATTTAGATTTGTTAGAGTTGAGAGTCATAAGCCATTTATTGCACCAGGTTGAGACAGTGTCAAGATCTGACTGTAGAAATTGGTTATCTGATTCATTGTTTATTTCGCGGTAAATTACACAATTGTCTGCAAATAGCCTTATAGTGGAGTTAATGCTGTCGGGGAGATCATTAATATATATAAGGAAAAGTAAAGGGCCTAATACGGAACCTTGGGGTACGCCGGATGTTACTTTAGAAAGAGGTGAGTTATAGTCATTAGTTGTTACAAACTGAGTGCGATTAGTCAGAAAGCATTCAATCCATTTAAGAATGTTCGGGTCAATGTTTAAGGCACTAATTTTCAGGAGGAGTAATTGGTGAGGTACTTTATCGAAAGCTTTTTGAAAGTCAAGAAAAATGCAATGCACAAGTGAGCCGCGATCTAAAGCCGATGCTATGTCGTTAGTAAAATAAAGAAGTTGGGTTTCACATGAGTAACTTTTTCGGAATCCGTGCTGGTAGGGAGTAAAAAAAGTTTGATTCTAGGAATGAGACAAGGTTGGAGTAAATTATATGTTCTAACATTTTACAAGGAACACTGGTTAGTGAAATTGGTCTGTAATTGAGAGGCCCCGCCGCGGTGGTCTAGTGGCTAAGGTACTCGGCTGCTGACCCGCAGGGCGCGGGTTCGAATCCCGGCTGCGGCGGCTGCATTTCCGATGGAGGCGGAAATGTTGTAGGCCCGTGTGCTCAGATTTGGGTGCACGTTAAAGAACCCCAGGTGGTCTAAATTTCCGGAGCCCTCCACTACGGCGTCTCTCATAATCATATAGTGGTTTTGGGACGTTAAACCCCACATATCAATCAATCAATCAATTGAGAGGAGACTGTGTGTTACCAGACTTGTGCAGAGGGACAACCTTCCCCACTTTCCAGTCAAGCGGCAAAGTGGAGGTCTGAATAGATTTCGAAAAGATTAGGGACAAGTAAATTGATGAATACAAGCAGTGTTTTTTAGAAACTTTGAGTTGATTTCATCTACGCCACAAGAAGAGGATAACTTAAGCTTGTGAATTAAATTTTGCACTCCAACGGCATCAACGGTAACAGGATACAAGGGTAAAAAATCACGACTAGGCATTTTTGGCAACGCAGAAGCAGAACAACTTGAAAAAGAAGTAACAAAAAAATCATTTAACGCAACGCAACACTCTTCACAGCGAACTGGCTGCCCGTCTGACTTCGTAAGCGAAATGTTTTTCTTTTCCCTAGGTTTAACAGTTTTCCAAAACTTAGAAGGGTTGGTTACAAGAATTGAGGGAAGGGTATTATTAAGAAAAACGCGCTTGGCTTCCTTGATACCTGCTCTGTATTCGGAAAGGACAGATTTGTACACGTGCCAACGGGCGAACGAATTAGTCTGCTTTGCCTGACGGAACAACCGTTTCTTTTTATTCCGCAATTTTTTTATGTCAGTTGAGAACCAAGGGGGGTGTTGGCGACCCTTGATAACGTATGTGGGAATGTATCGCGTGATTAAAGATTCAACTTTCATTTTGAACAATTTCCAGTTTTGTTGAACACTGCGATCAAAGAAGCCATTAGCAAAGCTCTCAGAATTCGATTCGAGTTCCTGTTGATTGAGTCATAATCGCCGCGTGAGTAGTCTCTTATTGTTTTCCGATTGTTTGACCGACGCCTTAAAGAACCTGTTAGATTGAGGTGCACGAAACAATGGTCACTTATGCCTGGGATATATGAAATAGAATGGACAAGGTCTGGTACAGTGGTGAGAATCAGATCAAGAACATTTGATGAAGTGGGGCCCATTCTTGTTGGTTGCGTTACGAGTTGGGTAAGGTTAAAGTCTTCGCACAGTTCCACGAAATGTAAACTGTCGGCTGAAAGTGAGCTTAATGAACAAGAAGGAAGTGACCAGTTTATTTTCTGGTAGTTAAAATCGCCTAGAAGAAAAAATGGTGTATGCGGGTGCCTTTTGACAATATCATTCAAAGCGTCATGCAGTTGCTTGCAAAACACTGGCGTCGCACTCGGAGGGCGGTAACAGCCACAAATTATGACATTTTGATAGTTGACATGGAGGGAAACACAGACAAATTCTAAAGGTGATGCTATTACTACTTGGCTAGAAACTATATAATCAGCTACGGCTATAAGTACACCACCTCCTGGCGATTCTTCTCTATCACATCTGTAAATGGTATAATTATTTTCACAATCGAACAGCTCTACACTTGCAATGTTAGGGGTAAGCCAGGTTTCCGTTAACACTACAACATCGGCGGCGCAGTCATCAAAAATTGAAGATAATGCATCCCGTTTGTTAAGAACACTTCGTACGTTAGAATATAAAACTGAGTAGTTACGATAAGTGGCCGAGGGGTGAACTTTGTTAGGATAAGAGCGTATCTTCGTCGGCATGCGTAGCGGAGGACGAAGCTTCTGATGAATTCCGCGCATGTGTATGCGGCTCACAAACACTGTCGGTCACCGGAGAGTACACAAAGCACTTTTTTGATGTAAAGCTTATTGTACTTGACGGTATACTTCTCGCCACTCGCCCTGCCGAACTCAAAAAGCTTCTTGCGCACGCTTCTTGTTGCGTGGCAGAAATCCTCGCTGATTGACACATAAGACTCGCGAAAACTACTTCTAGACTGCAGTATGCTTTCTTGGAACTTAAAAGAAGCAAATTTTACGATCACTGGTCGAGATTTGCCAACTACGAATCTGCTTAGCCTGTGCGCGCGGGATATGCGGTCGTCGCTACTTCCCAAGTTCAGCTTCAGAGCTTCATTGAGGATTTGGCAAACTTTTTCTTCTGATTGTGCCCACGTTTCCGAATCGCAATCTTCTATTCCATGAAAAATCAAGTTTTCTCGGCGAGAGCGATCTTCAAATTCGTCAAGGCGCTTGTTAACCGAAAGTACCTCTGGTACCCGTTGACGATTCGGCTCGCTGTCTGAGACCCGGACACATTCCTCAACTGCGCATAATCGGTTGTTTAATTCTGCCACTTTTTGTTCAAGAGACACTTGCGCCTCTCTAACTTCGTTAATGGATTCCATAAGTTTTTCGTGTTTTGCGTCTATCTTAGAGTGCAGCCCCTTAATCAACGAGATTAACTCGTTGTATTGCATCCCCGTATCTTCTTCTGGCGGCCTCGGGTTTTCATCAACATCACCGGACATAGCCAGAAGCCTAACGACATGAACGCACTCGCAAATGGACATAAGCAAAACTTAAGGGCATGGAAGCATCAGCAAAGAAAGGTTGTTTGTTTCTTTAGCAAAGAGGGAAACTGGTGAACTAACCTGCACAATATAACAGAAGGGTGTCAGATGCGTGTACATCTTCGCTGAAGTTCCATGCCCACTAAAGGGGGCGGCCGACGATCCAGCTCCTTATATAGCTGCCAGTTGATGCATCCGTCGATGCTGATAACTGTGGGGGGTCGAGCACCGGCAGGCATTCCCGAACGCGCAATCCGGAAGGCTGGCAAGCGGGAAAGTCAGGTGATCGCAGGGTTTGGTTGAAGCGCGTGTCCAGGAACGCTACCGGGTGCGCAGGACGCGGCTCCGGGCAAAGGACTGGTACATGAGGCAATGACGGTCGAGATCTGCACAATAATATGACCGACACGACAACAATATGACCGACACGTCGGCAGTTGAAGCATATGGGCTTGTCGTCCAGTGTACGCCATTCGGACAAATTGCGCTGTCGAGAGTAGTTAGAAGCAAATCGAGTAGCGGAGGGACGACGATAAAAAGGCTCGGCAGAGTAGACTGGTCGAATGGGGTGTAGGCCGACGTTCGATAATTCTTGACGAACGACGGCTTGTATTAGTGAGATAGCGGTTGATAAATGATCAGGCGTTGGAAATGGAGTAGCTACTGGTTGGGCTGCATCAACCTCACGATGAATGATGCGGGTGAGGTTGTCACATCAGGGAACTGGGCGGACGGAGTCATCACAAGAGGAAGTAGCAGCTATGTTCGGCAGGCGCGTGATGCCGTGGGTGACGCGGCGGGCTTTAGCCTGTTCTAGACGGCGGCATTCTGTCAGAATTGTGTCGATGCTCGTGACATTTTTAAAAACCAGCAGGTTGAAGGCATCGTCAGCAATCCCTTTGAGGACGTGATTAACTTTTTTTCTTTTGACATGCGCTGGTCGACCTTGCTACAACGCGCCAAGACGTCAAGAATGTATGAGACATACGATTCAGTAGACGTCTGGGCGCGAGTGGCGAGAGTCTTCTTGGCAGCGAGCTGACGACCAGATGAATCGCCGAAACGATCATGGATCTTCGATTTGAAAAGATCCCAGCTTGTGATTTCGGCTTCGTTGGTTTCGAACCATGTCCGCGGCGTGCAGTTGAGGTAGATCACAACATTGGCGAGCATGAGCGTGGGATCCCAGCGGTGGGTAGCACTGACTCGCTCGTACCGGTGCAGCCAGGAGTCAACGTCGATGGTGCCGTCAGCGGAGAAAGTTCCAGGATCCCGCAGGGGTGGCAGGGTGATGTAGGTTGTCGACTCGGATCGAGAGACCGGTGGGGATGAGGCACTGGCAGGTGAAGTAGCCGAAGAGTCCCCGGTGTTGCGACCGCTGCGCGTCTCCATAGAGGCACGGGGGTCGTCCACCTCCACCGATTATGTTACGGGTAACTTATTTATTAAATTGAATACGATGCACCGTGCTCGGCGAACAAGATGGCGACAGTTGATGATGATGATGATGAACCTTCAGCTTTGCTGGCGCTCGCCCTCAAAGGGGGATCGGCCAAGAACCGGGTGCTACGTGACGCGACATAGGCTCATACAAGGGTGTTTCACACTCACTGCTATAGCTACAGATGGCCTGATGGCACTGACTGACACCCCCACGTTTAAATTCACATGTACACCAAATAAAGTGGCTGGGGGAATGGCCGCCGTTATAGCTCAATATTTAGAGCATCGAACGCGTTATTCAAAGGTCGTAGGTTCCTTTCCTGCTCACAGCTGGTTATTTCTTCCCCCACTTTTCTTTCTTTTTATTTACATTACACAGGTTCTAATACCTTTCTCTATACATTTCTTGACATTATTGTCTGTTGGATCTCAATAATATTGTGTCAAAACACGGAAAAACGAACCCTTAAGTATACAGTTCCTTCCCATATATATATATATATATATATATATATATATATATATATATATATATATATACCCGTTTTGCGCAAGGGGGCGGGCGGGCCACTGGAACGTGGCGGTAGCGTTCCAGTGTTTCTGTGACTTAGCATATCGTCACGCTGAATCCGGGTGTGTGGACCTTACGATCAAAGAAATTATTAGTGTACGTAGGCTGCTGCAACTCAGAAGCAAAATGCCGACGCAAAAGTCCTTACGGAAGCGGCTATACAGCATGTTCAGTAGTACATACAGTAAAGTACCACTACCAACACTTAACTGGGAGTTACAAGTTAGGAACAATGACGCAGCCAGACCTATGCTCTGAAAATTCTTGAAAAAAATTTGGAGAACCTCCAGATCAACCGTTTTGAGTCAAACGCCATAGTAATTCTTTGCTTCTAGTGCGTATGTCAAACACCTAGTGCATGAAACCTTATATAGGGCTTGCTATGCAACCACTACGGGGTATTAAGAAAATAGGCGCAGTAGCGTGTGTGGATTTTGTAGTGCGTGAGAGGCTTTAAACCACAAATCTTTTATGATAATCACAAGTTTTGAATCGCGCTGACAATGGGCGCTTGTACCCCGAAATATTACTGCAATATTCTTGGTGAATTATGAAGCGCGTATACTGGACGTGTGTGCTTGTAAAGTATGAAAGTCACTTTCACTGCAATTACAAGCAGAGGAAGTTCCCTTCGGTGTATTCAGAAGCCAATGCGTGTCTAAGTGATAAAGGATCTGCTCGCTACGCGGGTTTGCCACCCACAAGCGACCCGAGCTTGATCCCCACACCTACCCAAACTGTTGTATCGTGCACCGGACGCAACGCACGGAGAACACGAGGCCCGCGGGCCAGTAAGGACGAAAAAAGTGGCACAATTGAGACCCGGGCGGAAAACTCGACGCCAGTTATTCTAGTGTGTGCCGGACGCCACGCGTGGAGAACACGAGGCACGGCGCCCGTAGCGCGTACCGGGAAGGATGAAGAATGTGATACAGCCGAGACCTTGGCGGAAACTCTTTTACTATGTTGACGAGCATCTCCACGTGTACCATTATTCAACGCCCTGTAGGGGACAGCCAACAGGTTCCCAAACCGGAACCGTAAACAAATACTAGGAACCACACAAATGACACTGGTTTGATCTCCACTTTGACTAAATATTTTGTGATCAGTCATTTTATTTGCACCATTATCCAATTCGCGGTCACGCATAAGATGATTTTTCACTCACAACTAGTGACTCCGATGTCACAATTCCCCCTAAATGAGCTCTGTGTAACACTATCCTGCCAAAGAACAAATTTAACAGCCTGTTGTAAGGGGGTATCAGCTTCGCCGACAACGCAAGAACAACTTCCCTGTTCCACTGCCATCAGTGAATGTGGCACAGTTTCTTTTCTTTTTATTTCTTACACGAAATGTATTTCTTGTGGTTTTCCATCGATTGTTATTCGCGTTACCTATATTTATCGAAATATTCATTCGCCGTACTCGGCCACCAAGTATCGGTGGAGTGGTGTTTAAAGAAACTGTCTTCAATGCGTTGTAAAAATTACATTACCATGCCTAGTCCTGAATCTATGCTTGGCAAGAAACGCGGGGCTGGAAACATGAAGCGCGGGATAGATATTTTGTTATGTTTCGGATTAGCACTTTTGGAAAACTTGTGACACCGTATGAAGCTTTTACGTTTCGGAGGAAATAGTGTTATACGTGGTTCCAAGTCTTCATGTGCTGTAAAACTTGCCAGTTTATTGTTATCTGTGGTACAGTGTTTAGCAGGCAAACAAAGATGGTACTGAGTGCAGCCCCGAGTTCTATACGAAGATTGTGTGTGTATTTTTAATAAAATATTGAAGCAATCTGCGAAGCCTCATGAAGTCTGAAGCCCACGGGACGGCTCTGTGCTTTTCAGTAGTAGAGTACAAAACTCTTGATCATTAACAAATTTTTCTAAGCACATTTCGCGTAATTTTTGTCGCCATGGCTTCATCAAGTCTGACGGCCACGGGTCGGCTTTATGTTCTCCCCTAGAAGAGTACCTCGCACTCTAAATCGTTAACAACTTTTAGGAGCGAAGCTTCTTAAGCTGTGGGTCGTGCGTCCGCGATGTATGTAGTAGTAGTAGTATTAGTAGTGGTAGAAGTAGTAGTAGTAGTAGTAGCAGTAGGTAGCCACCTCCACGGCCGGACTAGAGGAGTAGCATGCGCTCCCTCTTTTGAATAGAGGAGTAAAGCCACGCACGTTAATCATAAATACAAAGATAATTGTTTTTGATAAAGTAACCCTCAGAAACCAGCTAGTATCGGTCGCATGATCTCCAATAAAAGCTGCCTTCAACTCGATGCTTAATAAAACAAAATGACAGCATATCATTGGAGTGCGTGATGATGAGTGGGCCCAAGCGTCTCTACGTCCGTCCTTTCTTGCTTCCGTTCATCCGTTCGTCCGTCTGTGCCACCGTCCATGCCTCTATCCATCCGCAAATCTCTTCGTCTGTGTGTTTACTCATGCGGCTGTCCCGGCATTCGTCTGCGCGTTACTGTATCCCTGCATCCGTCCATCTATGCGTGCGTTCATCCATGCATTTGTCTGTCTGCTGTTCATTCAACCGGCTGTCCATCTAGTGAACATCATCTCGCATTTTCTTATCATATTTTCACGGGGTTGTGACGTTGACAAAGAAAACAGATTGCAGGTTGAATAATAAACTGCTTATTTGGGCCTAACTTGCGGCTACGTAAAAGGAAAGTCAGATTATAGCAAGGCGCTAGCACTGATAGCGGCGAGCAGAGTGACAGCTGTTGATCAAATCACAAGCGGCGAAACGCGTTGGCATGTATACACTTGTCATCGAAAGTTATATAGCGTTATCGCTATCGGTGACTTAGGTTCCAGAATAATCTGTAATGTTTACGAGGTAAGCGTAATCTCAACAAAACAATCTACTACAGCCTCGGAGCTTTTCGAACATCTTAAGCGCGGTTTTTGCTTAACGTAGTGTAATGGGATGATAACAAAGCTTGAGAAAAGAAACGTGGCATTGCCCCCCCCCCCCTGAAAAACGCATCGTCCCGATGCCTCAAGAAAAAACGAATGTACAATAACAAAGACAATAAACAGTAATTACATGCAATAAAGAACAGTAACATTAACTTTCAATTGAAAAGGGTGCGCGCGTGCCGCTCCTCTAGTCCGGCCATAGAGGGGGGTATACTTTCTCCTACTACTGCAACCACGACTACAACTGCTACTACATACATCACGGACGCACGACCCATCCCTTAGGGAGCTTCGCCCCCAAAAACTACTAACAGAAGGACGCGCTTTGAGCACTATCTGACCAGAGAATGTTGAAGATGTTGAAGTTGGAGTTCGTCTCTTATTTTATTTGTCAAAAAGGAGGAATGGTACTAAAATGGGACTAAAAGCCGCTCAAGCGGCTTGACAACGGTCCCGACTCGCTGGTATATGAGAGCGCAGTGAATATTCATATATATAAATGTATTAGAAGACTGAAAGTTCTATGCATAATCAAAGTTGAAAACTATACAATAGTTGAGATAAGCACTAGCTATAGCTAGAAACATACGTGTGCACAACAAAACTATAATGCTTAGCACAACAAATAATAAAAGAAGAGTGTAAATTCAATACTGTGTGCTGTGTCATTCTGTGGGAATCTTGCCCATAGAGTAACGCTTAATATGTTTACTAGATGCGACAAAGGGACTGAAGTCATCATGGAAAAGTAGATTGAATTGTTTAGGCACTGTGTAACACAATTACCGCGTACAACTGTATGCCTTGGGGTTGGGACAGCCCACCGTTTCTTGAATCTGGTATCCTTGATAGACCTTGTGGTTACCACGTTAAACTCTCTGGGCGTAACCTCCTTGGTTTGAGCAAGGTTTAGCGAAGGTTGTGCCGCGGTGCAATGAACTATCGGTGATTAAAAGTGAGAAGTAGACACGAAGCGCAGACCGTAAGAGAGTTCGTGCGTGTCGCTCCTCTAGTCCGGCCGGGCCACCTCTCTTGTAGTCCTTGGAATGTCCGCAGAATGGCGGTACTTTTATTTGCTGAGTATATAATGAAAAGATGCGAGATGGTGGCACTTGGAGTGTTCATTAGATGGACGGATGGGTGGGCGAATGGACGGACGGATGGACAGACAGGCATATGCATGAACGAACGCATGAACGGAAGAATGAATAGATGCACAGACGGACGCACGTATGGACGCACGGATGGGTGGATTGACGCACAGATGGGTGAACGCACGAACGGACGCACAGATAGATGGATGGTCGCATAGACTAATGCATAGGCGGACGAAAGCAAGAACGTACAGGACAGAAGCGTGGACGGACTGACGGAGGCTTCGCCCCAATCATCATCATACAGTTCGTAGAAATTCTGGGATTTTTCTGAGCACATTTCGCTTCTTGGAGCTCATTGGGAAGACATCTAAACAGACTATAGTCCACGTTGCATCCCAGACTAGGCACACATCATTAACCGTGTGGGATGCTTTGAACCTTCATTAGCCTAAAAAGTTGCTGCGGGAACTGGATGTAATGCTAATAAAAAAAAAGAAATCAATTTTGAAAATTGACATTGGTCTTGTAAATACCATAAATAAAAACAGCTACATTATTCAGCCTAAACATGTTCTTTGGAATGTTCATTTGTTCGTTACTAGGATAATTTCTTCAAAATGCAAAATTGTCCGAAATCATTTGTAATGACTAATCTAGAGATAGATTGTTGCGAGTGGTGATCTTGAAAGTGGCGTTTAGCTTCTCGACAGAATTCTGAAATGTATAAGCCGGGATAGCAGTATTTGCGGAAGTTTCATCTTCTGTCATACGATATGTAAGGGAGGGCTTCAAAGCCGTCTTAAGGTGCAAATCACATTTTGTCAAGCCACTGTGTGGAATTCCGGTAATGATTGGTCCTGTTTTTCTTGCAACTCACGCAGTGTCACTGTGTTCTCTTGATAATCTAATGTCCATTAGCTTTCCCACCGTCGCACCTCCGATGAACTTAAAAATCAGTGCGCACAGTGCGTTTTTGCTTGAGGCGAGACAAGTACATGGTGCTGAAATATGACGTACGCCACTGCAACGTGGGTTCTTTTGAGAAAGCTCGCAATAAAGAAGCTTCTTCATTCAGAAGACCGCCATGTTCAGATTATTTCTCCATATATCATACCTGGGAAGTAAAAACAGTGCAAAGGATATAGACAAGGACAGGGGAGGATATGACACCACGCTGAACTCGCAACTAAACTTCATTGGAAGACACACGCACATATATCATGCAGTCGACCCGGTCACGTGGCAAACCTATGGCGTCTGCGAATCATATCAAACAAGGTACGAAACATGGCTAATCATAGTGAACAGCAACACGTGTGTAGCACACCTTCATACTTGCCCAAAACAAACACAACAGTCCATAATAAACTAATAATCACTCCATTATTTCTATAGTGCACTTGTCCCGATGGCCAAACAAACAAGTGACTTTACCTGCTATAGGTTGGCACCCACACTCCCTACAATGAAGTGATGGAAGCTTTTTCATTGAAAGGGTTTGCACGCCTGGCGTTCTTGTTCATCTCAAGTGTACATTGTTACCTTACACTTTTTTCGAACTTCATGACGGCGTCATCAGACTGCCCATCTCGAACGTGTTGTCTTGTCCTGTAACACTGCTTCGGGGCGAGTGCGTCGGGCGTGTCTACAGACTCGATTCTTCTACAATTTTCAACATGCCGACTGGTCCTAAACATGATGTCACCGGAGTGACCTGTGCGTCTTCACCGCAGACTACTACGCCTTACGTACTCAGCAGTTCCATCGCCTGCACGTTAACTGTTTCGCAACAAGCTCAGCTTCTACGTCTACTGGACAAGTTTTTTTTTTCATCCTTTGACGATGTGCACACTTTCCTTGGCCGCACGTCAGCTGTATGTCTTCGCATCGACGCGGGTATCAATGCGTCACTGTGTCAAGTTTACTATCGCGTGTGCGCGGAGGAGTGCCAGGTTATTGACGAGCAAGTAGTGGACATGCTCAAGAATGGTGTCACCCAGCCTTTGAATAGTCCTTGGGTATCTCTAGTCATTCTCCTTAAGAAAGACAGGTCAATTTTGTTCTGCGTTGACTGGCATTGTTTAAACAAAATAGGTTGAAAATACGTTTGCGCCTTACAGAGAACTGACGATTCCCTTGACTGTGTCGAAGGTTCGTAGTTCCTTTCTTTTCTTCACTTAGAGAGCGGCTACTGCCAAGTCCCTAAGGCCCCTGAAGAATAACCTAATATGGCCTTTTTGAAACCTGATGGCTTCTAGGAATTCCTCGTCTTGTCGTTTGGTCTTTGCAACATGCGCGCTACATTTGAGCGGAAGATGAACAGTCCTTTTCAGAAAGTAAATAAAATTCTGCAGATCCCTCGTGCTGGGAATCGGCGCTTTGCAAAGCATGCGGAGGGAAAGTGACCATGTTGCAATGTTTTTATTTGGCGACACGTCATGAACTGACAGTGAAAATACAAACGAATGTCGCATGCCTAGACATATGTTGAAGAGTAGCAGATATTTATATCACCAGTTGTTAGCACTTGCGCAACAATGCCAACGAGAACACGCGTATTAGAAATACCAGAAGCTGATATTAAGCTCTGATGCTCGCGAGGATGCTGGCCTTCGACACTGCTACATAAATCAACTTCAGTGCATGACAACTAACCACAATTGACTTTAGCCCGATGTAACTGCTGCATTAGAAGGTATGTAATGTTTATAAACGTGTGTAGGCAGCACTGCAACCACTATTGACGTTTCACAAAGATTAGCGTCTATTGGAAAAGTAGTTCCGAGACGTGGCGTAGCTCGAGTGGTTGAATCATTGACTGCAGCGCAGAATGCTTGGGCTCGATTCCCGCGGGGACCCTGATATCTATTCTTTGCATTAATCGTCGAGGGATCAACACTGCATATGTCAGGTTTTTCTTATTGCTGAAATTCATTCAATGCCTTTGTTGGGTCGATGCTAGTGATGTCGGATATTTCTTAACGCTCACGCATCAAGATTGCCCATCTCTGTTCTCATCGTTTTTGGAAAGATACTGTCAATCATCTCTAGCACATGCCCGCCCGTGCGTACGTGCCCCTCACTGTTGTGAAGTGTTTGAAGACGTACGCGACGGGATTGTGACATTATTATTGTTTTGATCAGCAAGTCATGTTCCTCAAACCATCTTACCTTCCCGTGCAAGTTTTGGTTCATGCCAAGTTGAGGGGGTCACCCCGAGAGCACCCAAATGTAAACAGATAAATAGATAGATTAGATAGATAGATAGATAGATAGATGGATAGATAGATAGATAGATAGATAGATAGATAGATAGATAGATAGATAGATAGATAGATAGATAGATAGATAGATAGATAGATAGATAGATAGATAGATAGATAGATAGATAGATACGCAGAACGTTGGTGAAGTTCTCTAAGAAATGCTTCGCCTTTAAAACGTGTTTGTACTACATAGATGACGTCATTACATTTTTACCACATTTTTCTACGCATATCCGTAGGCTAAATGAAGTACTACACTACCTAATTGACACCGGCCTTCAGCTCAATGTGAAGAAATTGCGCTTGGTCTCAAGCCAGATCACCAGCTTCAGTCATGTACTCTCTAAAGATGGTATTCTGTGTGACATCGCCAAGCTTTGTGCAGTTGAAGAGTATCCTGAACCTGCATCTCTGGAGGAGCTGAGCAACTTCCGTAGCCTCTAATTCTATTTCCTTTGCTTCGTATAAAATATCACAATGAATACTGCTCCTTGACTGAATTTCTACGGAGTGAATGGAAAAGTTACGCTTGGTCACCCGCCAGGGACGATACTTTCGAAAAGTTGCGCCGCCTGCAAACGTCGCCACCAATTCTTCATTACTTCGACCCCACTGCCGTGACTTAGATACACAACGATGCCAGTGGTGTTGGACTCGGCGCCGTGCTTTCACTGTGTAAAACGGCATTCTAAAAGTACGTAGTCACATCAGCAAGCCATACGCTCTCTCAAGCAGAGAAAATTTTTCTTCACAGTGAAAGAGTGTCCGCCGATGATTTGGGCTAAGCAAATTTACAGCGTACCTATATGGCCACTACTTCGACGTAGTTACCAATCACCACGCCTGTGCTAGGTTATCGATGTTCAACGGGGAACCCGTCAAACGTCTATACGAACGCTGCGTGGCTCAATTCGCGCTTCATAATATTTATGTGTTTCCGCTAGAACAGTGTGTCTGCCCTTCGGACACGTCACACCAAAACGTTTGTAAAGATCAGGGGAACATTTGGATACTAAACAAGTGAACCGCCAACTTACGCACGGACCGCAGACTTTCGAAAAGAGCGAGCTCAAGTGGTGGACGAGCTGCGCCAAACGCCATCTCTGCGTGGCAGCTCCGACGCCGCCTGCGTCTGGGGAACCACATCGACAACTACGCAGCTTACTGCACGAGAAATGGAGCCGCAGGTCATTTCTTCGACACCACAATGAGCAGAGCAGCAAGCACTTCAGGTATCATGACGGTTGAGGACATAGACCTCACCACACCTTCGACAAGCCAAAGCCAGGGCTGCAGCCTAACGACAAGGTACCCCGGAACATTCGAGAGAACGACGACAGAGGACGACTGGCACACCATTCTCACCTTAAGGCAGAAAAACAGCAAGCGAGAAAAATGAAACTGGGGCAGAAGAGACCCGAAGAAGAGGCAAAGGAAACTCGACCGAGAACCCAACGAAGAAAAAGGGTCAAGCTCCCGCCACTTCCAAAGGAGGATTTCAAGATTGTAATTAGGCCTCACCTGGGCTTACCACTACGCTCAATCACTACTCCGGAGATGGACGTGGCAGTCAACGCAGCTTGCCAACACACCGTAACATGTGAGCACTATCTGTTGCGGATAAAACCACGATCAAGCATAATATTTATATCAACATCGCAGCAAGAAGTTGCGGAGTTGCTTCGCCACATAACCGCGTTCACAATAAATGGTCGCGCACATGTCGTAAGCGTGTACGAGGCGACTGGTGAAGAAGCCCTCAGGGGAGTGATACACAGCATACCATCCCGCACCCAGTCTGAGACGCTGATGGCAAACTTGCGAGTGCGAACGCAAGGAGTGGAAATCATACAAGCCCGTATGGTGGGAGAAACGATAAGTGCGACGATTACCTTCTGTGGCCCGACTCTTCCGCGTTTTGTGTATTACTGCGGAGGAAAATTGGCGTGATACACATACCGAGCCACCGTGAAAATGTGCAAGACGTGCTGCAGCAAGGGTCATCGTATGGATGTGTGCCCCCAACCAGACGCTCACGTCTGCCGCATATGTGGAACTAGAGACCCAACTGACGGACATGTGTGCGTGCCAAAGTGTGCCTCGTGCGGAGGGGAACACGTCACAGGTGACCGCAGCTGTACACAGAGACTCAAGCAGCCGAGAGTGACTGTCAGAAAATCGAAAGGTGCACCCTGTGCTAAGAATAAGGGCTTACGCTGAGTTTCATAAGAAGAAGAGGAATCGGAGTTTTGCGACGAGCGAAAGCCGACACAGCACCACAATACGCCAGGAAGGAAACGCAGCGCGCGCCGCCTCAAAGTTTCCACCTCCACGCAAACCAAGATCAAAATCAAGGTCGCGGAAACGAGCAACAAACCAGCCGAGGCGGAAAGCAGCGAAATCACAGACTCCCGGTCGAGCCAGTGCTGGACCTCTGGGGCAACAGCGGCAACAAACTCCACCTGCAACTATGCTGGCAAGCTGGGCTGATTTCACATGATACACGACCACACTTATCACACAACACGAGGAATATAAAAGAATAATCGCAGAAAATAAGCAACTTAAAGCACTCAAATACCTTTTGGTTAATTGAACAATCAACCAGAGCACACAAAGTCAACAGACAAAATGGAAATCAGCGCACACAACCAGCTGTTTCCCAGCCGCAAAATATAGAGGGACAGGTGCAAGACATGTGAACTCAACTGAAACTTCTCTTTGCAGAGCTGCATGGGCAATCTTAAGAAATATGTCGACGACTCCATCAAAAAAGGGAAAAAAAAACGAGGAATCGGGGAAGCTGAAGCCCTGGAGGCTGCTGTCAAAAGGTGTCGGTGACGACTGACACGGATACTTTGTTGCGCAGGGAGCGGCAGTGGAACTGCCGCTCCCTGCGCAACAAAGAATCTGCGCTAACACAGTTTGTGCAATCCGCCACAATTGCCGCGCATGACTTGATCTCATATGTTTGCCAGAAGCAGGGACACCAAAACGCTCAGTATTGGGCGTTTCACACTTCACACAAACACAAACAACACGGGGACTGCTATTTTGGTTCGGAAGGATCTCGTTCTTAGCGTAGAAACTGTTCTAGGGGTTGACATGCCACACCAAATAGCAACAGTATGCCCTGTTAAGAGAAACACCCAAAAACATTGTCGCGAATGTCGATTGTTCGCCTCGAGATAGAATGGCGGACTTCAATTATTTGTCATGCTATAAACAGCGAGAAACGAGGTGACAGAGTCATACTGCTTGGGGATCTCAATGCCTGGCACACAGAGTGAGGCTACAAAACGGATACAATCAAAAGAATCAACTTGCTGAAGGCGACGCAGGCTCATGATCTAGTCCTCGTCACGCAACCAGACTCTCCCACAAGACTCGGAAACAGTGTGGCCAGAGACACCACCCATGACCCAAGTTTTGTATGCAATGAATGAGAAGCAACCTGGACGAACCTAGACGAAACACTGGGAAGTGACCATTACATCCTCATCATCTCCATACAAACGGAAAGCATAATACAACCGACTGGTATTGGATGTCTCACAGATTGGAGAAAATTTAGGGAGTGCCAGACTGATACTCAGGACCTCAACACGATAAAACTCTGGAAGACTTGTAACCGGGAGGCAGCAGATCAAGCAACTAAAGGACTTAAAACAACACCGCGAAAGCCAGCCATCGACAAACATCTCATCCACTTACGGCAGGCAAGAAGCAGCCTTATAAAAATATGGAAGAGGCAGCGGCACAACCGAAAGCTCAGAGAGCGCATCGCACAAATCATGGAGGCAGCCAATGCGTACTCACAAGAACTGTATACTTCTAACTGGAGGAGCTTGTGCAACTTTTTCGGGGAAATATAAGCACGTAAAGAACTTGAACAGTTTTTCGTAATATGCTTACTCCTGGTACCACATGAAGAGAAAGCACGCTAGCCCTGAGACGTGTAATTAATGACTACGCAGGCACAGACACGGACCGTCTTCGCAACTCTAAGTCACATACATGGGTGAAAGAACAACACTGACAACTATAACACCCTATATAGGTCGGGAAAACCCGGCCCTTGATGAATCAATATCACTCGCAGAAGTGTACACTGCAGAACCATCTTTTAAAAGAAAAAATGCGCGTGGGCTGGATCGCATCACGATTGCCATGATTAGAAACGTAGCCAGCGAAACACTAGAGCACTTCACACATTTCTTCAATGACACTATGTGGTAGACAGAAGGATCTATACCACCAGAATGGAAGGAGGCAGAAAAATATTAATACCAAAGCTTGGAAAACCAAAATCGCTCCAGAACCTTCGATCAATACCGTTAACATCTACCTTGGGTAAACTTTTCGAGAAGGTCATCCATACACGACTTTCGAGGTACTAGATGACTTAGAAGGCGTGGAACCGGCACATCGATAGATGAGCCGGTCACGCAATTTTTGCTGTTCATGCAGGTTATCTGCGTTGCAACGTTGGAGCACCCACTTATCTACTGTCAAGAGAAACAAGGATCTTAAAGTTTCAGCATTGAATCTACCAACGACCGAGGATACATGGAGACCTGCGCAGCCTCTGATTTTAGTCAGTACCCACTACCAGTCTGCATACAATAGGATGATCTGGAGGCGGCCTGTTGCGACTACACCGTACATATGGGAGCAAGTGACAGACGACAAACTGGGCGTGAAACCGGCACATCAATGGATCAGCCACTCACGCAATTTTTGCTGTTCATGCAGGTTAGTCACTTACCACATCACGAGAAGTTCATTCTTTTCCTTTTGCCGGTTCCACCCCAAGTGTTGTATGACTGTGTAAGGTCGCACTCTATTGCACATTGTCGCACAAAACGGCGGTTTCTTTTGTTGAAGTGATGTAGTTTCTATTCACTTTTGCTCTTGTTGTGTGGAGATATTGAAATGAACCCGGGGTCTAATTCGGCAACATTGCAGAATTTTTGACGGACAAAGTGAAATAAGGTACAGCTTAATAGCATTGAAAAAAACCAAATAGCACAAAATGCTGCTTTAGAAGACTTGATGAAGCACATGTAGTCCTTGGAATCTGCAGTTGCTAGATTTCCGAAAGTTGAAGCAGCAGTAGATGAATGTAAAAAGCTGTGCGATCATTAAGAACGCAGTATGCAGTCTCTGATATCAAAAGTAGACGATCTAGTAAATCGCAGAAGGTAATGTAATGTTATTTTCTACGGCATAGCAGACAGTGATAGCAAGGAACCGTGGTCAGAGTCGGAAAAGCGCGTCACAAACATATGCACAAGTATGCTCAAAATCACACCGCAGTTCATTGAACGAGCGCATAGAATCTGCAAATTCATCCCAGGAAAAAATCGGCCTGTGATCGCTACCTTTGCATCTTACAAAGAAAAACAAGAGCTTGTGATGAGTGCAAAGAATCTAAAAAGAACTGACATCAGCCTATCAGAAGATTTCTCGCCTCAAAGGCGAATGATAAGGCGACGGCTCTGGAAATTCGCACAGGAACACAAAACTGATGGCACATAGGCTATAATTAAAACTGACGCCCTCTACTTCAACAAAACCAAATGTGTTTATGATGAGAGTACTGTAGAAGTCGTACGAAGCAAGTGATCACGCAGCAATCCGTCCGTCAAAATATCTTTTCTTGTAATCAATTGCCGCAGTATTAGGAATAAGGTTGTTGAATTAAGTAGCCTCTTAGAAACTGTTCAACCGTTAGTCGTAATATGAACAGAGTCGTGGCTTGATGAGAGCGTAGCTGACAGTGAAGTGTTCCCAGCCAACTTTGCATGCTTCAGAAAAGAACGGAATAACCGTGGTGGGGGCGTATTTGTTCTGGTTGACGAAAGCGTTGGGTCGTGTCAAACAATAGTGCGGGAAAGCACACGCGAAGCAGTATGGTGCCAAATAAGACTACGGAATGGTAAAGCATTATCTGTGTGCTCCTTTTACTGCCTACCGCAGGCCTCTGTAGAAACAGTATCGGAGCTTACGAGCCAATTAGAAGTTATTAAAACTGATTACATTGTTGTCGCTGGAGATTTTACCCTCCCGATCTTGACTGGCACAGCCAGTCTGCGTTTTTAGGAATTACTGGCAGGCTATATACTGCTATGGCCAGTATTGCTGGCTTATTTTCACTTACACAGACTGTTCTGGAGTCCGCAAGAGAAAATCGTGTTCTTGATTTATTTTTTACAAATGCACCAGATAAAGTTCTGTCCACAGTATTCATACCAAGAATTAGTGACCACGAAGCTGTTGTCTGTAAAATGAACATGAGCTATCAAAATACTATTTCTACTAACAACAGGGGTGTATTTAATTATGCGAAGGCAAATACTGATAAAATTGGGGGCGAGTTTGACAATTACTTTGTTGTCTTCGAGACACTAGCAGAATCACTTTCAGTACAGCAGCTTTGGTCAAGTTTCAAAGATAAGTTTTTGGAACTACGTGACTGTCACGTGACGTGTCCTCGCTGCCATCTAAAAGGCGTCAAAGAAGCAAGCCATGGTTTACAAAAGATTTACATGCCTTAGCACAGAAACGGAAAATGGCTAATCACTACCATTTGCGCAATCCCTCCATCAAAATTTTCGTAAGCTTAGGGGAATTTCATCTCAATTAAAAGTTGCTACGACAGCTGCGAGAACAGCATATATTCAGTCATTTCAATCATGAATTCAGCAAAATAAAAAGAACTTATGGAAATATGTGGAAGGAAAGAAAAAAGACTCTGTTTCAATCCCTGCACTGGAACAGAATGGCGTTGTCATTTAAAGTGCTGCTGAAAAAGCTGAGAGCTTTCATTCGTATTTTACCCCTGTCTTTTCCCTACCAGATACGAAAACAAATGCGTACCGTTTATCTGTACCTTCTCCGGGCGAGACTCAGATGGGCGATATTGTATTTTATAGCCTAAGAGTTGAAACCCTGCTAAAGCGCCCAGATGTATCAAAAGCGTCTGGACCTGACGGACTGCCTAACGCTTTCTTGAAATCCTGTGTGCACATAGTGTCTAGGTATATAGTAATAATCTTCGAAAAATCTTTACGCGATTGTCCCTTACCTAGTGATTGGAAATTGGCTCCTGTTGTACCCAATCACGAATCGGGACCACGAGAAATTGTTTCAAGTTATCGTCCTATATCGTTAACAGCCGTTTGCTGCCAAATTTTAGAGCATGTCTTATACTCATCAATAATGAAGCATTTAGAAGCCATTTCCTCGTTAAATGAACGCCAACATGGCTTTCGCTAGGACCATTCCTGTATGACCAAGTTAATTAAATTTACTCATAAGGTGGCATGTGCACTCGTCAGTCGAACCAGTATTGACTGAATTTTTTGGGATTTCAGAAAAGCGTTCGATTTGGTTCCCCATAATGCAGAAAATGACCCAATACAAGATTAACACGAAAGTCATTGACTGGATAGTAGATACTTAAATTCAAGGAATCAGTAAGTCGTCGTGAACGGTGAACAGTCACGCACTACCAATGTGACGTCTAGGGTCCCTCAGGTGTCAGTACTGGGCCCATTATTGTTTTTAATGTATAATAATGACATCACCACGGACGTACAATTGTCGATGAGAATGTTTGCAGATGACTGCATCGTTTATAGAGCAATAAACTGCGATAGTGATCGGGGCGCAGATCAGGACGGCTTGGACAAGATAAATACATGGTGTAAAAAATGGCGCATGCAACTTAATTTGGAGACAAAATGTGTATGACGTTTTCAAGAAAGAAGGATGAAGCTTTGCCTTCGTATACTATAAAGAAGAAGGTCTTAAAAATAGTCTCTGAGTACAGGTATTTGGGCGTATTTTTTACACCAACTTTATGTTGGCACCGTCATGTTGATTATGTGACAGCTAACGCTTGTAGATCGCTGTGGTTCCTGCGGCGAAACACGCGTGAGTTTCCCCAGTCCATGAGAAAATTACTGTACAAATCATACGTGCGGTCAAAACTTGATTATGCGAGTAGCGTATGGGACCCGCCTACTGCCCTCGATAAAGATAAATTGGAAAAAGTGCAAAACATGGGCGCCCGTTATGTCCTGGGAAACATTGTTAAGAGCCACTACTTCAGCATGACGCGCTGCAAGCAAGCTTTAGGATGGGAACAGTTGGTCACACGCCGGTCTAAACAGCGTCTTAAGCTTTTACATGATGTATACTTATCTCGAACTTGTATTCCTCGTGACAATTACATCTTTCCACCTCAATACGTGTCGGGACGAGTCGAACACATTTACAAAGTGCGGGAGTACCGATGTAAGACAGCAGTGTTCAGTAATTTTTTTCCCCTAAAACGGTTTTCCAGAGGAGTCGATTACCTTCAGCGATCGTTGTCGCTGTTGGCAGTGATTCATTTTTTTCCTTTGTTAAAGTCACGTGAATTGTTCAGGGGATGACGGGTGTTTTGTTGTACGGTATACATATTGTATTTGTCTTCGTCTTACTGTATGTTACCCGCTGGCATTATTCGTACATTTTTGTCAATCTCCGTTACGTTGTGTATTCAGTGCACTTCCGACTATCTAGATCGGCTGTACTGTACTTGCCGCAAATTAAGCTTGTGTTCTGTCTTGTAATCATTTTGTATTTTCCCCACTGTATTAACTTATGCCGCTGTGGGTATGAAATAAATAAATATGAAAGAAATAAAACATTTCCTACCCAATTGCAAGTTTGGCTTTCGTCAGAGAATTTCCTCGCAAGACGTCTTCCTTCTCCTTCGCATGAACAGAATCCTGCTTGCGTTGGACCTGCGCAAAGCTTGCAACAACATATCTCACGACACTACAATGAATATCCTACAAGAGATAGGCTGTGGGGAGATATCCTACAACTTCGTTCAAAGTTTTCTCAACAACAGAACGGCGTCCATAGGATTGGACACTCTAAGTGCTAATTAAATTCCCATAGCAAAAAGGCACTCCACGGGGCTCTACACTGTCCTTCCTCTTAGTCAATATAGGGATGCGGAAATTAACAATGTTGAAGATAGACAAAGAACTTGGAATAGCCATCTACGCCGACGACATCACCCTTTGGGTTACGAAAGGATCTTATAGAGACCACCAAGACACTCTTAAACGAGCATTTTATACAATTGAGCGATATGCAAAAAAGGCAGGTATGACATGCGCGCCGGAAAAATCTGAATACATGCAAATTTGGCCCAAGAATACCCGCCAGACACGCTAGCCAACTTTCAATCTGGAGCTAAATGGGAACCAGATAAAGCAAGTATCGGAGCTCAGGGTGCCAGGATTGCTGACAGAGGAAACAGGCAGCACATAGTTTACGCTAAAAACAGTGAAACGCACAACGAGGGTGTAGCGAGACTCATAAAGCGAGTCAGTTGCAGTAATGAGAGCATGACGGAAGATGACGCCAGGAGGTTGGTACAGGCCTTTATCAGTAGCCGCATTACATATGCTCTTCCGTACCAACTCACACACAGATGGGAAGCAGAGCAGGCCAACACACTCATACGCAATATCTACAAAGCTGCATTGGGCCTTCCAGAGTGCACTGACGCAGAGCGTTTGGAATGCTTGGGTGTATAAAATATTCATGACGAACACGCCGCTGCCGCATTGACCGCGAAGAGAGACTCAACTCGACAATGCAAGGCAGACTATTGCTAAAGAGGCTTCACTACTCCTTGGCACCACAGTTCTGCGGTGTGGAGACGCATCAAAAAGTCAGAGAAGACAGGGCACACATATATGTCGCCCATATATGCCGAGAAGCATTCACCCCATTGTTAACGCCGGCCGCAGACAAGCAAGAGCGGCGGCACTAGAACGGCTACGATATGACCCCGACACTTACTATACAGACTCCAGCCCATACCCAACAAGGAAAAACACATTTGCTGCAGTCGTTACCAACCGAAACCTAGCGATCACTTCGGCGACAATACGTACGAAAAGCATAGCCGTAGCAGAAGTGGCAGCCATAGAACTAACCATCCGTGCAGCAGAGTGCAAGAGAAAGTCTGCGCACGTTCTCACGGATTCCCAAGAGGCTTGCCGACTGTTTCTCAAAGGCGTCCTTCGCAAGAGTGTCCTACGCATGCTAGGGTCCAACCTCCAAGACCATGGCATTACATGGTGCCCCGCCCACAAAGGTGCAGAAGGAAAACGAACGGGCAGACCGAAATGCTCGAGTATTGACTTTCCGAGCCGTGGACATGCCCACCCGGGCGGATTACTTCACACCTACGCTCCCGCGAGATATTCTTGAGAGCCAAAGACTGGCCCGGAAGACGATGTCGCCACCCCACTGTAAACTCACCCGCTGGCTATCAAGAGATTGGTGACGAATACAGACGAACACATATTCAACATACACACACTTAGCAAAATCCGGCCATCCGCGTTTGCTGACCGCTGCCCTTGGTGCGGTGACACACCGACTCTCCAGCACATCACTTGGACTTGCCAACAAAGACCAGCAGAGGGTAGCTCACCCCTCATCACACGAAACGAATTTAAAAGGTCGTGGGAGGCGCGACTCACCCGGCAGGACCTGAGAAGCCAGAGGGCAACCTTGGACCAGACCAAGCGAGCCGCTTGGGTCAGTGGGGCCCTGAAATAAGGGCTCCACCCGCGGAAACATTAGTATGCCGTTTCAATAAATGTTTATTCCTCCTGCTTCTCCACGTTCAACTACCCCTCTGGCCGTTTAGCTCGCTGGGCTTTGTGGTTGCAAAAGTTACACATGCATGTTGTCTACAGGTCTAGCTGATCTCAGTGTCGCGCTACGTGGCCAAAAAAAAACTGGCAGATCCCACGTACAGTGGGAATTGATGATATGCAAAGCATGAATAAGAAAGTTTGATATGCCCTTTTAAATCACCACAACGTTACAAGGGGAAGGTAAATGATGCCATATATGACTTCCGTGTCATGACTATTGTGTCTGGATGTTTCGTTTACCTTCATCCTCTATTCACGTCACGTGATACCAAATTTGTTATATGAAGACCTAGTGGAACGACGGCGAGCACGCCATGAGCGTGGTATGTTGTCATGTTCTTACATGACACGCTTGTCAGGATTTTAATGTTTGCACAAGTCACATACTTTCGTCATCCATTGATGTCACGTATAACACCAAATTTGGCATATGTGAAGCTAGCAAAATGGCCCTGAATGCATAAAGAAGAGCCCAATATACTCCAATGTAGCGTTGACGCGCGCGAACGCTACGTTAGCGAAACGCGAGCACTCTATAGTCTGACATCAGGCGCGACCGGCCCGACAGCAACTTGTGCGAAATGCGCCATGCTGCATTTCCCGCCGATTCGTTACCCAAACAACACTGCGTTTCCATTTTTTCGTGATGAAGGGATGAGCTTAAACGCGCATGCGTCAAAGCAACGCAGCGCTGCGGGCTCCTGTGGATATATCACAGGACCGTCACCTGGCGTGGGAACGCCTGTGAGCATGCGCACCGCGTCATGTCGAAATGTATTGGCGCCTTGGCTAAGGCACCTAGTCATGTTCTGACATGACACGCATCTTATGATTATTATGTATGCACCAGCCACATACCTTCGTCATCCATTGGCGTCACGCAATATTAAATTTGACATATGTGCAGATAACAAAACCGCCACGAGTGCATCATCAGCGTGGCATATAGTCATATTGTTACTTGACACGCATGTCGTGATTATCATGTTTGGATGTGTTATATACTTTTGTCGTCTGTTCGCGTCACGTAATACCAAGATGGGTACATGTGAAGCTAGCGAAACGGCTGTGAGCGCATCATGAGCGTCGCATGTAGCCATGTTGTGACATGCCACGCATCTCATGATTACATTGTTTTCACCAGTCACATACCTTCGTAAAATCATTCACATACCGAGATACCAAACTTTGTATATGTGACGCTAGCGAGACGGCTGCGAGCCTATCATGAGCGTGGCAAGTAGTCATGTGTTTTAATGACACGCATCTCATGATTATTATGCTTGCACCAGTCCCATACATTCATCGTTCATTCACGTACCGTAATACTAAATTTGGTATACCACATGTCATGATTTTTATGGTATAACTAGTCAAATACGTTCTTAATACGGTCATGTTATTCCATACCGATTTTGGTATCGATACCATAATCGAAAGGGCCAGGAGAACTAAAAGTCGTAGGTGGATAGATAGATAGATAGATAGATAGATAGATAGATAGATAGATAGATAGACTCAAAGTCGTGGAAGTTTGCTAAGAAATGCTTCGCATTTAATATCATAGTAGCGAGCTTCATAGGATCGTCCCATTTGTTGGTAGCTCTCACTCGTTCATGAGCTTCTAGCCAAGCGTAACGTCTTTTTTGTCGGTTCCTGTAAAAATGTGAGCGTTCGCGCAGGACATGGGTACAAGATAGCCCCTGGATTGCGATGCGGGTGGGGCCCTTAAGACAGCGTTGTCAGGCATGACGGACGGCAGCTTTCCTCTGCGCAATTCCGCGGTCAAAGAAAACCGCAGCAGCTTACTTCAAAACATAAATAAACGCTGTGCGAACAGCGGTAGCGGCGTCCATACAGTAGCACCAAAAGCTGGACGGGTATACGGGCAGCGCCGCAGAAGAATGCAACCGAACAATCGACCATTTGCGGAAAAGTGAGCGCCCCCTGTCGTGTAAACAGGAAAGCTTCGCTCGTGCTTTTGGTTGGAAAACGAATGTATGACTGGCGGCTGGCCAGGCTGATGTTTTCCAACCAAAACCAAAACGCCTGTACAGGAACGCTACCTGTGCGGTTACTGCTCATGCGCAGTGGTTTTCCCGCAAATGGTCAATTCTAGCTTGTGGCTCGCTCGAGCGTGTCGATATGGCTGCAGCAGTGTGAATTCTTCTCCTCAATTGAAACGCCGCTTATTTTACTCATTATAAAAAAACATGTCACTTCGAAAATTGCAAAAATGAGTGTGTTTTCAAAAAGTCTCTAACACCTTTTATATTAACTGATAACAAAAAATATAGATTTCACCTTTGTCCTCAGGTGTTATTGTGTATGCGAGAGAGGAGTAAAACGCGTGTGGGTTTATTTCGCTTATTTTTTATATATTTACAAACGCTGCAGGCCCTACTTGGGCTCAGAGCATGAGTGGCAGCATTAGGCATAAACAATACCAACTAGAGTAGTTACAACTGCCGCTAATACAAGTGGTGGAGTAAATTGTAAATAAAGATTTTTCGCGTAAAAACATATCTGAGTGTGTAAATAATGAAAATATGTGAGTATTGGCAATGAGCGCCTGAGAAATTGTATCTTTTTGGCGTGTTACATGCATATACACGGTATTTTAACATTTTTTGCACATTCTTAATAAAAAACAGAAAAAAAATATCTGCATGCTACATGTTTCCTTCCCATTGATGTGACAGAGGGCATCTTCAGATGCATACATTTATAAAAATAAAGACAAATTATTCGTAACCAGTGAAAATAAGCAGTCCAGTCAAATTGGTGAATTCAAGTCTTTCTTGCAATTCGTCTATAGGCAATTTCAAATTGCTTTGTGGCAGTTAGTGTTAATTCATTTATTTTTGACTTTCAAACCCTGCAGCCCAATTCAGGGCTATTGCAGGAGTGGGGTAGATATAAATACAGCAGCAAAGAATAACAGCAGTATCACAACACTTTTTAGAGAACAAATGTTGTCACATTCTAACCATAACCAGGTATAAATTCAGAAAATTAATAACGTCACTGAAGTGACTCTAAAATCCTACATGTTCTTTTCATGAACACAACTAGGTAAATCGATCCAGTGAACAATTTTCCTTTGAAGAAAATTATTCTTGAACAAGTTAGCACGTGCAAAGAATGACTTAGTGTTAAGGTTGTGATCTCTTCTTCTAGGTAGAGGACTAGCGTACATGACGTAATTGTCATTAGATCACCAGCAAGACGAATGAACGAAAGAGTGCAATAGCTTCACTGAGTTGACATCACGGCTTGTACACAATGGTGATAATTCACCGCAATGTGATGAAATCTGAATAATTTAACAGGCGAAACCAAAATCGAAGCACCAAACGGCCTATCTACCAGTCAGTTCGAAAACGTCCTCAAGGTCGACACTTTTCGGGGCCGTTATCAACCGTCCATCTACAAACTTTGTTACGTGGCAGCGTTTCCCTGTCACGTGGCCGCTTATCGACGCTTGCTTGCCCTTCTCCTACGATGCGACAAAAACAGTGCAGCCATTGCAGGTGTTTAAAGGGAATGTCAGATGCGCTGTTTGGTGCTTTGTTTGCTCAATTAGCCAGATTTCAACATCCTGCGGTATTCACCCGTGGTCGTCTTTCAGAAACTTCAAAGCGCCCATAGAAAATTCGCAGGAAGAACTTAAACTTGCCCATTTTACTTGACTGCTTTTTTTCTACGGGTTAAAAAGTTATTTTTTAATTTTATAATTACCACCGTAATTATTATTTGTACGTTTCTAAAGATGCCTTTTACCCCAGTAAAAGCAATGCCGCAGGTGGTGGTGCTGAAAAGCATTTATTTACAAAAGAGAAGCGTAGGACCTTTTTACAGGTCCTGATGTAGTAGGGGGTCTGCGCATAAGAGCGGAGCCAGCCAAAGTCCCGGGGAGATGTCGAAAGAGGAGCTTGTGCGGTTAGCAGGAGCTCCTATTTACATAACTTACAGGTAGCTTGTTACGTTAGATAGGGAGCTTGTTACGTTACAAGCTTCCAGAAGCTCTCGACAAGCTTCTGGAAGCTTCTAGGCACTACCGTCAAGCTCCAAGAAGCTCTCTTGTGTGTTTAGCAATACGTTTTCTAAGCAAAAATATTTGGATGAGTGACATTCCTCAATAATAAACATTTTTGGGCCCAAGGCCAAAAGGAAACCTACAAGCTACTGTTATGCATGCAGTAGTTCCCCTTCTGGTGAATAAAAAAATCACAACAGTAATGAATGAGAAAGGGAAGTGTATTCGCGTTTTGGTATCAGGTATGTTGAACTACAATATTCTCGCGTTTACATTTCGCAGAAAAGCCTTTCTGAAAACCTTTGTGAGCACAGTTCAGTACTTAAGAGGCTGCTCCTAAAAGAGATGATCACTTATGACTATATTTTAGTGTACCTAATTGTTTTGTGTAAAGATTTTGATTGCTTGATTACTTCTGTTTTTTTCCTAATTCTATATGACATGAACACTGTTTTGTATTCGCAAACTTAGACTCAGTGTGTAAGCGTTTTATTTACCTATGCTTTTTGTTTATTATCTATTATGCGCCGTCGACTGTTTTGCAAGAGAAGAAGAGTAGCTGGCGCGGTGCATTAGCACCAATCTGTCGCTATATAGATAGATAGATAGATAACTTTATTGTACACCGAGGGAGGATAGCCGGGATTTACCCCGACGCCCCTGCGGGCCGCTCCCACGTTGGAACAGGCAGGGAGTACCTGCCTGCGGCATCGTGGGCCCCTTGGATTGCCCGAAGCTGACGGTGACGATCCGTACTTTTGATGGCGGAATAAAACCCTTGTCTTGGGATGATTTGCGCCTTGAGTTCCTTGGGTATGTGGGGGCAGTCCCACATCATGTGCTCAAATGTACACACACACCCACAGTCCGGGCAGTCAGGAGATATATCCATATAAATAGATACATTAGCTGGGCAAGGGTAAACCCCTGTCTGTAGTAGTCTGAGCGTGACTTCTTGTCCTCTGGTAAGATGCGAATGGGGTGGAGGAAAGACCCTACGACTCAAACGATAATGTGAAGTGACTTCGTTAAATGTCGCTAGAACGTCCCGCGACCCTCGATCAGCCGCACCCCCATCCAGAGGATCGGCCCCGGGCGGGGCGGAGCGGTCCAACGTGCCAGGGCCGTGAAGCCCCGCGCGGAAGGCAAGTCCTCGCGCCCGGGCGTGGGCCAATTCGTTGGAGTTGGTGATGCCGCTGATCGTGGAGCCCATATGGGCCGGGAACCAAATGATCTCGTGTGGAGTGATGGTCCTACCTCTGAGAATTCTAGCAACAGGTGGGGAGACCCTGCCAGAGGCAAAGGCTCTAACCGCCGAACGGGAATCAGAATAGATCTGAACACGGGATGAATCCAAAAGCCCTAGTGCGATGGATACCTGTTCAGCTATTGCTGGGGAGGTTGCCTTGACAGAGCATGCCGACATTACTGTACCTCGCTCAGAGACCGCAACGGCCACATAACGATTCCTATCCGCACGCGCAGCGTCCGTGAAGGTCGACGATCCCGACTTCGAGTGCACCTGCTCCAAAATTTTCTTGGCTCTAGCCCTTCTCCTTGCGACGTTAAATTGAGGGTGCATATTCCTAGGAATAGGATAAACTACGAGTGCCTGTCTAACGGCGGAGTCAAGAGAAGTCATCCGCTCTTCCTGGAGTGTTGTAGAAATTCCGGCACGTGCCAAAATCTCCCGACCCGCCCGGGTGACCGAGAGGCGAGAGATCTGCGCCGTGCGTTGAGCCTCTATAATTTCATCCAACGTGTTGTGAATTCCTAATGCTAACAGCCCCTCCGTGCTAGTTCGGATTGGAAGGCCGAGTGCCCTTTTAACAGTTTTACGGATCAGTACATTGAGCTTCTCCCTTTCTGCAGCGAGCCAGTGATGCATAGACGCAACATAATGAACGTGACTCATGAGGAAGGCATGAAAGAGGCGAAGAAGATTGTCCTCCTTCATGCCTCCTTTCCTGTTAGAAACTCTAATAATGAGGCGAAGCGTAGCCGCAGTATGTTGCTCTAATCTACGTAAAGTTTCCGTGTTACGTCCATCCGCTGAAATGAGCATGCCTAATATCCTGATACAGCTAACCTTGGGAATTCTAGCCCCACTAGCAGTCAATAATGTCACATCCACCTGCTCAGGGGGGACCCAGTCCTTAGGTCGCCGTCCTTGTCTGGTGGGCCTGTATATTAATAGCTCAGATTTACTACTTGAAAGCTTTAAAGACATACGACTGATGTTTCTTTCAACCGTGTTGACCGCCTCCTGCAATCTGTCCTCAAGGCGCCCTATGGCACCGCCTCGGACCCACACCGTGATATCATCCGCGTAGAGCGCACTTTCCAACCCCTCGAGTTCGTCCAGTTCGCGAGCAAGGCGAGTCATGCCAATATTGAAAAGAAGCGGGGAGACGACTGCCCCCTGAGGGGTTCCACGTGAACCTAATTCGTACCGTTCTGACTTCAGCTCCCCCAACTTAAGAGTAGTACTTAAGTACTAAGTACTTAAGTACTTAAGTTCAGTACTTAAGAGGCTGCTCCTAAAAGAGATGATCACTTTTGACTATATTTTAGTGTGCCTAATTGTTTTGTGTAAAGATTTTGATTGCTTGATTGCTTCTGTTTTTTTCCTAATTCTATATGACATGAACACTGTTTTGTATTCACAAACTTAGACTCAGTGTGTAAGCGTTTTATTTACCTATGCTTTTTGTTTATTATCTATTATGCGCCGTCGACTCTTTTGCAAGAGAAGAAGAGTAGCTGGCGCAGTGCATTAGCACCAATCTGTCGCTATATGATTTTATTTAAAATAAGATGTTGCAGGTTTGTCCGGAGACGTGTGCCAGCACTTCAAAGGGCCTATATTATGCAAGATGGTCAGCAGCTGTTTGATTCTAATTAAACTCTTCGTTACATAAATACGAGTCACGTTTATAACCTACAATCTCAAGCTCGAAAGCCGGGTATGAATTGTGGCTGTATACAATTTTTTGAAGTTAGAATACGCCTGTCAAATGCAGACTTTAAAATCTTACATATCTTGAATTCTCGAATATTGTCGCAGCTAGCTAGTGTCAGTTCACAGAATGTAATAAAGGTGACAGAATCCTGACATTCGCAATGGAAAATACGTTCAAGATTTTGTTATGCCTTTAAAGGGAAGAATTCCCAACACGTGTGAATACTGAATTGGCGACAGATATATTCAACACACGCAAACCACTTCGCTGCTTCAAGGACTCAGTCGCACCACCATGAAAGTGCTTTAGTTTTTACCAGGCACCGTCAAACTCCTTAAAAACAGTGATGTTCGCCGAGCTGTGTTGTGGAAGTCCGCACCTAGTGCACTTGCATAACCCGTAGTTATGCCATTCATATCTACTTTTTTTCGTGTTTTTTTCAGGGAAATTTCTCACGAAACGTGAACATCCTGTTAAGAAACTGGAATTACGCTCATACCCAGCGCTACGTGCCTGCACGTGTGATGAAAATGCGAAAACCGGGTGACACGTGTAATGTTGTCAAATCACTGGCTTTCAAACAATCACTGGCTTTCAATGCCCCGAATCTCTTGATAAAATATCAATTGATTGATATATGGGGTTTAACGTCCCAAAACCACCATATGATTATGAGAGACGCCGTGGTGAAGAGCTCCGAAAATTTCGACCACCTGGGGTTCTTTAACGTGCACGCAAATCTGCGTACACGGGCCTACAACATTTCCGCCTCCATCAGAAATGCAGCCGCCGCAGCCGGGATTCGAACCCGCGACCTGCGGGTCAGCAGCCGAGTACCTTAGCCACTAGACCACCGTGGTGGGGCGATCAAATATTAAAATCAGCGTATTGATTTCAGCAACATTGGTAAAATGGTTGATTGTTCTATTAATGCCGAAATTTTACTAAACAATACTATCAGCTCCTGCCAGTTCACATCGCATTCGCTGTGTGGTATACAAACTTCCAAATGCGAACCATTTCATAGCAAACTTCGGCGACTTCGAGCGCATCTATCTATCTATCTATCTATCTATCTATCTATCTATCTATCTATCTATCTATCTATCTAGCCGCCTATGACTTTTAGCTCTCCTGGCCGTTCCGATGATGGTATCAATGCCAAACTTGGTATAGCATACCATGACTTTAAGAAGAACATAAATGAAATAGTCATAACGTGAAAATCATGATAAATATGTCTCTTGCTGCTCTTGCTGTGGTTTCGTTCAAACGATATCTTGCAAAACTGGTGTAGTAGTATATGACTGCGTGGCTAACAAAAGTGACAGAGCCTAACGTAAAAATCTTGACATGCATGTCATAATTTTTATGTTATGACAAGTAATGACTACATGCCACGTTCACAATGCGCTCACGGGCGTTTCGTTAGCTTCACATATACCAAATTGGGTATTACGGGACGTGAATTAACAACGAAGGTAGGTGACAGGTCTGAACATGATGATCATGATATGCGTGTCATGTGAAGCATGAATACATGCTATGGTCACAGCGTGCTCACGGGCGTTTCGATAGCTTCACATATACTAAATTTGGTATTACGGAAAGCTAATGAATGACGAAGACATGTGACTGGTGCAAACATGATATTCATGACATGCGTCACATGCGAAACATGACTACATGTTACGCATATAGTGAGCTCCCAGCCGTTTTGATAGCTTCACATATACAAAATGTTGTATAACGTGACGCGAACAGACTACGAAGGTGTTTTAAACGTCCAAACATTATATTCATGACATGTGTGTGATGTAAAAATGACTACATGCTAAACTCATAGCGTGCTCACGGCCGTTTCACTAGCTCCATGTATCAAGTCACTTGTTACTAACTTTGGTATCACGTGACATGAATAAAGAACGAAGGTAAATGACGCATTCAAACATATTGATCAGGGCATAGAAGTCATGTACGGCGCAATTTATGTCCCCCTCGTAACGTTGTGCTCATTTTAAAGTTACATGTTAACATTCCTTATTCGTGCCTAAATATATGTATGTTGTCAAAGTTTTAAAAGCAAGCATTTTTGAAAGTACTATGCAAAGTCATTATCTTTCTTTTTCAACATTACGTTTACATGAATATTGCTTTCTGGTATATCTGCATGTTTCATTTCTTTGATATGTAGACAAAATGTATGTCTGCACTGGCATGTCTGCGCGCACCCAGGCACTTTCAAGCTAGATTTTTTCCCGCTTTTTGACGGGGGTGACCCCAAACAACTGTTGGAAATAAACTTTCTTCATTCTTAAGTTTTCTTTAAATGCTCAAACTATATCTTTATATATGTGTCAAAACTTCTCGTCGAACTGTGTCGAGAAGTTGAAGATTAGTCGGCGTGTATGTGATCACAACCTCTTTTCTTCCGTAGCCATGATGGCCTTCCGTATGCAAAATAAGGAATAAACGGTACACCTGACGCTTTCAGTAGCTCTATCTATGGTTATTTGACAACCGTAAACCTAAGGAAAATGTTATTTGGTCTCTATCCAACGACATTCTGCGTGTTAGAAATAATGAAAGCATGCTTCTTCTGATAATAAGCTGTGGGACAGGAATTGTGCGTATTAGTAATAATTACGGCATGTTTCGCCTGATAATAAATGTAAAGCATTTCTTAGCGAACTCCGGTGACTTTAAAAAAGCTATTTATCTATATAGCCCCTTGGGTTTGGGTGCTGTCGTGGTCGCCCCATTCTCTTGGCGTGAACAAAAATCAGCATGGCAGGGTAAGATAATGTGACGAATACGACTCACTGGTGAAGACATGAATAATGCCACAATCTTGCCGCGTACATCGTCAAAGGCAACCCGCGAGACAGAGAAAAATACCCACAGGCAGGTTTGTGCCACAGGTGATTGACACTGAGTATCTACCAGGGAACGACCAGAAGTCACATGGGCAATTCTAACGTGCGAGCGTAAAGAAATACCCGACATCGGTAGCATCGACCCGACGAATGCAAAGAATAAAAGTCAGGGTTTCTGTTGTAATCGAACTCAAGAATTCTGCGTGGCAATGAGGCATGTTACCACAGAGGTACGACAGGCCTCGGAACTACTTATCAAAGAGACGCTAATGTTCATGAAACGTTGATAGTGTTTGCAGCGCTGCCTACCCAAATTTACATTACAGGAATACAATATATATGTACTGTTTTGATACAGCCGTCACGTCAGGTTTACGTCGATTGTGGTTGGTTGCCGTGCGATGAAGTTGATTTCTGTCGCAGTGTTCAGGGCAAGCATCCTTGCCAGCAACAGCGCCTCACATCAGGTTCTGGTGTTGCTAATACGGATGTTCCCGTTAGCATCGTTGCGCCAGTGCAAACAACTGGTTATATAAATATCTGCACCTCTTCAACATATGTCAGTACGTGCAACATTTGCACATATATTTAGCGTCATTTTATGAAGTGTCGCTCAATAAAAAAATTCCATATGGTCACCTGCCCTCGGCATTATTCGCATAACGTCGACTCCCTGTCTTTCCTCCTTCAATCCTTCTCCCAGTTATTAACTTGAGATGCGTAAAAATAATTTTTTCTCAAGATATACTTTCTGTGAAATAAGTGTTCACCACTCAGATATTCATACAACGTGTAGTATTGCAATTCAAAAAATGCAAACGCAACATATTGGGGCTGAATTCTTGGAGGCCTATGTACCAGTATGATTGAACTAATATTACTGAGCTACAAACATCTCACACATGCACCTTTACATAACATGAGAATCACGTTTAGCTTAGAAAGTAGGGGCGGCATTTGTAAATTTTTTTTTCCACAAGCAACACCGAAGCGACATTCCAGGAAGTTCAGAAGGCAGCAACGTGACAATTTTTTTTCTCTCCGAAATATTCTAGCAGTTTTGTGTTTCAACGCAGTAAAAGAGCACAATTTTTTTAATACATTTGAGATGGACACCAATCTGGCTGAGACATTCGGTGTGCATTGACCCCATAGTAACGTCCGGTGGTTATTTTTCGATGAACTAAACGCAAACGAACAAGCATCATTTTATTGCGTCTAAAGATGCGCGCAAGGTTCTTTATTTAGAGAAGCTAGTTCGACTACTAGGTAATAATTGTAGGCTATACCTCTGCCGTAATCGGGTTCAGTCTGCGAATGTTCTGTCGTAGCGCATGCGTTCTCGTGCATTTAAATTACCTTCTCGGTAAGTAGGGCACTGCTGATTAGAGTAATGTTATTTTAGACGTTGTCATACAAAGAACATTCGCTCGGACTTGTTGTTTGACGTGTTCTTGTTCCGCTCTTACTTTTTACCACCTATTCTTTCATCTGACTCTTTCTCTTCCACAAAAGCACGGGTGATTTGACCCAGCTGAAGCATTGTTTGCTGCTGTTGCTATTCATTACGTTCTTGGGAACCGAAGTGGCAGTTCAGCTAGTCGAGAGACACGGGCGACGGCTGGCATTGTTAACTTTTCCGTTTCAGTTCTGGATGACGTCACCAAACTTCACTTTCTCTAGTTCACGGCGTGGCCGCTAGACGCCGCAGTTTGTGAAAAACACACTTTGTTTGTTATTTTTCCATGATTTCTGTCTGGAAATAATGTCTCTTTCAATTTTACGACGCATTCTTTCAATTAGGTTGAAATTTTTTGCGGCAAAACTTGTGTTCATCACCTCTGTAAGCTACGAAGCTCTGCATCCGGCATTTCTGTAGCGCAGTATCTGTCAGCGATAGCAGTAGTTTCAGTAGAACACACCGTGCTGTTTCTCTCCAAAACTCACGATCTTTCATGACATGCCTATAGAGTACTATTGTTTAATGTGTGCTTGTTGATAAAGCATTTGTGTGCAATAAGCGACACGATTTCTTTAGGTTTAGAAAAAACACTTTAGTTACAACAGGTAGTAAATAGTGCTCATGGGTGGTTGTTTTCGCGATAGAGACGTGCCAGTAGTCGTCAACGTGACTGTACAGGCATCAAATGACGCTATAGTTGTGAAACGCCCACATAAAGTGTGCAAGTTTTCATATATATCGCTACACAATTAGCACTAATTTCATGGGGGTACGTCGCACTTTAGTGTTGTACTGACTTCTATGACAGATGCATCAGCCTTGTTTTTTTTGGCTTCTAACTATAAGTTTTCTTTCGCACACCATTGCAATACTGTGCTGGGCTCATTGGCATAGCTATTCTGGGCTTCCTCTCTCATGACGTAGCTTCTCCTCACTGAAGCAGTTAATATAGAACAACAATGATGTTTTGTCAAGCTTGAACAGCTTTGCTGTTAAAAGCGGCGCGCATCATTTCGCAAAAGGCTTCCACAAAAAAAAAACACCCCCGAGCACCGAAGAAAACCGCGATATTGCGTTATAATTACACAATGCAAGACCTAAGTACAATTGAGTAACGAAAAAAAGGGCCACCCAGATTTCTTCTTAGCTTCATGGAGGAAATTCAGTCGGCGAAGAACTTCTCTGGGACATTAAAGTACAAAATACATTCGAAGCACATTTGTTCCCTATTTTCCATTATGGTTTTCGGCCAAAATATTGCGCTTGACAATCTTTCCACCACTCAGGGGTGCTGCACTCAAACGAATTTAATTCAAGTCTAAGTGGCATGGAGCCGTCGCTATTCAAGAGCTGCCCTTCAATATAGAGCTGCTTATTCTTGACTAAACCGCAATGCCGCATATTTATTCAGTTTTAAGTGTACCGACAAACACGCATTCCGGCTGCTGGGGAATGATCTTGAGATCCTTCTAGCCTGACAAAGCCATCTGTAAAAGGGGAGAGTGGAGACGTGTAAACCTGTCTCTATCTAGTATGGTATTTGCAGGCACTGCATTGCGGAACAACTGAGCAAGCTGCGGGACAGGAAACCAGAGATGGCCTGGCACTGTGTCCTGCGTGTTTTATTGTGACGCAGCCTACGTGCGTACAGCAGTTTCCACCGTTTTGCCCTTATGTTCCAGTGCCAGGTACATCACCTATTAACCCTCGTGTGCTTACATTTCGCTTTACGCTTCGACGAATACAATAGCAGCAACAATAACTAAGAGAAAGCAAAACGCAGAAGCAATAGTGGATTGCGCAAGGTAGGAGAGTAACGCTCGCAAATTATCCCCAAGTGTATATGAACGTGCTGCTCGGGCAAAGAAGTCCCTGCGAAGGCCCTTTTTTTCTGTTGCTTTGTCAACAGATGGCTGTCTATGCTGCTTAGCTTAACGCGAGGAAACCGTGGCCGGTCACACCTCGTCAGCCAAGCGCGCAGCCTAATAGCTCGCCTATATGGCGACATGACTTCTCTACTAGTTTTCTGCTGTGAGTAGCTCTTTTGTTTCCAACAAAAAAGCTGACATCTGGACACTGCAAATCTATATATACCAAGTTCGTTGGGTGCTTAGCTTCTCATTTACTTTCGCACGTGATCGGAACAATGGATGAAGGAACAAAAAATCGAAGAAAAAGTAAGAGATGCGAAAGGAGAGGTCGACGATCTTAACGTTTAACACGACACTATGAGCCTTTGCTGCAATCGGTATGTAATTATGTTAGCGATAATGGAGCTGATAGCGCATCGCTAATGATAATGTGTGTAATTTTCGGCAAAGCGAGCTCTGCAGTACTTTTCATGGCGCATTGCCAGTGTGCCGCTGTTACGCACAGTCGCTGTCACGCAATCTACGTGCTTAATGAACTCCGCACCGGGAGACCTTGATGATCTAACCTGCAGTGAAGACGATTTTTCTATAAGGATAAGAATATATTACAGTGTCATTATGGGGAGTTTCGAAATGAAGTACTGAACCACCCACAAACTTCACTGCAGAGCTCTGAAATGGTGATGATTTTGCGCCACGCTTTACGTAAATACTAGAAAGTCGACCCTTCTCCGCTCCTGCCTGTACAAAGAGAATGTCTGTCGAGTTATTTGAAGCAAAAATAGGTCTTTAACGTTTTTGTTCTGTTGAAATACGTGATAGTTTAAAAAAGAATAATAGCTTGACGCTTGCTAGAGTTCCACCTTTAAACTATAATGCGCGCACACTTATATTTTTATTAAAACAAGTGCAAAACGTAGTCAAGATACGGGACGATGCTTTGTTCATACAAACGGTCGTTGTTACTATTAACACAAGTACAAAACAGTAAGAAAAGACAATTGAAATATACTTGGGTGTAGAAAATACATACAATCATACACACAACACTTCAATGAATTGGTTACAGAAGCTTTAGGCTTTTTTAAATCACATCATTGTGATTAACATGATTAATGAGGAGTAACCCGCTGTTAGTGTGTGTCTGAATAACGTGGGGGTTTTGTTCCCATCGAAATGAGACCACTGTCATAGACATTCAAACCCACTTCCTGAACGACGAAAGTAAAGAAGAAATAATAATACCTGAAGTGTTACGTCTAAAAATCACGATATTATTGCAAGAGTTGCAGTAGTAGAGGCTTCCGAAAATTTCGACCATATAATGCTCTTTACCCTACACTGACATTGCATAGCACAAGAGCTTCTGACATTAAGCCTTCATTGAAATTCCACCACCGGGGCCGGGATCAAGCACGACCTTCGTATCAGCAGCCGAACACCATCAGCATTGCTTCTCTGCGCTGGTCAAGTAATCGCGAAATATTTGGACGGACTGGCAGAGAAATTGTACATTTCCGGAACAGGTAGGCTACCATGTGCTGATCAAATAAAAATGAAACAGGAAGCAGATACAATAATAAAAGAGAAGACCAAACAAATTGACCCATTTTCACGACAATGTAGGCAAAACTGAAAAAACTGCGTAGTAGGGTTGCTTTTTTTTCTTATTCTTCTTGTATTCATTTTTTTGCTCTCTGCTCTCTGTTTTTTTATCAATTAGTTTCATCCCACACAGAGCGAAATGGCCAAAATTTTGTTTAAAATCTCCAAATGTGCGGCTTGGTCTACCTAACCCGGGTAGTCATAGTACGATTTCTCTTTTTTACCACTTTTCCTGCGTATTCAATGGCGCGAACTTTGTCTTTGGAATTCGAGCTAGGCTGACCAACGCACCAGTGAGTCTCAGGAAGGTCCGAGTTTTTGTGATCGAAAGGTCGTGCAGCGTGTGGAATTTCCGCAGCATTTTTTATACATCTGCGAAGTCGTGTTTACATAGGATGCAGGCAGCGTTCGTTAGTTATCTGGGGTAATTGCGGTTGAGGTTCACTACATTTGGAAATATCCTAGTTTGTAGCCACTTACATTCTACTTCTTGTGACCTATCTTCTTTACTGTGGCGTCGTAGTTGTATTTTTCTTTGTTTCACACTTTTCTAAGATATAAAAACTGATAACGAAACTACTTAACCTCTTGACTACTTGTTTTTTACAGAAAAAAATGACAGACATCCAAAAAAACTGAACAGAGAAAAATTCTTCTGAGCAAGCGTGTTTATGCCCTCCATACTAATTGAAATTGAGAGAAATTAGCTTTTTTTATTAAGGCAAAAAGAGGGAACGGAATTTGCCTTACAGCCAACGTATTGGTGAAGGACTGTTGTGCCAGAGTTTTTGTCGTCCTATATTTCTCTGGAGCGACGTCATAATTTGCAATTATTGAGTGTGATTGTGGTTAGCGACATGACTTTTTTTTCTATTTTCATTGTAGCGGCAGATAAAGCAAGCCACTACAAAACCTGTTAATCGTGGTAGTCATACTTTCAAGTCCTCCTAGGCCCGATTCTGTATATACAACCATAACGAGATATTCACCAACAAACAAAGTTGGCGGTAGACAGACAGACAGACAGGCGGACAGATAGATAGATAGATAGATAGATAGATAGATAGATAGATAGATAGATAGATAGATAGATAGATAGATAGATAGATAGATAGATAGATAGATAGATAGATAGACAGACAGACAGACAGACAGACAGACAGATAGATAAACAGATAGATAGATAGATAGACAGACGGACAGACAGACAGACGGACAGATAGATAAACAGACAGATAGATAGATAGATAGATAGATAGATAGATAGATAGATAGATAGATAGATAGATAGATAGATAGATAGATAGATAGATAGATAGATAGATAGATAGATAGATAGATAGATAGATAGACACGCTCAGAGGCGCCGAAGTTCGCTAAAGATGCTTCGCATTTAAAACGCGTAGGCGTCAGTGAAATATTCCAGCAATTTGGTATCAACGACTGGAACCTCAGTTTCAAGTTGAAGTGTTGCGGTTTGGGCTAGTTGGTATGACAAGACGATAGGTATAGCGCGAGGAGAGAATGACGAACAGGACGACGTCTTCTTCTTGTCCTTTTGTTGTCGTTCTGCTCTTGCGCTATAAATGTCGTCATTTAGGCAGAGGTCATGCATAAGGCCGGGTGCTAGACAATCGCGATAATAAGTTCGCATCGAGGTCGCCAATACTTGATGCGGTGTACCACGTATTAAACTATTATGATGACTCGGTTGTAACGAGGTTTATTCGCCATGAACTTGGAAAAGAACAAGCGCAACGGACCCGAAGATGAAGTGCACGTTCCAAGACGATGATGATCGTCAGCCAGAACAGGTAATGATGATTGACTGCTGTCCAGATGAGGATGAAGAACATAATATATGCCCACACTAATTCTCCCAACGTGAAAGCGGGCAGCATGGCCGCTGCAGGCGGGTAGTCAAGGTGACAATGAACGTCGTGTGAAAAGCTCAGGCGGGAAACGTGCACAATTTCAGTGCAGTGGTAACGGCACTCAAGTGGCACGACAAGAGGCGTCACACGATAGTTGACAGGTGAGGTATGCTCTAAAACTACACATTTGCCGATGAATCGAGGCTAGAACTTGTCGCACAGAGCAGGTGTGCGAATCGGTGTTAATAGCAGCACCTCGTCACCCGGTCGGAATGATACCACACGATGAGAGCTGTCGTAGACGGCCTTCCTTGCTTGTTGCGTAGCTTCCGTGTTCACACGAGCGCGCTGGTGGCACTGGGCCAGGCGAAAAATATATTCTTCGCAAGAAGACGGTGATGGAGGGCCGTTGCTGGTGAAGAAGTAAACGTCGATAAAGAAAGTAGGTGAACGTTCGTAAACGAGATAAAATGGTGAGTAGTTCGTTGTGCGCTGAACAGCGGTGTTGTAGGCGCAAGTGAGGAACGGTTGAAGTTTATCCTAGTTTCTGTGATCCGGTCGAATGTATACGGCGATCATGTCGGCAAGGGTTCGATGAAATCTCTCGGTCAGACCGGTTGTAAGAGGATGGTAGCTAGGCGCCGTCTTCTGTGCAGTACCAGAAACGTGAAGAACTTCACCTAAAAGCTGTGATAAGAACACCTTTACATGGTCACCTAGAAGTACACGAGGAGCATCGTGACGTAGACTTATGGCCTGAAGAACCAGGTCAGCAACTTCCGATGCGGAATCAGTAGCTACTGAAGTTGTCTCGGCGTAGCGTTTCAGACGGTCTAAGGCGGTGACTTTCTATCTATTTCCAGCGCCAGTATTAGGAAGGGGCCCATAAAGATCGACACCGACGACCTCAAAAGGTGTTTTAGGGCATGTCATTGGCTGTATTAGACCAGCAGAAGGAGATGTAGGAAGTTTGCGAAGTTGGCACGGAGAACAGGAACCCACGTACTTTGCTACGCTGGTAGAAAGGCCAGGCCAATAAAAGCGGCTTCTAATGCGGTCGTAGGTTTTGTGAAAGTCGAGGTCCCCAGAAGTCCAATCGTCATGAAAGGCGTTAAGTACATGATGTCGAAGAGCACGTGGCAGAACAGGTATCCGGCGTTGACCGTAAGGATGATAAATGCGACGATACAGCACAGCGTCCTCAAGCTTGAAGTGCTCGAGTTGTCGACGAAGCCATGCATTGGGTTGACGCGTAGCTCCTGAGAGGTGGTCAACAATGCGCCGACAGTACGGGTCAGCCTGCTCGCAAAAACTGAAGGGTTGGTCATCGTCGATTTGTGGCTGGTACAGCCAGGCGAGCAAGGCAACAGAACTGGAAATCACGTCCACACTGGTGTCGTTGGAGATGGCAGCTGGAGTGTCAAACGAAGCCGTAGGTAGTGGGCGTCGGCGTCTTGAAAGTGCGTCTTAATGTTTTTTGGCCATATTTATGAATAATCTCAAACTGTACTCCTCTAAGCGTAAAATTCAGTGACCCAAGCATCTGGACAAGTTCTTCATTGTAGAAACGAAGCATAAGGCGTGGTGGTTCGTTACGATGGTGAATTGACGGCCATACAGACAAGGACAGAAAGTCCATCAATCTCTGCAAATCTTCCTTGTTGTCGGCCATTAGCACTATATCATCTGTGTACATTAATGCTGGTAGTGCCTGATCAATGAGTTTTCCTTGTTTAACAAAAGAGATGAAGCCAAGTCCACTTCCCTCTAATTTGGCCTCTAATCCTTGTAGGTACCTCATGAATAACAAGGGTGCCAGTGGACACCCCTGCCTAAGTCCCCGTTTCACCTCTGTGGGCTTGGATACCTGTTTTTCCCACTTTATAACTACCTTGTTACTTTTATAGATTTCCTTTAAAAGATTAGTGACTCCATCTTCCACACCCAGTGTGTCTAGTATTCCCCACAAGTCATCTTGAACCACGCTATCATACGCTTCCTTGATATTCAAAAATGCAAGCCACGGGGGCCTGTGTTCTTTTTCTGCTATTTCGATGCACTGCGTCAGTGAGAACAGATTGTCTTCCAACCTCCTGTGTTTCCAAAACCCATTCTGCAGTTCTCCCAGAACCCGCTTATCCTCTATTCATGCCTGCTATCTTTCCTTCATAATCTGCATCGCCAGTCTGTAGACCACTGATGTCACTGTTATAGGACGGTAGTTGTTTATGTCAGTTTTGTCCCCCTTTCCTTTATAAATCACGCTGATCATGCTAAGTTACCATCCACCGGGGACTTCACCGTCGATTGTTATTTTTCTCACTGCCTCTCTCAAAGACTGCTTAGACTTCGGACCTAATGTCTTAATTAGCATAATTGGAATGCCACATGGGCCTGTTGATGTACTACTAGTAACCCTCTTCACAGCCCTTTCCCACTCTCGTTGTGAAAATGGAGCCATTGCGCCACTTGATTCTTCCTTGTCTATTGTGGTGCATAAAGCACTTCTTTGTTGAAATTTTTCTCTGCCCCTTGTTCTTATATATTCAATATCTTCGTCTCTTTCTAGCCTAGAACCTTGAGCTATAGTTATAAACCTCTGCTCTAGGCTCGTCTTATTTCTTAGGTAAATTAGATGGTTCCGAAATTTTGCAGTTGCCTATTTATCTTTTTATGTACTTCTGCCAGCCACTGAGCTGTCTTTCTTCTAATATTTTTATTGATCAGAAGGGATGCATTCCTTCTACAGCTTAGAAAGATTTACCATTTTCTTTTAATATCATTTGCTAGTTCCCCCCGCTGCCTACACACTAAACCAAATCTGACCCTTAAGTGTGTAAATGAGCTTGTCGCCAGACGAACATCCTTTGCTCACTATTGGGTGTTCAAAAAAGGGTGCTGAAAAAGGGTGCAGAGCTCAGCACCCTTAAGAAAAGGGTGCAGAGCAAAAACTTTGAAGAGTGTAATGAGTGCACCCTCTAAAAAAGGTGCTGTGATGTCATAACACTCTTTCAAATGGGTGCTGGAAGGGTGCTCCAAATTGACGTACCAGTAGGCCAAATCTAGGATTGATGCTGGAGATGGCTAAAAATGCAGATTGCTGTATACTCTGTAGACCATCCTGAGTGACAGCCCACATACGGTTTGTTAGTACTTGAACACATGTACTAAGTCGTCCATTCCACCCTGAACGCGTGCACCATGCACGCGGCCGGCCCTCCACAGAGTGCCTTCCGCATACGCTTATGAAACTAGCACTGAAACAATGTGACAGCTCTAGGTGGGGCTTTTGCATCATCGTCTTTTAAAACACAGTATCTCTGCATTGAAGCTACTGGTAAGTTGGCCCCAGTGTTTTGCTTTCTCTATGTGTAGGCAAATAGAGAATGCGGCACTGTTATCGAGAAGTGCTGCAATTTGTGCCTTACCCTGTCCAGGTGCTGTTCCTCGAGTTTTCGTTTTTGGCTGCTCTGGATAGAACAAGCTGCACTTCTGAAGAACAGTGTCGAATTTTAGATAAGCTTGTACTGTTGCAAGAGCAAAGCTAGCTTCACCACAAAGGAAGTGTGATTTGGCGAAGCCGCCGTTCACCAGCAGTCAACAAAGTGGAGGCCCACTTACAACTGTCTGTACGTTTGTGTACTAGTTACCAAAGTGCCCTCGAGAAGCGCTCGGCAGAGTGCCGGATGCATGGTGCAATGTTCAAGGTGGAAGTAGACAATATGTAAATATATACCTAAAGCGAGCTATATTGAATAAATATGTGTGTTTCAATAATCATGAAATTGATCCCATAGTGCGTATATGGCCTGTGCTACCCATTTTTGGTCCAGAATGAATGTAATCTATTCAAGGCCCCTTGCTGCACACATGCATCCACAATTTATGGATGCTTGGTCACCATACAGACATGCATGCCTGCAAATTAAAAATTCACAAGTTTCGAATACTGGAAATATTTAAGTGCCATTTACTCACTTTGAAAGACACACAGATAATATGCACTAAATACAGAGCCTTACCACATTGCACTCTTTTAAATTATGTGTAGCAGACGTGAGCTTTTATGCATGTGAGAATGGAAGATAGTACGCCCCAACAAAATTTTGAGACAAATAAATTAACATGATGCAAATAATCACTATTTTATTGTATATAGCATACAACCGAAATAGATTGACAATAGTAAACATGAGCTATGACCTTCTGCATCGATTGTAAGTGTGAGATCTTTGTGAGTGAGGATCAATCATCTGTTTTTCAAATCTTTTTTCTATGAGCAGACATCTTTTTTTGTGACGAGACTTCTTTTATAACTTTTAACATTCTGACTTCCCTCCTTGCATAGTAGGTAACAAATAAATTATTTAGAACAACAAAATATAAGTTAGAGGCACCACCAGTCCAAAGGCGCTTATTGAGGATGTTGCCAGTGCCCACAAAATTGAAAAAGAAAATAGATAGGAAAGTAGGTGTGTGGTAAAACATGTGGGCCTATATAACATGCTTTGGTCATCATCCTAAAAGCCTTGATTACAAACTTGCTCAAGGCTTATTTACAGCTCTCCCTTTATATATGTGTGTGTGTTTCTAAACTTGTGCATTACAAAATCACAAATATTGGCAAAGTAATTCAAGTGGTGTAGGATTAATATAATGTGATCATTCAAACACTTGTACAATCCATCTTCAGCAGCCCAGGCGACTTTGGTTTCTTTTACAAAAGTGTGGTCAAGGCGCTCCTTCTCTACAGCACATACGCAACCGGAAGCCTAAAATAAAGACAGAAGTAATCACTAACAGTTTCACAGGACAGACTGTCCAAGATACAATATGCTTCGTCATGCTGGAGTGTTCTTAGTTCTATGTGAGTAGAAGTCAGCATCAAAATTCGCTTTGTTTTCAACGGAAAACATGCTTGTTGGAGGTCCCCCAGGCAAAAAACTGTGTAAACAACTTGACAGTACCTGGGGGCCTACTGAGGGTAGCAGGTACAACAGATTTCACATACAAAAACAAACAGCATAGTAGAAAGGAAATATATACACAAGAAACATCTGAGCAATGATTCAGCATTATGCACACGTGAAACATGAGTTAGGGTTGAGTAAAAAAGCTATTCATCAAGTAATTTCGCACATCCGATTTGAACAAACCGAATAAGGCACTGAAGTTAATTAGGGTTTTTAAAAAATTGTAAAGTGCCAATAAGCAATATTCTAGTCTAGCTCTACAATAATATGTCATGAATGTAGTACTAGTATTTGCCTGTTAGGTATGCTGTAGTCATGAATATATTCAGTTTCCCTAATACCTAAAACTTAGTATGTTGCAGTCCAGTTGCTCATGTTCAATAAATGATTGTTTATGGTAGCATTTAGGTTACAAAATTGATGCTAAAAATTTGGCAGACCCCACATACTTTGGGAATCGATGTTATGCGAAACAAGCATAACATATATTTTAATTTTTTTATTGAGCAATCTTATCAAGTGGAGCTCAATATAAGTACAAATTCTCGCACACACATACGTTAAACAGCCGCATATGTTTCATTTGTTATGGAAAGATGTCACACCTTTGACAACATTAGCAGTTATTTGCTGTTTCGTAACGATGCTAACAGAAACATGGATATTAGCCACACTGAAGTGGTAGGCTGGTATGAAGCACTGGCGTTTGCGCTGGCACTCGCGACGATGGTAGCCCTCAACACTGCTACACAAATACTTCACAGGATGGTGCCTGACTACAATTGACTTTGATTCGACCTCATGGCTGTATAATAGGAGTGCACATGTAATAGTTATAAAATTTGATAGCCAGTACTGCAACGACCGTTCATGTTACACAAACATTTGAGACTATTTGGAAAGTATAACCCAGGCCAGGCATGGCTCTGCGGTAGAATACTTAATTACCAAGCAGAATACTAGGTTTTGATTCCTGCTAGGACACGACTTTATTCTTTGCATTCATTTGGTCAATGCTGCCTATGTCAGCTTTTTAACATGATAGCGTGCGTTGAAGAGCTCGTGTCGCAGAAAACCCGCCGCCGGCGTCTGCCCTTTGGTTGTGAGCGAAAAATTGTCTGTGCATCTGTGACCGAAAAATCGAGTTACCTAGTTTCCGGAAACTCAAAATTCCTGCTTATGACCTAATGAAGGCGTGCTAATTGCTGCAAAACGAAACCCCCAAGTCGTACTACTAGACACTTAACACAGGGCTTAACACACGGAAGTCTATTGACATCGGCCAAAAATTAACGTTTGATGTACAGCGCTATTTCTTTTCCCCATTTCATGAACTACACAATGCCATGATAATTGTACCCTGGTATTTTTGGTGGGCCATATCGCACAAAAAATACAAGGATTATTAATAGCATAATAATAGGAAATCAAACTATAACCAATAAACAGCTATTGCGAATGAATTTAAATGTTTCTTTCAATCCGTTTATTCTGATTCAGTGCCTTGAATTGATATTGGAGAGATACGTAATGTAACCGGACTGAACTCTGAATTTATCAGTTATGAAGGAATAGTTGCAATGTTACTTAATCTTAAATTGAAATCCTCTGTAGGCCCTGATAAGATTCCAAACATGTTTCTCTATCGGTATGCCGAATCCATAGCTAAATTTGTAGTTGTTATATTCCGTCTTTCCTTTTTTGAAGGTGTTGTCCCCGCCAAGCGGCGTATTGCACGTACAGTTCCTGTTTTTAAAACTGGCGATCGAGACATCGTTACTAACTATCGCCCAATTTCGCTTCTCAATTCCTGCAGCAAACTCATGGAGCATATTATTTCCAACTATCTGGTCGAATTTTTAAATTCCCGCAATATTTTAACACCCTTCCAGCATGGTTTCCGTAAGGGCCTATCTACTACCACTCAACTCGTTTCTATTGTGCATACCTTTTCTTCAGTTCTCGACAAGTCCGGCCAAGTTGACGCAGTATTCCTAGATCTCAGCAAAGCATTCGACAGGGTTTCGCATTGAGGTCTTCTCTATAAACTTACTAGACTTAATGTCCCGCATCTTCTAATAAAGTGGATTGCCTCATACCTTGAACATAGAAAACAATTTGTTGATGTCGGTGGTCACGTTTCAGATCTTGGATCAGTTAACTCCGGAGTGCCTCAGGGAAGTGTCCTGGGGCCTTTATTATTTCTGGTATATATAAACGACATTACCTCTTGTGTGCACGAAAGCGTTTCTATTCGTTTATTTGCGGACGACTGTCTTCTGTACAGAGCTTTTGATTCAACCAATGACCAAATTACCCTCAACGACAGCCTGAATTTGATATCTAATTGCTGCGACACTTGGGGAATGAAGCTTAACCAAACTAAAACGGTGTACATGCGCATAACTAATAAAAATGTCCTCTTATGTTCAATTACTCTGTAAAGTGAGTCAAAATTTCTCAAACCAATAGCTGTAAATATCTCGGCTTAACATTTACAAATAATCTAACCTGGTCAATGCATATCGACAAAATCTGTGCATCAACTCGGCGTAAGCTCGGCCTCTTACGTCACAAACTAAAAAAATCCCCCTCCCATGTTAAACTTCTTGCATATAACACGCTAATCAGGCCTCGTCTTGAATACGCGTGTATCGTTTGGGACCCGTTCACTAAAAAAGACATAAACAAACTTGAACAAATTCAGAGGCTGGCTGTACGATTCATATATAATCGTTACCGCCGACATGAATCGCGTACCTCTTTAATGCAAACAAACAACATCATGACCTTAGAGCCGCCGTAAAATAACAAGACTAAAATTTCTTTATCAGCTTTGAAACCGTAAACTTGCACTCGACCCCGCTCCTTATCTAAACCTTTTGCCCCATAGATCCACCAGGAACTTTCACCCTTTAAAATTTAACTCGATTTTTGCACGCACAAACATATTCAAACATTCCTTTTCCCGCGCACCATAAGTGATTGGAATGCCTTACCATCTGAAACCTTCTTATCAAATAATGTTCTTCAGTTGTTTAACCAGCTCACAGAATAAAATTGTAACGGTGCCTTTATTCTGTGATTGGTTTCCCATATCTAGTTGTGTAAAACTGTGCTACGCTACTGTTATGATCATTGCTGCCTTGCTTCGTTTTTATGTGCCATATGTCTGATATATTCACTGATTAGTCCTCTCCTTTTCTCTGGTGTTTTCTTCAATTGTTCATTGCTTATTTCTTCTTGCTCTCAATTTGTATTTCTTTTTTTGTTTAACTCTGGTTTTCATCATTGATATACAAACAAACCACTCCTGCTTGGGCCGCCCTAGGCCTGCAGTATTGTATAAATAAATTAATAAATAAATTGTGTAAAAAAATAGCATCAAATTTTACCGACATGTCATCGAAATAGAGACACAGGCTACTAGTCTTATCTATAATGCTAAGAGCATTTAAGGTAAAGGCATTGAAGATAGCTGGTAGCCTTTTCCACTATCTAGGTATCAATTTTACCCTATCTAGGTATCAAAATTCTGCCATGTCAGTCATAGTTTACTGACATTGCAAGCTCAAGAAAAGTGTGGCTCTGTCGGCATCAACACAGCCTTTCGCCAGGTGTTCTAAGAAGGCAGTCTTTAAAATTGCTAATGTTCCCAATTTTTTTTGCTATAAATTTCGTGCCTTGCATCCACATGAACCTCCATCCTACTTGTTTTTTTGCATTCGTGCTCTCACTAACTGCTTACCTTGTCTTGTCAAGTGTTTGTTGACATAAATAGGACTATTGATCTAAAAGGAAAGGCCACTGTAGACAGACGAAAGTTTTTTGTCTTATCCAGAACATTTCATTTGTAACATCGTTCAGAATGCACTACTATTTTTTTCAAACTAGGCTTGCTTGTTCCTACTCTGTCTGCAGTGACAATATCATCACGAGTAATAGATTTTCCATCATCGCCCAAAAATTTCGGACAGCGTCAAAAGAAAACCCTGATCTGAGACGCCTTTGATGTCGGATAGTTCAACCTTGAATACAGAGTAAATTCTTCAATTATCATCTGAAGTTTATCATTTTCACCTGGAAGTTTTTTGTGCCTGTTTCAAGGTGCGACAAGATCTCCATGCAAAGCCTTTATTTCTAAAGAGAGCGCGTTGACATTGTCACCACCTACGTTCCACACTTCTTGAAGAACCAAAGTTCAGTATGAATTTTGTGCTTGAAATCCTTTGTTTACCATGACAAACAATTCACAGGAAACATTAGTACTCTTGCTTGGCAGCAGTGCATGCAGTAATACTAACACAATTAAAGCAAGAAATAAGTGTCTCACCTGTACAAAAATGGTTTTGGCAAGCACTGTGAAGACCACACACACTGCTGCTAAACTGAGGAGAATATGGAGAGCACTTCATATAAGTAGGCAGCGTCCAGCAGCTTGGCGAGGCACAGCGCTTAAGCACGGTGAACAGAGCTGATGCTTGAAACAATGGTTCAGAGTTCGCTGGTGCTTGGGCTCCTTGACCTTGTCAGAAAATTTCCTTAAGCAGCCTCACTCAAATGAAATGACAGACCGTGCCGAAGAATTTCTGCACCAGTGAAAAAGAATATTTTGGTGAGGTTTGTCTAGACTGCATGCGCTGCTTGCCAAATTGCAGTGAATGGTTGGAAACGCATGGCCAACATATATTTAGTGGCACAGAACTTAGAAATACAAAAACGGCATGCTGCAGTATAAATACAACGAAAAACATGCTGCTGCAGAGCTTTTCATGTCGATGTCTAACATATGAATTTCTATTCACCTTTATAGCTCACTCATGCACGAAGATGCAGTTATAACTCTGAGATGAAAACACCCCCTATTAGCTGTATCGACTGCGCGTAATTTAAAGATAAGCATTCCTGAGTAATACTGCTGCCTGCAATCAATAAATTCTGTTCTTGAAGCTGACCAAATATATGCACGAGTGCATCCATAGAGACACATATGCATTTCTGTAGTTATGATACCCATGTGATGTGTTTCTTAGGTAAATGCCGTGCAATATGCACCATATGAATATTTTATTCCGTGAAATTGCAATACCACTGCATATACATGCCAGTATGGGCATATGCATTCACTGAAGATAAAGCATAAAATGAAAGCAAAACTGACACATTAATTTTTTACCAAGGTAGTGGAGGGCTCTAGAAATTTCGACCACCTGGGGTTCTTTAACGTGCACACAATTCTGAGAACACAGGCCTACAGCATTTTCACCTTTATCGAAAAAGCAGCCAACAAGGCCGGAATATCATCCTGCGAACTTCGGGTTAGAAACCGAGTACCTTAGCGACTAGACCACTGCGACAGGACTTCAATCTCGCTGTTCCCCCGTGTAGGGTGATAGACCGTCTTTGCTGGTCTGGATAACCTCCCTGCCTTTCCTTCTCTACCATTTATTTTCATGAGTTCAACGAATGAAGCTTCCTTCAAATGGCAAACATTCGGACGTTTATAATTTGCCTGAAATTGAGTTCACTAAATGAATATTGTGTGCTGCTTCATAGTGATCATTATTCTAAATTGTTCTGGTTGGCTAAAAAGGCACAACTCCTCACTTCTAATCAAACAGCACAAGCTGTCTAATGACCATAGGGGAGGAAAAGTGGAAACGCTAAGACAAAACATCAATCTTGAACCCCATGTCATCACAATGAAGCAGGCAAGCTTCTGCAATATTGACCGGCAACCAGGATCTCAGACACTGCAGATAGCTACATAACGTAATGGTTTCCCAACATGACGCAAAGGCAGCAGAATCACATATTGCCTAACCTGCTTCATTATGATAACGATGAGGCTATAATGTTATTGGCCTCTGTATGCTAATAACAATTTACCTTGCATATCATGTGACATTACCATTCAATATGACGTCATGAATCTTGCATCCTACCATGTGGTCTAAGTACCAACAAGGCGGTTTTAGTGACGTCGGTGCAATGCAATAAACAACAATTGGTGAACATTATTTTTGATATTATTCAATTGGTCTGATCCGTACATCTTCAAAAAACGGCAGTTTAGATTTGTTCATTCTTAGATAAATACAATGTCTAAGTTTGCATGTCAGCAGCAACACATGCACGCCTTTGGCACGCATACTGTGATGTATAACTTTATTGTGTTTTGAGCAATAAATTAGGCATTCATACACTGCACATATCATAGGTCACTTGTAAATATGCAGCGTGGTCATAGAGAATTTATGATATCAGATAAAGCGTTACACTTGTATTCGAAAGTGTCATTGGAAGATTTGGTAGAACTTGGTTTTAGAATGTTTGTTTACGTATAGGTATTCGTCAAAGTTATAACTCCAAAGCGGGCTGCAGCGCCCACAATTCTTTTACAAACCAGAATAATGCAATGATATGTGAACAGGGGGAAACAAGCAGTACCATCACAATTGCACTCGAACGATTTAACTACTGCTCAACCTAGCGCTTGCACAGCTAAGGTACGGCTATTCGGCCACTCATAGAGAAAATGTATTGACCCAGGCGTAATTGCAGGCTTTGAGAACCGCACCTACAGCACGCTGGGTCAAGTTTACGCACACTTAATTAAGCTGAATATCATGGTAATATAATATTATACGTGCCCGGTGGATGCAAACACATTTGGTCACACAGGAAAACACATCTACCTTATAGTAGTCACACACAATTAATGATCATGTAGCGGTTGAAAAGAGGACGCTTAACATATAAAACTTTCTTCATATATTTCTTTGGTACAGAAAACGAACAAGGCTGCGTAAATACCAATGCGGACACAACGTTATTCTTCTCTATTCTTCTAAATTAAATCCGCAAAGATGTAACTCAACGCAAATCACCGGAATACTCCAACGCAGCAATGTGCAGTCCCCGAACGGCGTCTGACGGCATTGCAAAAATATAGTGATTCATAGCGTAAAGAGCATCGCCCGCCGACTCACAGCATCACAGCGCACATTGCTTTAACCTCCTTCCCCACAGAAAAAATTCATCCGCGCGTAACGTCCCTGAGCTTAGACTTGAGCCTAATGAAATGAGACACGCTAGCAGGCTCGCTACGTTAATAAAAACTCACTTATCGTCTACCAGCTAGAAAAACCTTAGTTCACAACGTTATTATACTATAGCGCTTTCGGTGTTAACCGTGGGAGGAGCCGAGGACGCGAGCGGAAGCACAACAGCCTGAATCGGGCAAGCCGCGGCCTTGGCCGGAGAAGCAAAAAACAAAGCGTCGACAGCAGAAATATCCACCTACCTTTTTAGTTTGGCGAGCGCTCGACGGTACAAAGCAGCCGGTCCTCTCTTGAGTATAGTGCATCTTCGTAACAAGCAGCACCGACAGAACCCGAAAGACAGCGCAAGCACACTTTGAACAACATAAAAAATTGACTTTAAACGCTCGGCAGACGGCCGTTGCGGCCTCCAGGAAGATACTGCCATTTCTGTCCTACTGACGCCAGCAATCCGCATTTACGCACATAATTTTTTTTTGTGATAAGTAAATAGATTATTTCCGCATAAATTTTAAGTAAAAAATAGTGAAAATAGAAAATACGCTACTGTGTATTGCATAGAATATTTCTTACTTTGAAAGTGACAAAATCACATAACGCGTATTTGCGCAAAATTTGAAATGTGAAAGAGCGCGCGAAATTTGAAACGTTTGCTTGCTTGTGTGTTTCTTATACCGATACCTTGTTAATATTTGTACATTGGTTCAGTGGTTAAGCTGGCTGTTAAAACAGTATTAAAGCAGTTGTATATTAGTACAAAGTACAGGCAGCAAGCAAAATTTGTCACAACAAAATAAGCGTATTAGTTGGCAAACACTATTTTTGCTGTCTTCAGTGAATTTTCTTTAGGAAAATGTTTTAGTCAAGGCTCATTTTAACTTGCTTTGAAGAATATTTCAATGAACGAAATCAAGAAAACGTTTTTTTTTATGTTATAATAATAGAACGTCAAAGTCCAGAGCCCGCCATAGTAGTAGTAATAGACTTTTATTCAGCCAAATTTACAGGCCGAGCATTTCGACCGCCTGTCGATCAGTCGACGCTGTTCTTCTTCCCCTTCGGCGCCGATCCAATCGAGCCAGGAGGTGATGGAAAGGGATGGTGGAGGGTAATAGCTGGATTGCTGAGCAGTTGGGCAGTAAAACAGGCAGTGTGACAGGTCAGCGTATGGGGAAGGACAATTAGGACAGCAGGGGTTAGACCTATATTTATAAAGGAAAAGGCGAGAGGGGGTTATCAAGCAGTTCATTTGGATGTGCCGTAGAGTTCGAGCCTCCAGCGCCGTGAGTGATAGATGAGGGGGAGGGTAAAGACGCTTGTCGAGCCGGAGCTGGAGATATACCTCCTTGATAGTGTGACGCAAGGAGATCTGCCCATCGTTATTCGCGGAGCTCTCACTGTCTTCCGAAGGTGTGGGCCAGGGAATGAACGGTGCCCGGTGCAATATATCGCGGGCAAGCTGATGAGCTAGCTCATTGCCGTTAATACCCGAATGCCCAGGAACCCAGCGGAGGAAGACAGTGGAGGGTTGAAGAGCAGAGGCCGCTCGCTCGACCTCCTGTTGAAGAGCAGGGGGCAACGTGTTGTTCTGTATGTGACGGATGGCGGCGTGAGAGTCGCAGTAAATCGTGTACTCGGGGAGAGAAGGGAGGGAGGAAAATAACTGCATGGCGTGGACCATGGAAAGGACCTCGAGCGAAAGTACATTTGGCGGGTGTAAGTATGGCCCGCTGGTGTGCGTGTCAGGTGACGAAAGGTGTGGATGGTAGATAACGTAGCCACACGAGCCCCGAGGAGCCATGTATGAGGCATCCGTGTAGGCTACTCCCTGTGTAGAGAGAGGAGGAGAATGATGCTGTGCTGCCGCATGACGCCGGCCGGCGTGAAGAACGGGAGACATATTGGATGGGAGGGGAAGGATGCGAAGGTTAGAAGCAGCGGTGCTAGTGGCAGAAGGCAAGGTGGGCACGGAAACGGGAATGTGAGGGATACCAGCTTGGGCTAATAGCCATTGGCCTTGACGAGTGAGAGAAAGACGGGCAATCTGAGAGTCGTGGTGCAGAGAAATAAGAGAACGTAATGGATGGAAGAGGCCTGTGGCAAAGAGCTTAGTGGTAGAGGTAGTGAGAGGGAGGTTTAAAGCTGCCTTGTAGAGGCCTAATAGAGCTCTTTCAAGTGTGTTGAGTTGCGTTTCGGTGAAATGAACGTAGGGTACAAAGTACAAGAACTTGTTAAGGGCAAGCGCATGTGCAACCCGGCACGCATGAGCCTCGTGGAGCCCCGACTGCCGAGTGACAACGCGTCGCAGGAGGTGGGCCACCGAGTGGCAAGTCCTCACAGCGTGATGTAGGGCCTGCACGTTTTTTGTCGCGTGCAAAGGGAAGCCAAGAACTTTGCATTGCTGAACAGTGGGGATGAGAGAGCTAGAAAGATGTAGGGAGATGAGGGTATTGTGGGAGCGCTGGTACGCAGACCGGTTTAGCAAAAGTAGTTCACATTTCTCCGGTGCAGGGGACAGGCCAGCAGTAGCGAGAAAGGAAGCGATAAGGTCCAGGCCACGTTTCAAAGTATCCTGCCCGCCATAAAAATTGGTAACACGTGTCAACTGATAAATTGTAAGGATAACAAATATTTGTACAACGCAAAAACTATTTTATCTACCACGGTCTTGTTGGTATCTATTTCTTTGCATTAACAAGCGTATGATTTATATATACTGTCATGAACGAAGCTTTGTTTTCAATGTTAGGCGCAAACGAGGCCGAGAGCTGTATATGTGTAAGTCACAATGCTGTTGTAGCTCTACAAGCTGCGAACTCCGCCATTGGCTAGTGAGCTTGTAGCGCATGGCTTGGTCAGCGCCGGCCGTGAGGCGGCAAGAAAAAGGCAGCAAGAATGCCAGAACCAGTGCAGAACTTAAGTTCAGCTGGGCACTATCGCTATTCAGATATCTGTTACTGCGGTGGGGCTTTATTGAGACCATGGTGTCGAACCAGTAGACCTCTAAAAGCTGTTGCTTATGCTCTATGACCTCGTTACTCACAAAGCTTTGTCGGCGACTGTGCACCCCAATGGGTGCTCAACAGCACCCATTAGTTGTTGCACCCTTTTTGCACCCTAGTTTCGACCCTTTTGATGCGTTCACCCTTTAGGTTCCGCTTGTAGGGTGCTGAGACGCGAATAGGGTGCTCAAAGGGAGTGCTTAGGGTGTCGGCACCCTTTTTGACACCCTTAAGGGTCAGAATCGGTTTAGTGTGTAGCATGTCTGTGTTCTCTAGAGCCTTCCTGACGTTTTGCTATAGCTTTCTTACCTTCCTCATCCCATCAACTTTTGGGTTTGTGTCTTCATTTCTGGGTTGACTTATCACGTGCTTTAGCAAGCTCTAGCTCAATCTAATTATATTCGTGTATGTCCACACTGTTTTATCATCCTTAGTGATTTCTTTCTTCATTTCTTTAGAGGCTATTTCAATTTGCCTTTCTGAATAAAAATTTTCCTGTAGTTGCTCATCTTGTCTTCTTCCCACTTTCACTGCTCTTCCAAAACTTAGCTTGATACGTTTGTGATCACTACCCAGACTTCTGGAGCCACCTTCATCTATGTGCATCATACATTCTATGTGACATCAGTGCGTAATCTATCGTCAACTGCAGCTTTCCTACCTCCCGTGTTATTTGTCCTTCACACTTCTTGGTACTGTTGCAAATGACCATGATCATTGTGCTTGTCGGGTCCGTATACCCATCATCTTCTATTTGCGCATTGATATCTCCTAGTATAATTATCTCCCACTCTCCTCCTCACTCCTCAATGTCCTTTGATATACACTCTACCATTGCCTGGTTTTCCTCTCTGGCCTTTGCTCCCGTTCATATTCACACGAAACCAGGCAGTGTCGTTTGCCCTGCCACTTGCCCTTTTAGCCATAAATGTTCCTTGCACTCCTGCTTGACCCTTTGCCAGTCTGTACTTTGATGAATGAATGCCCCAATACCACCCCCTTTTCTGCTGCCTTCTGTTCTATTGCAATATTCCCACGCACAGTACGGATTGTTAGGAGGTTGTTCCATGTCCCTAAGATGTGTTTCTGCAAAACCATACACCATCGGCCTCTTCTCCCTTAGCTGTTCTTCCAACTCTTCCCACTTCAGCCTGTTCCTGCACCCCTGCATTATAATATACCCTATGTCTGAATTGGCCCGGCGCTCGTGGCTACCTCTATTTCTGCCCCGGAATCTACCTATCTTAGATACTGGTGCTTCTTTCGAATCGTATTTGCCCATACCACCTGCAAAAGAGTCTGCCTGGTTGTTTTCCTCGGTACTAGCTATGCTGCACCCCGAAGGGCTCGCGTGCCCCCCAAAAAAGCTACTGTGCGTCCTGCAAATCGCCAACCCACCTCATGACCTAGCCGCCCATTTCTGAAGTGAATTCTGTCTCGTTGAAAACCACCCCACCTATTTACTTCTCTGTTTATTTACCCAAACTCAAAGCCTTTCTCTCGACTCATCCACCATATCTTTTCGTTTGCGTTGACACCCGCTCTTCGCACGTCTCTGTCACTCACCAGTACCTCCGGTATCATGCATATCCCTACCTGTAACTGAGAAGAAGTAGCACGCATGTCATCGACCCCCTTGGCCAGTGTGGTTGCTAGTCCTGCTTTATCTTCATTTAGGACATCGTTTAAACCCCCTGAAATTATCCCGAGGTTTTGTCTATCAGCTGGAGTTCTGAGTTTTGCGCTCGCTCTCCTCATCACTGCTTCCAGCTCGCGTCCTAGGAACACCCCTACTTCAACCCTCTTGTCACCTCTTACCCTCTCTTTGATTTCTTCTGTGCATCAATTTAAATTCAAGTCCCCGGTGATAAGCACATTCTGTGACTTTTCAGCTGGAGCGTCTTGCACGTGGGGGTCAATGCACCTGTGACGCCAGTTGCTTTGTCTCCTCGCAGCCCCACCACTACTTCGCTGAAGATGGACCTAGCGACAATTGAACCGGCTGAACCTGTTTTTTCCAAACTTGCTTGCTATTTCTTATCCGCCATTCTGGTTGCCGGTGCCCTACTGTTCTCTCCGTCGACCGCTCCTTTGTTCACCTTCGCTAGTGCTTTTTCGGCGCACTTGAGCCTTTCTCCCATCGCCCTCGTTTTCTTTTGCTCTATCGCCAACGCAGTCTCTAGGTCGGTGATTCTCATCTGCAGTTCACTCTTGGCAACCTTCATTTTCTCCATTTTTTCCTCGACCTCATATTGCCTACACTTCGCGTCAGCCTCTTCTCCATCAGTTTCTACACTTAGGTTCATTTTCAAACCCACCCCGCATACTGAGCACTTTACAGTTTTTTAACCATGACTTTCTGGCACCAATTGTTCCTTTGACTTGTATCACTCAACGTTTACAAAACTCAAGCCTTGCCCTACGAAAAAGAGGAAGTCTAAGCTTCACTACAAAAATTTGCGTGTTCTATGTACATGCACCTATCCTGCGGGGTGGCAAGAAAGAACAACAAAAAACTAAAAATCACACACACGCACACACAAAATAATAAATACCTTGTGACTGACCCCAAAAAAGCCGTATATTGTAATAAGTGCTACAAAGATTTGAACTGCGGCCTTATTAATTATAGAGACGAGCTCAAAACATGCAAAACCACTTATCTGCGCAGTCGATCGGGAGCGCTCAAAAACACGTCTATATATTGTGAAAGTTCGAACGAAAGTCTGAACAACACAGGCTGCTGCAGTGCCCTCCGGCAGGAGAACTTTCTCCGGTGTTACATTTCTTGCACTGACGAGCACGGAGCGATGGTAAAAGCGTACGACACCTGATGCAAGGGCTATGCCTTTAGCGACGCAAGTCGATGAAGGGGACACCATGACGTCACCGTGGTCGATGTCTTTGGAGATTAGGGCCACAATTCGTTCTTGATGTGGTGGTAGTTCGAGATCCTCGCGAGCGAACCCGCGTAGTGGCTTGTAGACGCCTTTGTTGAACATGCAGTCCATATTAGTTAGGTGCAGAATCCGTTCAACACAACATATAGCGGCTGACGAAGAAGATAGGAAGTCCCACCCTAGAATTAGCTGGTGAGAGCACCGGGTAAGCACAGTTAACTGAACGTAATACATAATGTCATCGATAAAAACGCAAGCAGTACAAAGAGCAAAAGGGTGGACAGCGTTCCCCTGAGCTTCAAGTATAGTGGGTCCATCATAAGGTGTCATTACTTTTTTTAACGTTTGCACAAATCATATCTAATCACAAAAACTGTAGCACTGGTGTTCATCAAAGCGTCCACGAGAACTCCTTCAACCATAACAGAAACAATGTTGAACGGTCGTCCTGGAGGAATATCAGTCCTACTTTTACATTCAGTTTCTCCTCCGAGAACTGCATCATTTAGTTTTCCGACCAGTTGTCAGTGGTAAGCGAGGCCAGCCGAAAAGGAGAGAAGGAGCGACGAAAGGGCAAAGGTGATCGGTGTCGGCTTGAACGGTAACTGTTCCGCGTCTCAGTCAGTGCGGGCGGAGTTGGAGACCGGTGCTGTACATATGAATAACGCCGGGTGTAAGAATCCCCACTGGAAAAGTCCCGTCCACGCATGTCGTACCCGCGACGCTCGTCATGCTGGTTCTTGAGACAGAAGCGTGATATATGGCCACGATATCCACAGTAAAAACATGTTGGGCGAGACGGGCGCCAAGGCGGGTAGTAGAGGGCGTTCGGCGCACCGGGAGATTGCGCACTCAAGTGGGCAGATGGAGGCTCGGGTGGCATTGGCCGGAAGTGGACCAGTGGTGCAGCAGCAACAAACGTGAACGAGGGAAGCGGCAAGGTAGAGTTTACCTTGCGAGGAGGCGCGGCCGCAACTTGCGCGTACGTTTGAGAGCTGGATGAAAGTGGCTGGACGTGGGCTGGACCATTTAATGATGTCAGTTCCTCCCTTACGATGTCACGCAAGGTCATGCTTGAAGGCTGTGTGACAGATGGAGAAGGTGGTGAGAAGTCCATTCATTGGAGTGCTTTGCGTATGATCTCCCGTATCATGTCACGCAAGTCCCGGTCTGCTGGATGGTGTTCTCTATTGCCGGACTGAAAGCGAACAGAATCAAGTTCTTCGAGACGCTGACCCGCGAGAGGACGTCAGCGACAGTAGAATGATTCTGGGCAACAAGGGCATAGTAGGCAATGTTTCCGATGCCCTTCAGGATGTAAAGAAGTTTGTCTGACTCGGACATCGAAGAATACGCGCTGGGAAAGCGCAATCACATCCTCGATGTGCGATGTGTACGACTCGCCGGGATGTTGAGTGCTCGCCTTTTGCTAACGTGGCGTCGTTGTGCCCAGCGTGCGCGCGCGTGAACGCTACCTTATATTGGACCCTTTATGATGCGTTCACGGCCATTTTACCAGTTCCACATGTACGATTTTTTTTTGCCCCACCGCGGTGGTCTAGTGGCTAAGGTACTCGGCTGCTGACCAGCAGGTCACAGGATTGAATCCCGGGTGCAGTGGCTACATTTTCAACGGAGGCCTCGAAAATCAAGCTCGTCATGGCGAACAATGTAGTCGTTGTTGGCACAGCGGCCGTCGTACCCTGGCCGGGACGGGTGAAGCGATGTGTCGCGGTACCAACAATAGCGAGCTATATGGCCGGCACCACCACGGTTGAAGCAGAGAGGGCGCCGATCGACGGTGCGCCAAGCATCCGTTCTACGAAATTGTGGGCATCCTATGTCCTCTCTTGGTGGTGAGTAAGGAGCGACAAGTGGTGGCTGGTGGCATGGAGACATCGGAGACATGGGTCCACGTCTGAAAGCCTCCTGCAATGGTTCCGACGAAGATGTGGCTGTAGGTGGCTGGCACTATGATGTAATAGGTGGGACGGGTGGTGGACGGTGGACAGCGTCGGCGTAACTCAGTTGACCCTGATCGCGACCGAGATCAGCTGCTGAAAAGCATGCCTAAGTTCGTCACGAACGATTGCGACAACGGCGGTCACTGGTGTATTCACTTGAGGAGTCCAAAGTTTCTGAATTTTTTCTCGCACAATATCTCTGATCAGGTCCCGTAGGGAGCCCTGATTGTCCAAAGCGGCGTTTATTGGGGTGGTAGTGGACGAGTGATCATATTGCCTCGATCTTTGGTGCAGAGCACGCTTAATGGCAGTAGCTTCTCTTATAAAATCGGCCACGGTAGTTGGAGCATTGCGCACAAGTCCAGCGAACAGTGGTACTTTCACGCCGCGCATAAAGTAGCACAACTTCTTCTCCTCGGACATATTGGGATCGGCCCGACGACAGAGGCGCGTCACGTCTTCAGCAAACATTGCCACAGTTTCGTTAAGTTTTTGAAGCCTTAACTCGAGCAACTGCTCAGCCCGCTCTTGACGGTCGACGCTAGCAAAGGTGTCAATCAGCTGCTGACGAAACTCATCCCATGTGGACATACGGCCTTCTCAATTCTCAAGCCACGTGTGAGCGCCGTCATCGAGAGTGAAGTACGTGCGGGTGAGCCTCTGTTGAGCATTCCACAGGTTGATGTCAGCAACGCGTTCGTAATGCTTAAGCCAATCTTCAACATCTTCATGTGGGGCACCACTGAAGCAATCAGGCACAAGCGGCTGAATAAGTGTTACGTGGGCTGGATTGGAAACGGGGCTGCCTTGTATCCCTTGGACCAACTGTGGCTGGCTAGCGGAGGCCATTGGTAGAGGTTGGTAATGCCTGGTAGAAAGTTCGTCGAAGGAGGTCAGCTCAGGAGATAGGCCAAGCAACCGCCGACTTAAGCGGTGCACTGGTGCTGTAACAGGTGGCTGCGTGTCGGGACTTGATGAACGGCTCCCAGATTGGGTGTTGAGCATCGGCAGGCTTGCAACCCAGCACCTCCACCAGTGTCGCGGTTCAACGTAAGCAGTGCACCGAGACGTTGAGTCCAAGAACCAACGGCGTGTGTTTTTATGCAGGAGCCAAGAGCAGGCGAGCAAAACAAAAGCACGTCGTCTTCTTCAGTTCCCCTTTTCACGAGGCTGTTGGCGCACACATCGTCTTCGTTCTTTGTTTCAGGTGCGGCAATATATTACACAGATATCATGTTTTAATACGTTACAGATTATTTCTACACAAACTTTTACAAGCAATATATTACAGGAAGAAAGCAAAAATTTTTTGTACCCTTGATTACTTGTGTGTATTATTCAATAGCTAAAAATGCATTGATTAGGTACCTTGAAGCTGACAAAAGTTTCATAAAAATAGAAATATTTTTTGCTAGCTTCATGCTTTCGAGTCCACAGTTGCAAATGTTCACCAGCAAATATTGCAAATTATGAAATTGATCTCTGGTCATTAACAAGCAGAAACAAAATGCACACTGGGGTGTGTTGGTACTTGCTGAACATCCTAATAGAATAATAGAATAAGAATAGCAAACCTTTCTAAAAAAATTTCAACAGCAGAACAGAATGAACAATCAAAAGGGTGCCAACACAAACTAGCATTAGTTTGTGTCGCCTCTCTTCGCTCTGTTCATATTTTTCCGTACTATAAAAACGTTTCTGCCAATGAATTAGGAACCCAACCAAACACTCGCGTTAATCAAGTATTTATGGAAACAGCGTCTTGCAGTGTTGAACACATTACTATATTCAAAATCGTGCAGATGCCACAATTATTGCCTGAACCCGCATGTCACAGAGATAATACAAATGAGAGTGTACGTACGAGCTATACTAGGTAATAAAATGTACACTCAGGAGGGAACTGCAGCATGAGCTAAGACGCCGGCACAGAATGAATAATGGATGCAGCTGTCAATGTATTTGCCTGCACTCCTGTTTCCTCCCAAGTACGTACCAACTTGCCAAGTTTGGTTAACATATATTTACTTCCGTCAGAGTATGAATTAATTCAAGGATTAAACTTTGTGGTCCAACAGGGCTATTCAAGGCACCATCACACAGATTACACTTCTCTGTGAGGTAGGCCTTGATCTATCTTGTGAGCTGTGCGAGATACAGATTCACGGCATTTTCATAGATTTTGGTGGCAACAAGTTCCAAACAATGTGATGAAACATGAATAGCTGCTTTCCAAGAAAAGCGGTCCTTGATTCAGATGATCAAACTCTGTGGCATATAGATTATCTGAGAAAACATCTTTAGAAAGAAATTGGTACTTGCTTGTTCACGACGCTACTTTAAACACGATTGCACTACAGCCTATGGAAATACTACGAATCTGCTCACACGTGTCAAAATTCGAACACCAGCTGAAACAAAAACCGCTATAACTTCCTTAGGCACAAATTCGCCAAAATCTTTGGGCAGATTGTCCACATAGCAAAAGTGCGCCTGTTTATATTTCATTACAATTTTTGGACTTGAAGGTTGTTTACTGTGCCTTTAAAATAGGCAAAAAATAAATGGCACTTTTCCTTGTTAAAAAAACTTTGTTGAAGGAGTGTTTTCTCTTAATAAAACGAAAAATTTGAAGGTAAAAGCAGTCTTTATAACAATGAGCGAAACAACCTAATTATAAGTAAGATTTCACTGCACAGTTTTACGGCAGTCCAAAAAAAATGATGTTGATTAGAAAACGCAGTAATCTTGAAAAGACAGACAAATCCTATAAGAGGAAATGTCGCTGCAGCCAACCATTCAATCTATGTGATATTTAGCACAATATAGGTTAAATACCAAAGGAGAGAACACAACACATGCCCCAACTTTATATAAACTGGCTTATTGCAACCGAAGCACTAAAATATATAGGGTGAGCACCACCTCCGCAAATTTTGTGGTTCCATTGCAATAACCCATTTTGTTTAAGGTAAGTGTACCATTCTAATTCTTGTTTAATATTAGGCTAATTATTATTTCGCTGAATATCTTACAAACAATGCTGTATTTTTTCCCATGTGCAACTCTTCAACAAGTAGATCAGTCTTTGTCAAGACAGCAGTGACAAGGAACAGCTGTTCTTATTATCCAGACACTTCTAAGTGTCACAACGTCGGCTTTGGCAGCATTCCAAGTTCAAGGATTACAAACCAAAGTATACATGTTCCATGTCCAAGGAAGCTGCACTGAGGTGCAGGATATAGGCTTCCTTCATCTAAGCTAAAGATCAGTGTACCCATTTCTCAATAGGTACTATGGTAAACTGTCCCGCTGTGATAAAGAATACATGCCTACCACTCAATAAGGCTCGTCATGGCTTGCAGGAAGACAACTCCAATTGTGCACTGCAACTTGTCCTCTGTATCAGTGCCATAAAGAGTTGTCATCGTGAATACATACGTAACAGATACCACAAAGATTACTTTCACACAATACAAACGTTAAATCACACACATATAGCGAGTACTGAACATGTCTTTAGCCAAGTGTATATATTCACATATTAAAGGGTCAATCCTTGAATAAAGAGATCATGACACAACTAGAACAGGTATTTTTGCACTAGGCCCTTCTTGCTGACAACTGAGAGAGTGCCACTGCATGTTCCGTATTCACAAAACTACAAAACACTACCCAGAGCTTCCACATGTGTAAGGGTCATATATATGTTTAAAACAACATTAAAAAAGTGCATAGTTCATGTGCACATGACGTGAGGTGTGAGCGAGCCATACATATTGTTTTCTATCATAAATGTAAGCTATTCAGGAAACGAACTGTTGATACTCTGAAGCGAATTCCCATGTAGTTTGACTTGTTCACACAAGCGATCTGAAGGATTTATTTTATTTACGCAAGCCCTTGAAAAAATAGTATTCTGAAACTTTCTGTCAACATATGGAAACAAAAGGATGAGCTCTTTTTTTAATTTACTACCTTACAAAACAAAATGAATAATATATCACTGAATGATACACATTGGTTAAACATCTTCGTCATACAAGCAAATAGGCAATATTCATAGAGCGCTGATATAAAAAAAACAGGAAAATACGAGTTGAAGCACCACACAATCAAAAAAAAATTCTGCTACATGAACACACTGTAAGTTATTTCTGATGGAAAACCTGGTATGCTTCCAGAAGAAAACAAGAATTTATAAGACTAACAAAAGTTCACACACAAATATTGAAACAATGGGTGTGATGTATTAGCTTAATTACCATCATTTCAATTTATATATACTTCTACCAACACTACTCGATATCTCGATATCAACATATCTACTACCCTCGGTGTCCATTGATCGGCTATTATTATTATTATTATTATTATTATTATTATTATTGCTCTGATGATCTAGCAGACATACAATTTGACATGTGTACAAAGACATTCTCGCCATGCCAATGTTATATTTAGTGAAACATGATAAAAAATCTATGGGAGTACAAATTGTTTGGTGCTTTAGATTTCCGAAAATTAACATGAATGTAATTGTTGAGTTCCGCAAGAAATTGAATTGGACTTAGGTGCACGGTGAGAAATCACAGGTCGTCAAAATTTCTGAAGCACTTCGCTACGACGTTCCTCTTAATTATGTCGTGGCTTCGAATCTAATATTTCCGCGATTGTTACGTTTAGTAGTAAGAAATTGAGTTTTTATTGGCTATAAAATATTTACGTGAATTCCTTCGTTGTGATGTATTTTGACATTAGGACACCCAATAGAAAATCTGCTTACTTTGATCATCAGTAATTCTGGTGCATGTTGTCATCTGAGTCTCCATTGCACACCTGATGCCAAGAGACGGTAGACTATGCATATGTAATGTCAGTCTCATCAAGTGTCTCATCAGGTGACTCATCAAGTGTGCATTAGGTGCACATTAGAATCTCAAAATTTATTTTTATAAGGGAACGACCCTACTCCGGCTGTCGCATCGTCGCACCACACGCCGCATCACACGGAAAATCTAAGCGTCTGTCTCACGCTTCAGGCCAAATCGCTCAAACGCATGTTTCAGTAGGCGACAGAGCGTCACTTCCCGCCATCCTCTCCAACACAAATAAACCGGCCGAAAGAGTGTTCACTCGATGTGCGCTTGGACGTTGCTAGCAAAGGAGAGGGCGAAGCAAGAGAGAGGTGACACACGGCAAATGCTCCACAGGTGAGAAAAAAGTGACGTCACCGCGCACTGCAGGGTAAAGCGTGACCTACTTGGTGCAGCGTCAACACCTGCGGCGAGGGCAGCGCGGTGCGGTGAGTTGGCCTAGAGACATGGACGTAAGGTCGTAAGGTCGAGGGAGTTAAATGGTCTTTGCGAGTGCCCGCGTGTCAGGGTATTACACAGGCTTGTTGAAGAGCTGCTTCGCATCGAAAATCACTTAACAAATGACCACGATCTGTGCATTCAATATCAAAAAAACACGTTCAAGGACAAATAAGTATTCGCGAATTCCTGAAAAAAGGACCCCAAGTCTAAAGGGCAGTTCAGGCACGTCTTCCTCTGTGTTAGGGTGTCACACACTTCCCAAGGCAAGCGCGATTGTCGAAAAAAGCAAAAGCAGCTTTCATGTCCGAAAATGTGATATCATTGCGCAAGCCAGCCATCTCTCATTTTCCTCCGCTACCTTTGGCCATGTTTTCTTTTTGTTTTGTGGTGTTACGATTAACTATACTTGTCCTAATGTGTCGAACTCAAACTTTTCCTAGTGCCTGAAAACGGAAGAAAAAAAAAAACGGTCGGGCGAATAGATATACGGTAAACCACTTCAGTGTCAGTTCTATCCGCACCACGGTCAAATACCCTTGCGCCATATTGAGACTATTCCCTGCGGGAAAACTTGGCTGACCGGCTGAGGAAATCAGGTAATCGTTTTTACGTGAGCCCTTTTCATTATTCTTCTCTGCGAATTCTTCGTACCCAATGTACTTCTCATCGCTATTCGTATTTTTCTGTGCTTAGTAAAAACTCAGTGGCATGTTTATGTGCAAGTTGAATGTAGTCAAGGAATTGGTATACTTCTGTGCAAGAACTACGATAGATATTTTGATACGTTGTGTGCCATTCCATGGAACCTGTCCATGATTAGACAGCTTACTGCTTGCACAATGCTCAATAAATTGTTGTTGTTCTTAGGCTGAAAATAACTGAATATGCTCTGTTCACCATAATTAACAAGCCTTGTAATGAGCTAGTTGTTAAGTTGATCTGTATAATTCAGGATCCGTGTTTTCATGTATTGGTGTTTCATTTGCGGCTTGCAACAAGGCCGCTTTTATATAATTTGCTTACAATTTAATTGGTTAGAACACTACTGCTTCAGCTTTCCATATTGAGAACTGTCTTGATTCTTCGTTCTAGGTCTAATTTATTATATATTCTGCACTATGAGCGTGTGACTCAATTTCAGTAACTCCTATATTAGGTAATCATTCAAACCACATTTCAACGAAGGGGTAATTATGAGATACAGCCGTCTGCACTGCACCTTGATCGAAAATTTTCAGCATATAGTTAGAGCTACAACGTGGGCAATCCAGAAATTCATGATGACTAGGTGCGTGGACAGCAACCTGTCAGTGGGCGTGTACGACAATTTACGTGTAGTGAACGAAGTCGCTGCAAAACTTACAAAGACATGGCAGAGCTGTTGCCGGTCTTCTTATGTGATTTAACTACAAAATAGTAGTATGAAAGACACAGATGTTACTGCGGGTATTCCTTTAGGATCAAGTTGTGTGTACATAACAAATTCGAAAACATTTCCCACGCATACCGTCTGATGGTTTTCGAGCGTGCTACACATAACTCAGCTGTACACGAAAACTTCGCTAAAACCAGCAATCTCAACTTTACTGATTGCAATATATGAATGTAAAATTTAATGTCCTCAAGTAACATCGCAGTGGAAAACAACCACTAATTGTGTGCAGCATGCTCTAGGGACCGAACATAGCTTTCGCAATCAACTATTGAAGGCAAAGCTTAGGGATCTCTGATTTTTTTCATTTATTTAGTTCTGCCTCTAATATTTTAGTAGACTCAACTGAATTTTTTTGCGATATTTACACGATTTGATTGAGATCATAAGTTATAGATGCGCAGCTACAACAAAGTATTGTCAAATAAAGCTTTTCATCGTCAACAAGCCGGAAGAAGCTTCCCATAAAATCACAGTGATGATTGCGAAGAATAGTCTGTACAGCAAACGAAGCTCTCTGTTTGCAGACATGTGTGCAATAATAAAGGCCCCATTGATATGGAGAGGATGCTGTTCTTCAGAGCAGGAGTGGCTCGTGTGTGCCTTTTATAATTGGCTGGAGACACACATTACAGTTTCGTCGAGTATCTCAACTGCAGTTGCAAGGTAGCAGGCACTTCTGTTGATACAACTACAAGGCGAAGAGATGGCCTTCAGAAATCGGTCTCTGGGTGGACATCGCTAAGAATTGCATTATCAAGATGGGTCAGCATTGCAGCAAGGAGGATTTGAATGAACAAGAAAAAAGTTTAAAGGAATTCAGGCAGGATTATGGCAGACACTGACAGTCGTGGGCGATCACTAATGGAAGTTCTTTAAAATCTCAAAAGCGAACATCCGAGAGGACCGACTCGTAACGTTTTTTTACTACTTTTAAAAATCGCACACAAACTGCGCAGAGGATCGTTCTTCTAAATGTATTTGACTGCTCTACTGAAGAGTTTTCGACAGGCAGAAACGAAACAAGAAGGCGCCCGGAAAAACTCCCTTCATAACGTAGGTTATTTTAACTGAAATAAAAATTTAACGAATAGCTGCGTCGTCTTGAATGAAACAAGAAGAATGAACACGACTTGCCTTTTTTAACTAAGATACTTTTAGGAATGTAGCAGTGGAGGTAATACGAACGTCAACGCCTCCACAGCAAGCAAGCTAAGACAGAAAATGACAGATCAAAGTAGTGGAAAGTAATAAAGGGCTTTCTTATTTTTAACACTGAAGAAAGCTTACATGTGTCGTTCTTCAAAAAATTGGTAAGGAGCTTGGCTCATCTCTTTCAGCAGCAAAGATCAAAACGTTTACCAAAACATTTTCTAGTCTATGAATGTTTACCTGAGGATCCAAGGTGCTGGGAGACCATCATTGAAACAGTTATGAATAATCATTTGTCACTGATTGATCGTGATTTGAACTTTAAAGTCGATATCAATGTTGTGTGCGCACAAGTTGAAGAATCCTTGTAAAGGCAAAAAATTAGACATGGTCTTTATACTTATTGACATGCTACTCTTATTCTCATAACCTCAGACCTTCCTACCACCTTAGCTGCTGAACGCTTCTGACTGGTAAGCTTGATGACTCTTGTTCTATTTCCAGGTAATAAGAGTGCTTTTTGATGACGGCGATATATAGGTAACTCATGTTCTTAGATTTAGGCATATTTTAGGTTACCCGAGGTAGTCTAAATGTATCTGTAACTTTCCCTATGTTGTGCCTCAGGACTACATATAGTCTTCCTGCTACTACTGATTATGACTATCATCGATTCTTTTTGGCGAACTGTGTAATCCTAGCTGCCATAAATTATTTTGAAAATCAACAACTGACAGTACTAGAAGAAAATCGCATAAATGTTGCGGACACACTTTTCAGAAACGCGTATAATTGTAGTTTCTCATAAGCAAGAACTGTACGATTGCGAATTACCAAGACCAGGAATCAGACATTCGCAGATAAACAATCAGTGTATAGTCCCCTTATAAGCAACTTGTGCTCTGTTGTTCACCTAGTTTGATCTTTGTCTGTGCATAGTTTTCCTTTCAATCTGTCTAAAAAGTGTTCAAGACCTGCAAGTGACTTCGTCAATAAGTGTAGCAGCAAGCGTCTTACACCGTTTCTTCAGGAGCACGCAATTTCGTCATTACAAGTCCCGCTAAACTAACTTTGCGCCTAACAAACAGTGCATCAATAAGTGAAGGTGGCAGTGGCAAAGAAGCTTTCTTTCATGGAAGCGTTGCCTGAAGCAATGTTGATTGCTCGATCACTTTTACCTCTTCAAAGCTCGTTAGGCCCAAAAATTCTGAATGCCTGCAGGGTGCAGTATTTTGATCACGTGTTAGAAGTGCATATGTATAGTCGCAGTACACTACAAGAGAGCGAATGGCGGGACTGTTAGGTTAATGAGTTGAACCCATCAAAAAAAGCAGGCACGCCTTAACCTGGTGCCGTCATACCCCAAAGACAAAATAAAGTTTGCCGTCAAAATTCAGAGCACGCTCGGTTTCAACAATGTTCGGCCACTCTTGCATAACTAGGTTTTCCTAAACAACTTCTTCAAAAGAATCGCCTCTGAACTTGCGAGGTACTGTTTTAGTCTGGTTATGCTTTACAAAAATGGTTGCTCAAGGCGAGATCCAAATGCAGAATTTGTTCTTACGCGTGCGAAACATGAAAACTAGAGTATGGTTTGCTGAGTCACAGCATAGAAAAGAAACGTTTAAGGTTATTTTCTCTTCTGCTTTGTTCTGTTGTAACTGTTTCGCTGTGCACAGCTTGAAGTTCATATTGCCTCAGCTACTCCATATTTACAGGTTTTGCAGGGCGAAAAGAAACATAAAAATAGAAAGAATAATACAATATATGGCAAAAACGGTGGAATATGTCTCAGTGCAGAGTCACAATATTGTTTTTCAATGAATACTGAGTAACATTAGAACAAAGAATAACGAGGAGGCGGACAGCGTCGACAAGAAAGCAATAAAAAAGGACGGAATTGCACGATTCCTATGTCTGGGTCAGATATTCGACATTTTATAACGGACGGCGCTAACCGTTTTTCTAGGAAAAGTGGTTTGAAGCCCTAAGTCGAAGGAATCAGTGCTTTACGAAATTTATCCGTACAGAGAACTTTCAATCGTGACAGATCTCCTAGGACCCTTAGAGGCATTAATCTACATACATTGAATGAAATCAGCGCACACAAACAGCTTCCTGCGAAAAATAAATCGATCCAACTCGGCGAAATGCCATTGTGGTCTTGCAGAAAAAATGTTCGCCATAATCTCTTGGAGGGCGTAAAGTACGCAAATGGATGAATGGATACGTTTTATTTCATTTTTCGGAACGTGCTTTGGCACGTTGGAACAGAAAGACTCATTCTCAATGCTGCGTCGTGTTTCCGTTGGACTGCCCATAAATTGAACAAAAAACTTAAGAAAAAAGCTAACAAGCTTGGACAGGTGGCCCCTCACAATAATGAAAATACTCGGGTCATGGCCTTAGATGTGTCTTTAGAAAAAAAAACGAAAATATTTCTTTCCGACTTCTCAGTGGAGACTGGTTTGGATGAGCGCTTTTGATATACAGGGAAAGGTTGACATGTTATGAAATGATGTGGTAGTGCATAAGCTGAGAGTAGAATAAAAAAGATGTGGGTGTCAACATTTTACGATAGTGTTAACCGCTGCAAGCAAACTGTACATTGACTAGGAGAAAGTAGTGTATGTATGTTTAGAAAAGGTGTTTACCGAATAAGAGTAGTTGAAATAAAAGTAACGGTACACTTTAGCGCCATGCCAGCAGAAAAATTACGTTGGATCCGTTCGTGCTCAACGTTGAGAAAAGGGCATGACCGATGGCGCAGAAACTCACAAGAGCTCCTCAGAGAGAAACGCGAGCAACTTACTCCTCATGGGCCCCAATACTTGCCATACTACACATTGACGGTCATTGCAAGCGACGCCGGCACCCACTAATAGTGCCATGAACCACCTCCTTAGTAGCCGCTGCCGGGCATGAATTCTCGGAACCATTTTTCACAAAAACCAGCATGGCCCACTTACCAAAAAAGACTGGCGATTACACATTCGATTGTCGAATGCCGCATAGCCTCAACTATGACGCAGTTGGGGCAAGTGGACACGCGTACCACCTGCCATCGTTGCAGCCGATCTTCAGTGGGGAGCAAATAATCGCCAAACAACGATCTCGAGTGCGGAGCAAGCTCCATCGCCAAAAAACGCCACGAAGATGACCTGGTAATGCAGCTGTGGCTATGCGCTTCTATGGGCGATGCGGGATCGCATGGTGGTGTCAGAATATCAAAGGCTCCACAAGTGCGACCACTGTGTCCACCACTGTCACTTCAGCCACATTGATTCCAGGGCACTCAGTATGTACACTGTGATGAAAGGCAAGCATGGCACAATACACAGTCAGTTAAGGGGAGGACTGCAGACCACAGGACAATCGAGCACTAGAACACATAGGGACGAACCTAGGTAGTCATGAGCGAGTTTTTGCACAGGCGTATCATCGCTATTTGAAACGCGATATAAAGTGCGGAAGCCTAAGATGGAACCCGGGACAACCACGTCAGGAAACGTGAAGCCCCATCGGTCGCACTGTCGCGCTAACGAGGCGTGCGATAATAATTCTCTACCTCCAGACCAAGTGAACGAGCATATTATACAAATGAACTTTTTGTGAAACGCGCAGCGAGGTTCTGACAGTGTGGAACAATTACTAAAATTTGCCAAAATAGACATATTGTGAATATTACTGGAGTTCGAAAGAAAGAAAATTGAAGTGCTTAGGTTCACCAGATGTCCAGATATTTTCGTGTATGCCAAAAGAAGTGTGAGTCACACCAAGTATCTCCATGTTGCGGAACCACTGCAAAAGTAACGTTATGTTAAGACGTGTTGCAGAGTCTTCAATAAAAATAGTGACTTTTTCTACAAATTTGAACGTGCGGCAGAAGTAAATCCGAAGTGGCAAAAGGTATTCAGGACGTGCTGCAGTAAGGGTTCGCTATGTATGTAAAAAGTACTATCACCGGCACTAGCAGTTCCCTTAACTTCAGCGCAAGCAGGGTAGGGGTAAGCCAGTAATCCGTGGATCTCATTCGATAGCCCCCAAAAAAGCTTCTTAGACTAGAAAAATAGAATAAGAGATAGATGACGACCTTGACGGACTCCTTGTGTAACCTGAAAAGGGCGGTTTTCATGAGAATCTAGAAAAAGGGTGCTCTCGAATGAGCGTACAATGCAAGAATAATGTGTGTGAACTTGTCTGGAAAACCTAATGCTTGCAAGATGTTGAGTAAACAGCCATGTTCAACAAAGCCAAAAGCCCTTTCCTGATCTAAAAAAGCCAGTGACACCTATGCCTATCGTCCAGTGTGGCATTACGTCACGCCTGAGGTATAAGTGTGACAATGATTATCGCGGCGCGGAATAAAATGGACTTGGTGGTGATCTATGAGCGATAGACGAGACCGACTGATGTGGCGTACCAGAAAATTAACAATGAGTATATAATAAACATTGAGAAGTACAATGAGGCGTTCATCATCAGCTCATGTGAACTGGGAGTCTTTTCTTAGGAATCAGTATGACGGCTTCTACGACAAGAAAGCGAGAAAGAAAGATGGAAAAAGCAGCTCTTATCACACGCGACATAAAGGTGCCAATAATGAGTCAGAACTCTATCTATAACTATGAGGTAAGGTCATCGGGTCTAGTGGCTCAACTATTTTTTATTGCACCTAGAGAGAGAGTGAACTAAATGAAAGGAGACAGTGTTCATTGCATTAAGTGTTTTGAAAAGTGTTTACCAATTTAGAGCATTTCGTACTCTTCTACGGGAGAACATTATCAAGGGCGTCGCGGAATCACATAGCGACGAAACCTTTGTGGAAGACGGCAAAAGCAAGGAATAACTCAGCTCTCATGAAAAGGACCTACGAATACCACCCAAGGGAACGAGGAACGTTTTACCGAAGCATATCAGTGCTGTCAAATGAACAGAATGTGCTAAACCATGAATAAATTATTCTCAACGGCGAAATAGTTATTGTTATTCTCAACTTTTTTAAATATTTCTAAAATAGCAATAAATAACCCACTACTACACTACAAAGACCACTAGTACGCGTACTTGAACATTTCATTAAAAGGTAAGCCGCATTTCACTCGTAGCATTGAAATTAACTGGTCGTTCCATGATGACAGCTCCAGGCGGAGATGCAAAATATTCTATAACTTTAAGCGAGCAAAAAACCCAGAAATTTCCACTTTGTCATGGCTTCGACTATACAAACATTGATCAAGATGGTAGAAAAATACAAGGTCAAACTCTTATTCAGAGTTAGTACCATAGCCTTCATCTGTAGCCTTCTTGACCTTGTTATGATGTCGCATTGGTAAAAGCCTAGCTGGTCTTACAATGTGTACACACTTGGAATCTCTGTTACCCGCCAACGTCCTCCCCGACCCTGAACTGCACCCACGCGTCGAAAATCATCACAACCGTTGCAGAATATGCTTGCACACTTATTTAAAGGTCGAATGCTGCCACAGGTCGCAGAAACGTATAAGGAAAAATTGAAGCTGAACAATAACAGGTACCAAAACATTAAAACCCACCTCCCCAAACATGGCCTAAGCTAAGCAGACGCTGGAGCTGACTTTATGTGATGTTTATGTCGATATTGAGTAGTCAGCCGTCTTTTGGTATTTCGGTACCACGTGTGACCTTTCGGTTTCACGTTCAACACTGTATATCCTAGGCTTTATATCTGGACGATTCAGCCAACGAAAAATTTGACCATTTTTCCTAATTCAACAGAAAAAAAGAAAGAAAATTTTTGTGGAATTTAACTATTTTTTTGAAATTGGCGTCTCCACACGCGCGTGCACTGTGTAAGTCTTTGGCACGGAACAGCACAGCGTGCACGTGAGCATGCACGTGGAATGCGTACAATACGAGGGCGTCGCTTCCCGTCATTCCTCGATATCGTCATTTGGTGGAAAATGGGCCGATCATGGAGGCATTGCGAAACAAAGTGAAGCGCACGAAGCTTGAATTGTCACCAATCTTGGAGGACATGCATAAACAGTGTTTTGTGCGGAAAGCGTTCGGGCATGATTAGCGAAACCAGCTGAGAAGAATTAGCATATGGCAACCACCTTCCAGGGATCTTAGGCAATCACATCATTTCGTTCTGATGTCTGTGCATTGTGCGTCTGTCGGCTATAAAATATATAGTCTGTGACTGCAACGTAGACGTCGTAGATCTTATGACCGATAGCTTCGCCCGATTGTTGTCAAAAATTTCGTGGAGATGCAAGTGTATTTTAACGCTCTGAAAATTAAATTAGCAGTGTTCCTTTATGCTGTTCCTTCGTTGGAAAAAAATTTTCACCACTTACAACGCATTGCGCTTAATTACAGTCTTAATCTGACGTGACACTTGTGCTGTAGAAGTACTTATGTAATAAATAAAAGTGGATGACCACCATTGTCGTCCCAATGAACGTTTTGATACCAACGCATTCGCGAGACCTGGCGTGGCTCTGTAGTGTAGAACACTTGGTTGTGACGCAGAACGCTCGAGTTCCATTCGAGCTGGAACCCTGACATTTCTTCTTTACATTCGTCGGGTCAACGCAGCTAACGTCAGATTTTTTAACACTCATGCGATAAAATATCATTACTTTTTTTTTCGCCTCTTGTAGATATCAATGTCAATCACCTGCGGCACGTACCCGCATACCAGTGGCACATACCCGGTCGTGGATATGTGCCCCTGTCCGGCTCAAAGTGCATGACAATGTACGCAACGAGAATATGACATTATTCATGCCACGACCAATGAGTCGTGTTCGTTGAACCATCTTACCCTCCCATACTAATTTTGGTTTATCCCAAGTACAGCGCGTGATCACAAAACACTCAAGTGTAGGCGGCTAGATAGATAGATAGATTGATAGATAGATAGATAGATATATAGATAGATAGATATATAGATAGATAGATAGATAGATAGATAGATAGATAGATAGATAGATAGATAGATAGATAGATAGATAGATAGATAGATAGATAGATAGATAGATAGATAGATAGATAGATAGATAGCCGCCGAAGGTGCTTGTAGTACGCAGTGAATCGCTTCGCAATTAATGAAAACAACTTAATTTCACGGAAAGGGTCGGGAAGGAGCTCAGTAGCGTGGTAATTTGAGCCCCTAGTCTAGGTCCCCAATGATTGCTGCGCTTGCCTATTGTGACTCAGAAGGGCTAATTTCAATTGTAAGATCAAGACGAAGTATTTTCGAGGTTTTTCATTTCGCACATACAGAGTACACAAGTGTTCTGACGCCGTGCTTTCAATCAAAGTTATTTTTGTGGCACGTAGGATTCCGCCTTCGTAATGTCGAAATGTTTGCGAGCAGTGTGGTCAGAAAAAGTGTTCGATGATTTGGAGTGCTTAGTACTTTACTATGAGAGCGCCGGAAGCCTTCCCAGATAACACCACATCGAGATGAATGCTTGCTAAAGACGGAACAAAAACCTACATGTGTGTTTAAATAACGTAGTTAACTATCCATGATGCTAGGTAATCGACTGTGGAAGAGCGTGGATTCGTGCCGTGTGCCTTTGTTTCTGTGGCCTACTTAGGTAGGTTACTAGGTGTTTAGAACAAATGATAGACCATTTAGAGTACGAGGTACGCTACTATGGCAGACCAAATCAAGAGGGAATTTGAACAAAGGGAAAACGGTTCAGAGTACTGATACTTGACTGCAGGGAGCTATTTTGAGAGTACTTGCGCAGTGCTGTTTAAGCCAGTATACGCATGTAAGATCCAAGTTCCTTAAATAGAGCCACTAAAAACATTCAAGAAAAGAATACCATTTCAACTCACCAATACAAGAAGTTACTGAATCTCTAGATAGACTAGATGATCGGCCTCGGTCGGAGCAAATGAATCTGGGTGATTGACAGAGTCCATTTTTAGCCCAGAAAGCTTTGAAATTTATATTACGTTTTTTTTTTCTGTGGACAAATGGCCTTAGAGGAAGGCTTTTTGTGGTATTTTCTTTCACCTGGTTTTCTTCTTTTGCTCTTTGTTGTCTTTTCTTTCTCTCTTTGTAACAGCTCTTTTCTATCATCTTTCATTTCCCTTAATCCATTTCTAGCACAGGGTAGCTAGCAAGTCTAAGAACTAGATATCCTCTCTGCTTTTCCCCTTTTTCCTCTCTTCTCTTGCTCCAAGGTCATATTAACTGATATGAGGCGCACAATACTGTAAATGTTTTAATTCACTACAATATATTTTCAAGGCCCTCTGTTTTGTATTGCAACAGATTTGTTATAACACGTTCACTTGTGTTTTTTATAATAATTATGCTGAAATGGACACTGAGACTCTTATTATTTTAAAGTCTTTGTGTGTATTTCCGTCCATCAAATAGAATCTATGTTAACACTTATAGTACTAATTTTCGATTGCGCTAGTGTCAAGCAAAATAAAGCACGTGGCGTAGCCTGCGGTAAACTGTATATCGAAAGGTTCCTCAGATGACCCAATGCTTCAATAAAGTTATCATTTCTAACATACACGACGTTTTTGACACAATCACTTGCAAAGACACCTACTGAGACACAATTAATACGTATAGAAGGTTCATTTAACGCCAACTTCATTATATTTGTTTTTTTTCTTAACCAATAGTCGATACAACTATCAAAAACAAGTGATTTACGCAAATTCGTGCAAAGCGTGTCAGAGGGCATTCAGACCACTCGAATTCTACCGGTAATGTAATGCGCACCTTCCAAAGTGGAGCCTGCGCATTACAGGCTCCACTTGGAAGGTGCGCATTTCTCATTACTGGCCTACTTCCTCAATTTAAGCATGTGTACGTGCAAGTATACGACAGCATCTACAGCTTTTTCGTCAAGTCGGCTTCCCTCACGTGGCCACATAACCCTTTTCGAAATAAAATATTGATAGTAAAATTCATACTAAAAGTGACCTCTGCGTTGTAGCAATCCTGTCAGAATTTGTCACGAAACTATACAGTTCATTTATATTAAACACATTAGACGTGAGGAATACTGCTCTTGCAGCGAGACTCGATAAAGCCTGATGCACCTCCACTTCTATTTGGTCTTACCACCATCAGCATAATAGCTGACACACGCACACGCACACACACACACGCACACACACACACACACACATATGCGCGCGTGCGCACACACGCACACACACAGAGAGAAAGAGAGATAGCCTTAGATGTTGCTCGTACTCCAGTAAGACATTATTTCAGGCGACTTGCACTAATCCAGCACCGCTTACTTCTGTACGTTTTGTTTGTGACTTCAGTAAGTGCGCGAAAGAAACACTTTTTATATGCGGAGCATGCTTTATTAGGGGCTAGTCATGCGCCGTCGCCTTCCGCAGCCTGCCCTCCTCCTCCGCGAGCCATCTGCGCATCCCTTCCTCCTCTCAACACAGCGCGCGCTGCGCTCACTTCTCCCCTCCGCGCGCCGCACGACCTTTAGTTTTACGTGCGCCAGCTGTATGCTAACGCGCGCATGTGCAGGCCGGGGCTGGCGCTCGTTATAAATAACCGAGTTGCGGGATACGCTCCAGCCGCATGCACGCACGGGTTCCAACGACCTGTGGGCAGCGTGGGAATTTACGTAAAGCGTGACAATGTCGACTCTGTCGAAAACCTCCAACTGCGGCCCGGCGCTCAATAACGCGCCAACAGCGAGCACTGCGTCGCTAGCGTCTGCGGAGTCGACGTCAAGACAATGTACCTCACACCCAACCTATCGCGCGCCCACATGCAGAAGTACGTCGACGAAGCCGTGGTAGAATACCTGAAACAGCGACCGCAACGACGACCCTTCGTGATAGTTGGCGACTTCAGCGTCGACGTCAGCAAGGACGATTGGGTGGTCGACTACATGAAGTCGCGGCACTCACTGAAACGAGCAACGCACGACGGCAAACGTCATCTGACCATGGTTCACGGGACGTGCATCGACCACGTCTTTGCGAATTTCGACCGTCGATCACTGCAACCAGACCCACTCACCCTTCACTTTACGGACCATAAAGCCATCTTGCTCAAAATGCCCAAGGTGTCTCATCAATAAACATCTTCTTTCGCAGCATACGTGCGTGCGTGTTCACTCGTGTTCACTCATAACACACACGCATGTTGCAAATTACAAACCACATTTATCGCAGTTCAACATATATGTTCCCATTTCTAACCAGTGTTCCCACTCGGGAAACTGCGGTCGTTTTTTCGCTCCCTACGAATCTGCCTGCAAAGAACTGGTAATAATGATAATAGAGGTTTTACGTCCCGAAAACACGATATGATTATGAGAGACGTGGTAGTGCACAACTACGGAAGCTCCTACCATCTGGTATTCTTTATAATGCAGTGACATCGCATAGTACATGGACATGTACCATCTCACCTTCCTCGAAACGTGACCGCCATGACCGGTATCGAACCCACGACCTTTGGATAAGCAGCCGAGAAACCTAACCTCTGCTACGCCGAGGTGGACGCAGCGAACTGGAATTACCGAGCACACTGGCGTTTCAGTTCTTGTGTAGTAATTCGAATTGTAACTGGCGTTTCATTCGTATTGATACGCAAATCAGAAGAAAGGTCGATCTGTTTCTCTGACTTCAACGGAGTAACTATTTTCGTCTTGTCTAAGAAGACTGAAGCTAAATGTTTCTCTCTACATGATTTATGCCCACGATGTGTTCGGCCAAACAACAAAGAAAGTGTTGAACGTCATTGCTTAAGTATGGCAAGTGATATGCTGAAAATCTCTGCAAAAGTGAATGTCAGAGTTCAGTAGTGCTTTTCGCTAAGAGTTACATAGCATTCCACAGTTATTAAAAATTAGTGAGCACAAAACATCAAATGCGGAAGCGTACTGCTTCAACTGGATTGAACAGCTTAACCAGGTGAATGAGTTTCCTCATTATTCTCATTGCATATTACAGTTCCCGGTGCTTCAGCGCGTCTCAATATCAGGACAGTTTAGTTCCTAGGAAACATATTCTCGCTAATGCTTCAAGAGGATGCCGCAAGTACCGAAGACATCTCGAGGAAGCAATCAACGTTGAGTGAACAAGCAAAGACCTAATGAAGAATTCTAGAGGCGAGAATACGGACCATCGGTATCGAGGTCGGCTAAGAAATTGTTATTAGGCACTGCATATACTGCGTGATGCTTCTTGCATTTACATATAGTCGGCTTAACGCAATTACTTAGAAAGTGTTAGCATGTTCTTTTCTTACACAAGGTGACGAGTTTGTGACCACAGCGTGAGCTGGTATAAGAAACCTAACAGTACTTCTCCAAATGATCATTGTAGGGCTTGCTTGAAAAAAGTTTACTTACGAATACAAGGCTGCATTTTTAGTTGCTTTTTTCACTGTTATTCTTCAACAACAAATGGAATTGCGAAGGTCTGTCGCACATTTTAAGTTGGTTCTGGCCCTTCTAGTACTAGTGGGTGCCATGAAAGCTACGCAAGAGAAGAATGACACAGTTGATTGAAGCTACTTCCGTTCTTCAGCGCACGTCATGATTATAGGAAGTTCATTTCTATTATTTTTCTTCGAAAGCGTGGCTTTAATAAACGCGTAATACTGCGAAAGAGCGCCCACCCCCCGACATCTTGCGGCAGCCTCACGTACTAAGCAGCTCATACTTCTTAAGCCAGCCAAAAGAGTCCGACGGCTTTTATAACACGGTCATTTCCGATATATCGAATTATCAAAACAAATATCAAGAACTGAAGTTCACTGCGAACGAAAATGGCGAAATGTAAACCACCACATTTTGGGGGGGGGGGGGGCGACATATTTTCGAAGCTCAATTTTCGGGACCCCCACTATTGCATGCTGGATGTAACCATTGCCGCAATGCTTGCAATATGTGCAGGGATATTCAGCTTCGCGACTCCTAGGACAAGGACGTTTTTCTTTTTTTTATTTAATGCGAACAATTCCTTAGCGAACTCCGGTGACTTTGAGCGTATCTATCTCTCTATCTAGCCGCCTACGACTTTTAGCACTCCTGGCCGTTTCAATAACGGTATAGATATGAAACATGGTATGGCATAACATGACTGTATGAAAACATCTTTCACTGGTCATAACATGAGAATCTTCAAGTGTATGTCATGAATGCCATAATTATATTTCATGTGCCTGCAGCTTTTGCGGTGATTTCGTTCACATGGCACGTTGAAAAACTGGTATGGTATGACATGATTGCATGGCGAACACAAGCGACAGACCCTAACATGAAAATCATGACATGCGTGTCATGTAACAACAAGACTACTTGCAACGCCCAAGATGCACTCGCGGCTGTTTCACTAGCTTCACTTACACCAAATTTGCTATTACGGGACGTGAATGCATGACGAAGGTATAATATTGGTGCAAACATGATAAATATGAGATGTGTGTCATGTAACAACATGACGACATGCTACACTCATGATGCGCTCACGCCCGTTTCGCTGGCTTTACATGTACCCAACTCGGTATTACGCGACGCGAACGGACGGCATCGGTAAATCACATATCCAAACATGATAATCACGATATGCGTGTCATGTAGCAACATGACTAAATGCCACACTGATGATGCACTCACAGGCATTTCGCTAGCTTCGCATTTGGCAAATTTGGTAATACGTGACGCCAATGATTGTCGAAGGTATGTGACTGGTGCAAACAGATAATTATGGGATGCGTGTAATGAGACAACGTGACTGCAGGCCACAGTCAAGGCGCCAATATATGTCGACGTGACACGGTGCACGTGCTCGCCGGTGTGTATTTTGTCCCTTCACGTCGACGTTGCCTTCCCAGGTGCCGGTCCTGCATTTATATATATACTCGAAGCCGCACGCCACGCTGCGTTGCTTTGACGCATGCGCGTGTCAGCGCGTCCGGCGTCCCTCCGTCGCGAAAAGAGGGAGACGCAGTGTTGTCTCGGTAACGCATCGGCTCGAAATACAGCATGTCGCATTTCGCGCCGGTTGCCGTCAGGCCGCGCCGACGGGCGCTGGTCGCGCCTGGCATCTGATTATAGCGGGCTCACGTTTTGCTAACGTAGCGTCGCTGTTCCCAGCGTGCACGCTGGTCAACGCTACATTGGAGTATATTGGGCCCTTCATCACGCACTCGCAGCAGTTTTGCTAGCTCCACTTATACCAAATTTGGTGTTACGTGAAGTCCATGGGTGACGAAATATATGACTGGTGCAAACATTATAACCCTGAAACGCATTTCATGTAAGAACATGACAACATACCACGCTTATAGCGTGCTCGCTGCTGTTTCGCTAGCTCCATATATACTAAAATTGGTATCATGTGACGTGATTATATGACGCAGGTAAACAACTAATTCAAACATGATAATCATGGCACGGAAAACATGTTTACGGTATCAGTTACCTCCACCTCGAAAAGCGGTGTTGATTTTATAGTGACATATGACATTTCTTATTCGTGCTTCGCATATATTATCAATTCCCACTTTACCTTGGATCTACTATTTTTTTACTCGAATCGTTAAAGCGAAAGCGGCAGAGGACATTAGAGAATAACGCATGCTATAAGGTGTAAATAAAATCTAGTTTTGATCATGTTTTACTGGAAGAAACTGATCGCGCGTTAGAGTAAGAGTTGCTTTTTAAGGTTAACGCGTAAAGGGCTTCTATACTGTATCAGTAAGTGACGTTAAGCAGAAAACCCATTGCTTATTGCCTATTCATATTACGTTTATTTATTCACAATTAAAACGGGGTTTCAGTACAGGGCATCACAAAGAAACCTACAACGTCTTAATCGTTTATGTTGCGTCACGACTCTTAGCTCTTTCACACGGTAAAATTGGAGTTACCTACTCAATATGTGGAGCGCCTGAAACAATTGTAACTCCTACTAAGATATTTTACCGTTAGTGTATGGGGAAATTTAAAGCAACACCGTTAAAATGTATAATGTAAACGCCTTGGCGAATTGTTGTGAGATCCTGCATATTGTTTCAGGTGTTCTGGCCTGAAAAGCGCCGTTTCGCTTTGGAAGCGGCTACATAAAGTAATAATATTTGTATTTCTTGGCGTTTTACGTCCTGAACATAGATTATTATCACGAGATACGCCAGTATGGAAGGTGCTTATGTGCATTTTTTCCATGTGGTGGTTTTAAAACTGCATCTAAATCTCAGTGCGTAGGCCATATGCCGTTCCTCACTATGAAAAGGCGACCGTTCCTCACTCTGAAAAGGCGAACACCATAAACGCCGTTCTACAGAGAAGAACAAGGGTACAGAAAGGTAAATGCGCAAAAAAGGACAGCATTTAGTGTTCGGGGGGGGGGGAGTGTTGTAAAAATGGCTACTGCTATACATTGGTATTCCTTTAATCTTATAGGCACCCAGCTCCGGCTCAGGGGCACAGCATATATGGTCATTCATCACGAAAGTGTCATTAACAGTCTGCATGAACACACCACACACTAGTAGGTGCCAGAAGAGATATGGAAGACACACAGAGCAGAATATATGAAGAAACACCTCATTATTGACCCAGGTATCTCGTGGGGACACTCGCGCACCTTCGTTTGTGTGCCCTATACTTAAGTGTATTACAATGTAATGTTATGACTGGTAGAATACTATTATACCTCAAAATGTAGGTATATACCTGCTTTAACGTGCCTATATTTACCTTGGAGCAGAAACCAAGAGGATTAAAAAGAGGTTTCAACTTGAGGACGAAGCCGTAGGCAATGGAAAGGAAAACGATTGGTGTAGCCTGAAAGGACAAGAAGACAGACACCAGAGAACAAAGGGGTGTTAAGGAAACTAGAGTCGAAATCAACATGAAGAAATAGTTATGGTCCTTATACGTAGCACGAAGACGAGATGACCGCTGCTCACTAAAGATCACATAGTGGATTTCAAGAGAAGGCAAGCTTGTGAGGGGGAGGCAGAAAAGTGGGCAGATGGGATTAGGAAATTGCCGGGTATAATTTGGCAGCAGCAAGCACATCACCGAGTTGACTGGTAGAACGAGGGAGACGTCTTCGTCATGCAGCGAATGTAGTCAGGCGGACGATTGCTATGATGATTACAGGATGTCCGTGGAGTTTTCGGTGCGCAACTGAAGCGTGGTTCGGAGGCTAGGCAGATAGAAGGTTGGGGTTGAGGTTTGTTTTACGAGATGGCACCACAAGACCATCTGTTCGCAAGAAAACATTTTGCCATTTCAATGAACACAACAAAAGAATTTCCTTTATTTTTCGTAGAAATAATGGGCCTCTCGCTCACACACAGTTATGCTTCGATATCAATGTAACTTAACTTGAAGCAACACTATATTTGGTAGCACTCATAGCTGTGCAAGACGTTTGATGAATATTAAAAACAGTAAGTGACAGGCGTATCAAGTGAAACAGGAGGGAAATTTGTTTCTCGCGCCGCTAAAATTCATGAAGACTGTAAATAACGAGGCACGTCAATACGGTTTTCACCCGCTATTCTGTGAATAAGAAAGTAGGCTACACAAATGTATGGCACACGGGAATGTTTTGTAAAACTATTAAGAAAAAAGGTGGACAATTGGTATTATATGAGCTGACAGGAAAAAATAGCGCCGTCACAGCGCCATAAAGAGAATCTGCTCATCAGTGGAGACGAGGCTCATGCTCAGCGCTATTATAAACGTCTCGCTTCTGGAGAGTGAAAAACATGCATTCTTGTTCCTATAGGTATTCCGAAAGTCAAGCCGCGTAGCTTTAGGTTTCGCGCATTTCGGGTCACCGTCACAATTGTGGTATAGCACGCAGCAATCACCGCTTTCTCATGCGCAAGGAATGGCGTTGTCCCTTTCATCTACGAACTATCGCTCACTGCCATAGTCACTCCACTTTTCCGTCTTTGCTTGTTTCTGTTTTCTGCCCGTCTTTATCTACCACAAAACAGAGTGCTGCCCAGCAAGCTAATTTTTTTAGTTCTTTTTTTCCTAGCGCAGGCCAAACTTTTCTTACGAACTCTAACAATACCTTCCATATTTCGACTAATAACTTATTGGAGCCCATACATGACCATGCGGAACGTCGATATTACACATAATTTCGAGAATTCTGATTTAGAAGAGAGCCTAACGTTGATAATTGAAGAAAACATTGCAGCATATTTACGCGGTGAATGATGGAGAGTGAGGCGAAGCATCCATCCATCCATGCATCTGTCTGTGTGAGCGACCACGCGTTCATTCGTCCATCCGCGCGTGCGTGTGTTCGTGCATCCGCAAGTCCATCCGTGCGCCCGTCCCTGTGTTCGCGCATGCATCACGCTCCTGCGTCCATTTATGCGTCCATCCGCCTGTGCAACCATCAGTGCGTCCGTCATGCATCTGTCCGTGTGTCCGTTCGTCTATCTAGTCAACACTCCAAGTACCGACATCTCGCAAGTTTTCATCATATATTCCTCTTATAGAAGCACCGCCATCCAGCGGACATTTAAAGGACTAAGCGAGAGGGGGCACACGCACACGTTCTTACGGCTGGCACTTCATGTCTACTTCCCAGATTTAACCACCTCAAGTTCTTGGTATATTCTAGTTCACTGTATTCATGGCACTGCGGCCCAACGCTCGCTAAACCTTTCTAAAACCAAGAAGGTTACGTCCAGTGAGTATAACGTAGCAGTGCTCAATTTACAAGCCAATGGCTGTTAACGGGGAAAGAGAGACGGAAAGATTCGGCTTTTAGTTAACGCGTACGCTGCGAATTTTTTATTGTTCAACAACGCACAGGAGAAACATCCCACCGGCACCACCTTGGAGGTCAAAACGTAAGACATGTTACGCACTACTGCGATGGAGAAGCGGGTGCCGCTTTAAGAAGCTTCGCCCCTAAAAATAAGACAAAGTCTCCTGACTTGTCTAATGCAGGGCTCTGTTTAGGGAAACGTGTTTACTTTCGTACATAGCATTTTATTCTCGCCAAGAAGAGTCATGTGGGCGAAAATGGAGTTAACAATTCTCTTAAAATATTCGTATGCATGAAAGGACAAGACGCGTGGAAACAAGGTAACACCTTTTTTTTTTTCTGTGTAGAATTCAAGTTAGGAAGTTCATTTCGTTCGCTATTTTTCTAGTTGCAAGAATCCTGAAAAAAATGTCACACTACCGTTTACGTTGAAATGCTGGTACTGTTACGTTTGTCCCGAGCAGTTTTTATACAATTTAGAGAATCACCTGAATGGGAACCTCTTAAGACGAGTTTCTAGTGCATGAGGTAGACAGCTATTTACATTTTTATGCTTCTGCATTCTCGAGGTAATCAGTTGAACCAGGTGTTGCTTCCTTTTCAGGTAAGCACAATCGCTTGAGCAAACTATTTGGCTTTTGTTGTCATCTCACCACTCACGTTATTGAATCCGAATAAAATAATAACTCTTGCTAATAAATAATGCCTTAAGTACAGATTGTGTGCCTGGAAAAATAGCACAATTTCAAGCGGCACGTGAACAATACGTGAACGCATTCGCGAACGAAAAGGTTGTGCAATGAAGTTGAAGTTTTTGCAAACACAAGACAGTCCTAATTAGAAAAAATCGAATTATTTCAAAAAATATGTGGGACAGGCCTTCGCATTGCTGACATGAAATCACTCATTATAGTATTGCTTAAAAACTTTTGTAACAATGTGCTATCAAATAAATAGCGGGTCATGTCGACAGTCTGAACATACTCATTTTATATGTGTGATAAAGATTGACATAATGAAAATTATTAGCTGTGTTTCTCAATTTCTGCCTTTTACATTTTGGCTTGAGGTCATCTTCACAAAGGTTTATCAACATTATCTGAGAGCGAATTAGAACCTCAGGAGATTGGTAATGACAAAAAGCTGCTCTTTTAGGCTGCAGTGAGAATTGATGGAAGAGAAGCTTGAAGAGACTTTTCTCTGCCCTAACGCTCTTTTTCGCGGTTTCGTGCATGACACTAAATATCTCACCGATGTCATAAGACATCAAAAAAATTGGTCAGGTGGGTTCCTTGCAAAGTAGAGACGAAGTAAGGAGCAAAACTTCTTTCATGACAGGAGCTTGTTGGGCAAGTTGGCTCTTAGTTGCACTGTTAAAAACCAACGAAAAGAGTCGGAACATATAAAAAGCAAGGATAAGAAAACAGGTTCAAGAAAAGATTTTAATTATACCGCCCTCTTTCTGACCCGATGTTTTTTTTTATTTCTCACTTTTTCTGCTTCTTGTTGACAAAAAATCATTTGACAACTTGTGGTTATGAAAGAAGTGAGCGAAACAAAAGCAAACCAGACTCTGTAGGAAATGAATTTGCAGATCCCACGTACAGTGGGTATTGATGATATGCGAAATACGAGTGAGGAAGGTTGATATGTCCCTTTAAAATCAGCACAACGTTACGACGTGGAGGCACATTATGCCGTAGATAATACGCATGACTTTATTGTCACGTTTGGACCTGGCATTTACATTCCTAGTTTATTCACGACACAAAATTTTCTATATGTGGAATTAGTGAAATGGCCGCTAGCACGCTATGAGCGTAGCATGTAGTGATGCTTTACATGACACGGGTGTCCTGATTATTATGTTTGCACCAACCATGGACGTTCATCATCCATTGACGGCAAGTAACACTGAACTTGGTTTATGTGAAGCTAGCGAAACGGCCGCGCCGGCGGCAACTAGCGCGAAATTTGACATGCTGCATAACGCGCCGATGACGTAACCTACACAGCACTGCGTGTACCACTTTTCGTGAAGGAGGGACGCCAGGTATGCTTAAGCGCGCATGCGTCAGAGCAACACAGCAGGACCGCGCCAGTGAGTATATGGCAGGCAGATCGGCACCTGGCGTGGCATCTCCTCCGAGACACGACGAAATTAACGCCGGCACGCAGGCACACCGGGTCACGCCGAAATGGATTGACGCTTTGAGTGTGGCAAGTAGTCATGTTAACACATGACACGCGTCTCATGATTATCACGTTTGCACTATTCACATGCCCCCGTCATCCATTTTCGTGACGTACTGAATTTGGTATAAGTGAAGCTAGCGAATGCACCATGAGCGCATCATGAGCGTGGCATGTATTCATGTTGTTACATGACACGCATCTCAAGATTATCATGTTTGCATCAGTCACATACTTTCCTCATCTATTCACTTCCGGTAATACGAGATTTGGTACATTCGAAGCTAGCGAAGCTGCGGTAAGTGCATCATAAGTGTAATATGTAGTCGTGTTGTTACATGACACGCATGTAATGATTGCTATGGTAGGGTCTTTCGCTTGTGTTCGCCATGCACTCATGTCATACCAAACCAGTTTTTCAACATGTCATGGGAACAAAACCACGCTAGAGCAGCAAGAACATGAATTGTAAATTATGACAATCATGACATATATGCCATGTTTTTGATGTTATGACTAGTCACTTATGCTCGCCCCCCAGTAATGTTACGCCACAACAAGTTTGGTATCGATACCATCACCAAAACGGCCAGTAGAGCTAAAAGTCGTAGGCAGATAGATAGATAGATAGATAGATAGATAGATAGATAGATAGATAGATAGATAGATAGATAGATAGATAGATAGATAGATAGATAGATAGATAGATAGATAGATACTACTTGCCAAATGTCCTATCTTGCCGTTAGGAAATATTGACCCCGTTGTTCCACTGGTTCTGAAGTCTACAGATTACAGCTCCTGATAGCACAACCATGACTCACATTCAAAGTGTTGACAACTGCTACGCTCACGCACAAACGAAAATCAGTCCGCAACAGGCGTGACTCGTACCGTATGCGCTGCGTCATTGGCTACAGAGGACAGCTGATGGCATATTTGGAAAAAAAGTTAGTAGCTCTATTCCACACCGAGAAATCGATGTGTGGTTTCGAGGAGCTTTAAAGGAGTACGGAAAACGCCAGGAAGGGCAAGCTTGAGGGCCAATTATGCAGAATAAACCCCCAATTACACACGGGGCTAGCAGACGTAACACAGCTGGTGCTAGTAGTCACAGATAACGTTGCGTCGATAGCGTCTAATAGCAGGAATACCGGGCAGGAAATCTAGGCACCGGAAACTCAGCGCTAGTTTGCTTTCAAGGAACATGACGCTCGGAGCGGTTGTGGGGCATCCTTAGATCCGGTTGAATGAAGTGAGGGTGATGTGAATGTTCAAATTTATGGGCTTTCACGAGTTTTTCAAATACAAAAATTTGATTCCCTTGTAAAGGACTTCTCTTTTGTTTATATTCGTGTTTTTTTTCTACTTTTGTGAATTTTAAATCGGGCAAAGCTTGGAAAGTAATTGACTTGCATTCTTAGCCCCTGCCTTAATCTTTCCAGCCCCTCACTTAGTGATATTACAACTTGGATCGAGATCATTCATCTCGCTTAGTTGGTGTGTCAACTACGGGAAACATAAAAAAAAACAGGAATCTAGGGCGGGCGGAGAATGGAAGCCGCAATGAGCTACGCCGAGCCCATCAGTCATTGATTCCTTCAAGTTCGCATAGTCGGGGATCATATGTTTTCCGCAACTCTGAGGTGTGCTAACCCTGGGATATCTGATCGTGGTTTCTAAAACTTTTTGCGTGTTTTCTAACAAAAACGAATGAGCACCCAAATTGGGACCCATTATTTGAGCAGGTATTAATTTCATCTGAGTACAGCCTCTAGAATTTTAAATATTATCACGCGAGCGTCGACCACACGCAGTATAGGCGCCTTACGACGGTGATATTCTGCGAAAGGGGTGGCAGTACGTGCCGGCGCACGAAGCAGTATTAGCGCAAGCGTTGTATTCTTCACTGTTCCTTTCAGGACAATGCACGCCCTAACACAGTGACTGTATTAGTCCCCTCAGACGAAAAAGTAAACAAAAGTGGTGAAAACACAACCTTGTGCACAAACGAAGCCGTGATCAACCGATTCGTGTTTTCTTGATCTTCCCGGTCATTACAGTAAAAGAAACTGCTTAAAGTTGATGCGCAGGAAAATTTTAACAAAAAATGTGATAAAAATTACCTTGCAGCTGGCGCCAAACTTTTCATATTTGATCATGCCTTCTATATTTCTAGAAGACAAACGTTCAAATAAAAAAACAAAAAGTTTGTGGCGTTTATCTCTGTGATTGTGCGCACTTTGAACGCCTTTAACAAAAAAAGGGAGTATTAAATCCAGGAAGGAACAGCCTGACCGACGACGCTTTCACTAGCGCTGCTTCGTGCGCCTGCGCCTACTGCTGCCAGTCTCGCAGATTATCGCCGTTGTAAGGCGCTGATACTGCGTGTGTTTGACGCTCGCGCGATATCATTAAAACTGCTCGAGGCAGTACATTTGAATAAACACACTTCTCTGCAAGCCTGACTGGATTGATAAAAGTACAGTACATTGATCAAGGCAGAGCCAAGCTACTGTTAGAAAAGTGCGTTTATTGTAAGGTTTGCACTAAAGTTGCCTCGGCGACATAGTTTTAGCTTCTTTTACTTTTGGCATGTAGTTCAAGTTATGTCAACTTTTTATAGGCTGCTTCTTGCGCATGAGCTTCTTGTTGAAAGTTTTGAGTCTTTACTGGTAATGTTGTCACTCAAATACACGTGATTGACTGAATTAATTTTAACACGGTTACAGAGAATGTCGATAGAGTCTACGTTTTTTGACACGTGAAATATTTTTCGTCAAAGCAACACTGTTGCCTAGACGATTACAAGTCAACTTGCCTAAACACTGTTTCCAGTGACGTTCTTTCTCAAAAAACTTCTGATCACTTCATGCCTCTCCGTGTCTCTGAACTACAGTCTCGTTTGGTACTCAAGTTCTCTAAGAAAGCTATGTGCGCCGTCATAACAAACGTGGTCGAATCAAATACGACGTGTCCTACTCGCAATTGTTAATAATTTTCACATTAGGTCAGATATTCTGGGTTAAAGTTTGCTCCTTATGTTCATATATTTTAGTTTTAAATTAAAGCGGTGTTTATAGATTGACATATTCTCAATATTTTTATATATCTGTTTTTTATAGAAAACTTTCAAAAATTGCATTTTGTTTGTGTCAATCAAGTTTTATCCTAATGAGAAATCAGCCAGTTTAATTTTCGCCTATCAAGAACAAGAACGATTTTAAATAAAAAAGATGAATAAAATTTTATGTCCGCATTGCCCAAGCGGCCAGAGGACCTGAACGAAGACACAAGCGCATTCCGCTTGCATGCAAAGTGGGAAAGGAGGGTTTGCGCGGCAACCCTCTTCCTCTCACTTTTTCATTCTTTCCCTATATTTGGGGACCTCATTAGTGATTTCACAAAAGAAACTTTCTGTTCGTTATTTATTTTTAGTAGGATGGCCGGCAATCAGCAGTGGTAACAGCAGTACCACTGCCGAGAGCGAATACAAGGGAGGTATATGGGGTGTTTCCGCCCCTTGGAAAATCACCCAATGTTTGCCTCACACTTTGCAACTCCTTATGTACTAAGCGGCTCTTGACAACAAACACAGTCGTAGCGTTCTACACTTTCAAGCAAAGCCAAAGTGCGTATATCACTGTGTTCTGTAAAAAGGACCGCTACACCTTGTCCGCAACAATGCCAGCAGAAAGCGTTGCGGCGGCGGAAGCTTCGGGAAGTTCACGCCTTGACCACAGTGATATAGACACTGAGCTACACAGGGCGCATGTATCCATGCAAGCTGGCACTCTCACTGCTGTAGCCTCATACTTATGTCACCAGCTCACACGCCACTACACCGCCGTTATCACCTTTATCGACATTTCTGGCAATGCGAAAAACAGCAAATAAACACTTAACCCGCGCGTGCTTGTTTAGCTCTAAGTGTTCTGGAAGCTTCTACGGTTGTGTGTGCCGTCAGTGGCATTGACTAGTTGCTGTAACCTCATCGATATTCGTATGCCTCGCTACACTAAGCTCTTTCTACGAGCACTACTTGTGAGTGCACGTCGCGAAACATATTCAGCAGGCGGCGTGCGTCATTGCTATATTGTGGCCACCTCTTAGTTTCACAGAATTAGGTTGTTATCTAAAAAAGTCTTGAAAACGTACAAGCACTCCGCCATGCGGATGTAGCCGTTATATTGTTCGGTTACTGACCTGAAGATCGTGGGTTCAATCCTGACCATGGCAGCCACATTTCGATGGAGCATAAACTATAGAATCTCGTCATCTGTGTGAACTCAGTGCACATTAAAAGCACCAAATGATCAAACTCGACAAAATAGTGAAATGGCCAAAACCCCAAATATTATTTTACTAGTGTATGTAATATTTTGGGTAAGCAATTGTCGGCACTGCACATGCGTCGTTCGCTATCTTCTTGCGGGTCTTCGTTTAGAAAGAAACTATCCGGAGATCATACCGATCGCTATCATAGTGCAAGTTATTATCAAGACACCCGAAAAACAAGAGAAAAAAATACTTCTCATGGGGGCGAGAGCACTCTAACTATGCTACAGCTGATTCTCCTATTTTGCCTAATATCAAAATCAAGGCATTTGAAAAGCAAAAGGAAGGAGGCTTCCATTGTTATCATGACCAATTCGCTTGAAGAACCAGAGAAAAAAATACTTAAGAGCGTGAGCGCGCACTCAGTAGGCTACAACTGGCTACAATATATGCCATTTTGCTTGTTTTGCACCAAGCTACGAGTGTACGATACGGCAGCTTCAGACAAGCAAGCTCCGCAAAGTGTTCTGAACTTCAAAAAAAAAGTAGAAGCATCCAATCAGGGTTTAAAAGATGGAATCCCGCCTTGAGTTAGCGGAAATCACACCTACTCTACTAAGGAGGGACGTTATGTGATGTTAAAAAATCTCGGGACAAGTTGCTGAAATGGAATCAATTAACTTCTTTTGTAATCTGCAGAACAAGGTGTTTTTTCCACTACTGTGTTCCCTAATGAGGCCTGATGCGGTCTCACAAATACACGCCCAAACATCACCACTTCCTCAATCTATGTTTTAGCGAAGGTAGTATGATTTGCTCAAACGAATTTCTAAGGAAGAGTTTCACGCAGAAACTGAATGATGGAACAGCATCCGAGAGCCATTTACGGTGCAGTGATACGATGTTATTGCTGAATGGCGCTACTATGGCACGCTTTATATAGCTAGGCAAAAACTATTCTGCATACCTCCATTTTGTTGAGAAACATTTTTTGTACGTCTCATTTGAGAAAATTTCTCAGAAGATACGTAGGTCTCCGTCTTTTCTCGTGATTGTCTCTTACACAGCAAAAAGAAATTGTATGGTCCCGTCAAAACTGCACATTAAGGAGAAGTATGCATTCCACAGCAAGTAATGTGAATTTGTAAAACTTAATACAGGTGTTCATGAGATATATTTTTGATAGGATATCTCGATTATCTCGGCTGTAACTGTGTTTCCACATGCATGTCACAGTTCTCACTATCAGTTACTGCGTTAAACATTTTCTAACTTTAAAGACAGCGACAACTGATTGACTGAAAGGTATGGAGGTAGGCCTGAGCTGCAGATAGCTGTGGCCTGTTACTCTACACTAGCGAGGGGTGATAGGGAAAAAAGAGTGATCAAAGACTTCAAGTAGAAAAATGTCGATATGTTTTTCTTCCAATAAGGCTACTGTAAAGACGAGCATCCAGTCAAGTGGATTGTTAGAATACTACGGCGGCTCCTATAACGACACTTGTGCTGCTGAAGTCAGCCCGAAAACCTAACACTTCCTTACCGCTTGATGGTTTACCAAGATATCACCCAACTGAAGAGATCTGTTGCTGAGATTTTCTTGCCTATGCTGGAGAAGCGCGAAGTGTATTTTCGAGAGTTTCTGGCAGCTGACAGCGTGCGCAATTTATGCACTGCAGTCGGAACAGCATACATGTCTATACGATTTTTTCGCTACGCATGCATTTATCTGTTCTTACTTAGTAGGACGTAACGCAGGCGCTAATTACCACTATGATAATGCTATGGCTCTATTTTAAAGGGGGAACCTTTTCAACGTTCACAGTCTTCCCGAGAGAAAACAGCACTTAGGTTATTTGTCCTCCAATTACCTGTGAGGGCTTTAGCGGTAAGGTAAAGCAACTTTCCTACGCCTTAAAATACGCTCGAGAGACGCGGAAGAGCCTCACAACTCAATTTGCAGCCAACTGCCCTTCGCGAGAGATTCTCATTCTCCAAAGTACACGCTCGTTAAAAGTTGTGCTGAAACACTGCTGCCCAAGCCATTATTACGGCTTTGAAACACGTCCAAGGAAGAAGGGCTTGATGTTTCGAAAGTTCACGGACGTAACGCTTGGGAGAGTTGAGGCCATCGTTAGGTTAAATTAATTAAAGACTAAGTGCAAGAAAAGACAGCGCCTCAGAACTCCCGCAAGACCACAGTGAACGTCCTATGGCACTTCACTGACGCATCCATGTCATTAAGCCGTCATGATATATTTGAAGACAGCTTAAAAGAACTGATTATAAAAAGCTCAAAAAAAAACAAGGCGTGGCAACACTATGAACGAATAAGTTTCAGCACACTGACAGCACGTGCAACACGAGTGATGCAAAAAATTGAAACAACGAAGCCACGCCACGCCACGGTGGTCATGTGGCTAAGGCATTCAGCTGCTGACCCGCAGGTCACGGGGTCAAGTTCCGGCTGCGGCGGCTGCTTTTTGGTGGAGGCGAAAAAGGAGTAGGCCCATGCTGTCAGTTTTGTGTGCACGTTAGAGAACGACAGATGGTCGAAGGTTCTGGAGCCCTCCCCTGCGGCGTCTTCCATAATCATATGATGGTTTTGAAACGTTAATTGTGGGGTTTAACGTCCCAAAACAACTATTTGACTATGAGAGACGCCGTAGTGGAGGGCTCCGGAAATTTAGACCACCTAGGGTTCTTTAACGTGCACCCAAATCTGAGCACACGGCCCTACAACATTTCTGCCTCCATCGGAAATGCAGCCGCCGCAGCCGGGATTTGAACCCGCACCCTGCGGGTCTGCAGCCGAGTACCTTAGCCACTAGACCACCGCGGCGGGGCGGTTTCGAAACGTTAAACCCCACATAATATCAGTATTGTTATATTACTAAACGAGAAGCAGCTCTTAGTGAACTACGGTGACTTGGAGCGTATCTATCTTTCTATCTATCTCTCGTTCTGTCTAGCCGCTTACGGTTGGTTGTTATCGTGGTCACCCCCTAACTTGGCATGAACCGAAATTAGCATGGGAGGGTATGATGGTTTGACGAATATGACGCGCTAGTCAAGACATGAATAATGTCACAATCCCGTCGCGTACGTCGTCAAACACTTCCCGCCACGCAGTGGCACATACCCCCACGGGTGGGTATGCGCCCCTGATATGCGCGTATGTGCCACAAGTGATTGACTTGGTATCTACTCAGGAACGACGAAAACACACATGGACATTTCTAATGTGTGAGAGTTAAGTAATACCCGACATCGGTAGCATTGAGCCAAAGACGGCATAGAATGAATTTCAGGGTTCTAGCTGGAATCAAACGAAATAATCCTGCGTAGCAATGAAGCATTCTACCACCGAGGTACGCAAGGTCTCGGAACAACTTTTCAAATTGGCGATAATCTTCGTAAAACGTCAATAGGGGATGCAGTGCTGCCTACCCAATTTTTTAAACAATACATATGTATCGCTTCGATACAGCCAACACGTCGGGTTAACTTGAGTTGTGGTTAGGAGCGATGCGTTGAAGTTGATTTATTTAGCAGTGTCCAGGACCAGCATCTTCGAGAGCATCAGCGCTTCACATCAGCTTCTGGTGTTGGTTATACTCATGTTCCAGTTGGCATCGTTGCGCAAGTCCAACAGCTGGTTATATCAACATTTGCAACTCTTCAACTTATGTCTGTGCGTGCAACAGTTGTAGATATATTTAGCGTAATTTCATGACGTGTCGCTCAATGAAAAAAATGCAGCATGGTCACCGTCTCTCCGCATGCTTCGCATGACGTCAATTTCCAGGTACGTGAAATCCGCCGACATTTTATTATTAATATTATTACCTCTATTATTACAACAGGGCCACCACATATCATCACCCTGACATCATCACTTGCAGCAGTTTGTAACCTAAGCATGGCATTGTTATTACGTGACACGTTTATGCCATCGCATGGCATCATTCCTTGGAAAAAGGTGGACCTATGATACGGGGCACAGCAAAACACGTGAGATGGAAAAAACTCACCATTCCTAATACGAGGCTACATCTGGCTAATCATTCCTCGCTTACCGCCTGAAGGAATCTTGTCTGTGAGAACGAGATTCACACAGATAGCCCGTAAAGTGGACGGGGAAATGGCAATGCACCACCTTAACCCAGTGGTAGAGCATCGTACGTGTTATTTAGTGGTTGCAGGGGCGGATCCTGTCTGTGGCAAGGAATATTTTTGTCCGATGCGTGCTTGTATTCGCAGTAGCACTGAAAGATAGTTTGAAATGGCCACTGTTGCGAGTACACACATTCCCGTGATTGGTATGTGATTGAAGGCGATGCGTACGGCAGCTCAAATACACTTTACGCTCTATCCTTTAGAAAAAAAGTTTGAGTGAACTCCACAAATAAAGCAATATTTAACGTTAAATCCAGAATTACGCTGTCGGTCATTATTTTGAGGTGACACTGCTGGCCAAACACAAAGAAAGTGCATATATACTTGCAAGCTTTGACAACTCATGCAGAAGTGGACTCGTCGACACATACTGCAGAAGCAAGAGGCGTAGTGTTTAGCGTGCAGGACCGACACAAAGTAACAGTTGTCATTTCACCGCTGCAACGTGGAACACTGTCATCCCTAAAGTACTCTAGTCAATGAGCGTGAAACCAAAAGATAGGGAAGGTAATGCGGGAAATTCATCTGTGGTATTTAACAGCAGTGATAGGTGATGGTAAGCGAATTGTTTTTGCTTTCATCAATTTCTTGATATTTACTTTGTAGAACACGCGCTCATGCTTGTCGAACTTTACCGAGGTTTTCTAGATGTTGGTTATCAATATCTTAGCTGGTTATACAGAGGATGCCAGCACCGTAGAAATAGCAATTTCTTAGCACTTCAATAATTATTTAAAAGGGTCTGCAAATTGAGCACGACTTAACGGCTATGTAAAGAATAAATATTTCAGTGTCACCCATGGTGGACAGATTCTTAATTTTTCCACCTTATCGCAGTAAGAGCTTAGAGTGGCACTCGTGGTTCTCTTCCAAGAACAGCCGGTGGAGAATACACAACTGGTTGTTCGAATATTCGAAGAGAAACTTCGAACAAATAAGGGCTAATGCTTCTTGTTGAAGCTAGCTATAATCTATCTATCTATCTATCTATCTATCTATCTATCTATCTATCTATCTATCTATCTATCTATCTATATATCTATCTATTTATCTATCTATCAACTATCTATCTATTTCTGTATGTACGCTACCCTTTGGAAGTCACAGTTTAGTGAACGTATCAAGTAAGCCCACGTTATGTACATGGGGAGGGGATTAAATGTTCTCAGACTGCGCTCCCTAAGGAATACATGGCATAGTGGCTTGTACTTAACCATTGTTTTTGTAAAATACGTCGATTCGCTTCTTAATTATTTCCTCAAAACCAAGCACTTGGCCTTAGCAATCTCATCTATGCCTATTTCACCAGCCCTCAAATGCCACAGTGCACCTGCCAGCATTGTATAGGGTAGTGAAATTTCTCGTACCGCGTCACGTCGAAATGTATTGGCGCCTTGACTGTAGCATGTAGTCATGTTCTCGCATTAAACGAACCTCATGGTTATTATGTTTGCACCAGTCGCATACATTAGTCATCCATTGACGTCACGTAATAGCTAAGTTGGCATATGTGAAGCTTGCGAAATGGCCACAAGCGCATCATGAGTGTGGCATGTAGCCATGTTGTTACATGACACGCATATCCTCATTATCATGTTGGAGGAGGAGGAGGAAGCAACAAAAGAGAAATTCAAGGAGGTTAACCAGAAAGACATCCGGTTGGTGAAGGGGACAAGAAAGACGAGGAAGAGGGAAGAAAGGAAGAAAAAAAAGGTGGGGCAGAGACTGACAGTCATTTCACTGCAGCGTGTAGAACTCTACCGCAAGTCAGAAGCGTTCACAAGAGCCTGTCTTTCTCAGGAAACACAGCAGGGCTTTCACTGCCTTGTTGGCTGTCGAGGCATGCGGACGTTGCTGTAATAGCACCTGCGCAGAAAGAGGCCGATCATCCAGACGCCACATTGCATTGGCAAGTACTTGTCTATCTGAGGCAAAACGAGGACAATGGCACAGCAGGTGTTCGATATTTTCTTCAGTGCCGCAAACATCGCACGCCACACTGTCAGTAATTCCGTATAATGTTGTATAAGCTTTCGTGATATTCTGTTGGGATGTGTCATTTACCAATGTCGTCAACTCGCGTCACATAATAGCGAGTGTAGTACATGTGAAGCTAGTGAAAGGGTCACGAGTTCGTAATGAGCGTAGCAAGTAGTCACGATGTTACATGACACGCATCTCATGTTTATCATGTTTGCACAAGTATCATACCTTCGTTATTTGTTAACGTCCCGTAATGCCACATTTGGTATAAGTTAAGCTAGCAAAACGTTTACATGACATGGCATCTCATTTTGATCATGTTTGCTCCTGTTACATACCTTCGCCATTCATTCTTGCACCGTAATATCAAATTTGGTATATGTCATGCTGGCGATACGGCCGCGAGCGCATAATTAACGTGGCATCTAGCCACGTTGTTACATGAAACGCGTGTCATGATTCTAATGTTAGGATCTGTCGCTTGTATTCGCCATACAATCATGTAATACCATACTAGTTTTGCAAACTGCCATGTGAATGAAACCACAGCAAGAGCTGCAGGACCACGAAATGTAAATTATGACGTTCAAGACATACATGTCAGAATTTTCATGTTATGACCTGTCAAATATGTTTTTCATACATTTATATTATGCCATACTATGTTTGGTATTCATACCATTATCGAAACGGCCAGGATAGCTAAACGTCTTAGGCAGCTAAATACATGAATAGATAGACAGAAAGATAGACAGATAGATAGATAAATAAATAAATAAATAGATAGAGAGAGAGAGAGAGAGAGAGAGAGAGAGAGATAGATAGATAGATAGATAGATAGATAGATAGATAGATAGATAGATAGATAGATAGATAGATAGATAGATAGATAGATAGATAGATAGATAGATAGATAGAAATTATTCGCTCAAAGCCGCCGAAAGTCTCTACGAAATGCTTCGCATTAAAAAGAATTGTTCGTGCTTTAGAGCATAATAGACACCGTGAGGAAAGCCACAAAGGAAGTAGAAACAGATAACTGAGTGCATCGATAACAGATTAATCCACCTGTAGTGAACTAAAGAACTTTTACAAAACAAATGGTGAAGGCAAACACACAACAGAACCATCCGGAAACAGGTAGCACAGCTCAGCAAAGACATTAAAAATCACTTCAAGCAGCTGTGTTAGCAACAATGGGTGCAAACTTGTAAGGACATGGGCACCCATATTTGAACATCACAAACGTGGAATTTGCTAAGGTTTCTTCTAGATTCAACCAATACCAAAACTAAACAAAGACACACTATCCGTCTTCTCACAAGCGAATACGAAGAAAACGAGAGACAGCTGATGACAGATCTACAAAACGTCTACATGCCCGAATCGCCGCCACACAACATAAAATCTAAGCAGGAGAAGCAAACCCTAACGTGGACTAAAACTTTGATGCAGCAGATATTAGAGTAGCGCTCCACAAAGTAATGTAAAATCCGCAGCGGGACCCGGTTAAGTCACCAACCAAGCATTACGTAACCTGGACAATGAATGTACAGATTTTTTAACTTGATATATAAAAAACTGTTGTACAGAAGCGGAAAAACCCGACGCATGGAAAGAGGCTAGAACAATCCCTATACCCAAACCAGGAAAGCCAATCAACAAAGTAAATCTCCGACCCATCTCTATAACGTCATGCGTAGCAAAATTGATAGAACATGCATTTCTAAATAGAGCCAACAACTTTATTGAGGATGGTGAATACTATCCATATGGGATGATAGGCTTCCGTCGTCGCCTAGCCACCCAAGACGCCATGGTACAGAGTAAACACCAAATCATAGAGTACCCCACAAGACCCACACGAACCATACTCCGTCTGGATCTCAAGAAAGCATTTGACAATGCAGATCATGAAACAATTTTCAGCCGCGTATTGAGTTTAAACATGGGTGCGTGAGCCTACAATTACGTAAAAAACTTCTTAACCAACAGGGAAACAAAGCTCAGCTTAGGAGGCCTTACATATGATCTCCGAGAAAGGGGCTACAGGGGCACTCTACTGGGCTCCGTATTATAACAAATGCTCTTTAATAAAATCATGATTGCACTACCAAAAGAGTTCAATAAAATGCCGCGAATATATTACTCTATCTACGCGGATGACATTGCAATATGAGTCAGTGATGGCAACGATGGCTACAAAGAACAGAGACTCCAAGAAGCAATAGGAATATTTCAGCGATACCTGGAAGGCACAGAACTCACATGCTCCTCGGAGAAATCAGGACTTCTTCTCTAAAGGCAAGCAATCAGAGGCAAACCGCTAAAGTCAGAGGAAAACAAGCAGCACTATGAGAAAATTAGGTTTCGTACACAGGAGGGCAGAGCTATACCAACTGTTCCGAAAATGCGGGTACTGGGATTAGTCATCGAGGCTAACGGCGCCGACGGTGAGACAATACGCAGACTAAATGTCAACACCGCGAATGCGATCACTAATTCGCAGAGTCATGTATAAACACCGAGGTATGAAAGAAACCCACGTAATTCATCTAATGCAGACCTTCGTCATACGTCACATAACGTATGTAGCAGCGTACCACAACTGGCAAAAAGCTGATACTAACAAAATGAATGCACTAATCCGGAAGGTCTACAAACAAGCGATAGAAATACCTGAGTATGCTAGCACAGAACTACTTCTTCAGATAGGACTACACGATACGCTTGAAGAGATTAAAGAAGCTCCGTCCAGCTTGAAGGGCTCACTAAAACTAAATTGGGGAAAAATCAAATGAGTAGATCAGGAATCACGTACCATGTACAACATGGTGTCAAACATGAAATCCCCAGTACAATCAATACAATCGTCTCTAACCCGATACCGAAAAACATGAACCCCCTTATCAACACAGACTGCAGAAAACACCGAGCAAAAGCACTGCTCAAAGCACACGGCACGAACAGTGAATTTCTTTTCGCAGATGTTAGCCCATAGACTGAACGAAAGGCTCACGCTGCTGTCGTGATTGTCACATCCGGCGTTTGTATTATTTATTTATTTATTTATTTATTTATTTATTTGCATCACCTTACATACTCTTTATCGGAGCATTGTGTAAGGGGGGCGATACATGGCAAATTATGACATGGCATAAATATAGAAAAAGATGAAATCAAAACGATACAATCTGATAAGTGCACTGTGATGTAAACGACTGCCAGAAAAGCAAGAGTAACACCCCAGTGGAAAAACTAAACAAAGAAAGAGCGTGCACCAAACACGAACCTAATTAACTTGAACAGTCAGTGGTTGCAAAATAAAGAAAATTTTCGCAGCGTTTACAATACTACATCACGACATAATACAACGTTAAACAATTTAAAACATAAGATGACACATCTAGAGAGAATAAATGAGAAATAACTACATTGGCATGAAATGTTCAAGTAGGCGGTAGTAAAAGGCTTTGCGATTTGTGATCGAAGTGAAGCTGGATGGCGTGTGGCAGCGCAGAACAATTAAACGCCCTTGTATTGCCGAAGATGCACTCAAAACTGTCGTAAATATAAAGCCGCCTAGACATGCGCAGTGGGGTTTTCAAAGTCAGAGAATGAGGTCTGGTGTTTTGAACATATCCTTGAAGCAGGCACAAAGGGAAACACACCGGCAAACCTGAAGAGGGTGCAGCGAAAGTTAAGTTTTATTTCAGTAATACTAGATTTTCCTTCGTAATTTCTGGTAATAAAACGAGCGTCACGGTTTTGAACAAGGTCTGAATTAGTAATTAAGTATTCTTCATAAGGGGACCAAATGAATGACGCGAATTCTAATTGCGGGCGAATAAAGGTAAGGTACGCTAATTTGCGAATGTTAGGTGGCGATTTACGGAGGTTACGACAAGGTATCCAAGCGTTTGTGATGCTTTAGCACAGAGAGCGGTAATGTGAGCGTGCCATGAAAGATTGTGAGTCAAATTTATCCCTAGATACTTGAATGATGACTGAGCACGAGATAGGACAGAGTTGTTAGTGACGTAGGAAAATTCAGAGTTTAATTCATTGCGGGTGAATGAAGTGAGTTTACATTTTCCGAAGTAAATACCATAAGCCATTTTCGACACCACACATTTATAAGGTTAATGTCATATTTCAGGATGGGGTGATCTTTGGGAGATGGTATTTTTCTCTAAATGATACAGTCATTGGCGAATATACTAATATTTGAGGAAATATTATTCGGCAGGTCATTAATTGTAAATAATTGTAAAGGGCCTGGAACGCTAACTTGAGAACTCCGGATGTTACATAAGCTAGGGGAGAAACACAGTTAATAATTACGGTGAATCGTTGGCGAGATGACGAGAATTTTCTAATGCAAGATAAGCTAAAAGTGCCGAATGTAACGGAATTTAATTTGGAAAACAATCGACAATGAGCCACCCGGTCAAAAGCTTTGGAAATGTAGAGAAAAATGCTATCGGTTTGCAGATTGTTGTCCATGTTAAAGTGCAAGTCTGTAGTAAGTTCCAGCAATTGCGTATCACATGCGAAATTCATGTTGATTTATGAAAAAGGAATTACCAGTCTCTAGGTGGCGGTAGATGCGCGATGCAATTATGTGCGCTAGCAATTTACAGGAAATGCGAGATAGGGAAATGGGGTGGTGGTTGTCTGGTTGATCTTTCTTTCCAGATTTGAACACCGGAAAACCCTGACAACCTTCCAGTCGTTAGGTAATTGTCTGGTCGACAATGATTGATTAACTATTCTGCACATTATTTCACTTGAAAGGGGTAGGATATTATACATTATCTTCGCATTCAAATTATGTACACCCACTGATGTTGATAGATTAGGGTTATTTATGAGACACGCAACTCCATCATAAGGGACCGTTATTGGTGTCATATAAGGGTAACCTAAATCTGCAATATAAGGCAAGTTTAGGTGTTCTTCTTTAGTGAATACGGACGAGCAAATTTGTTGAACTCATGTGAGCAGTGCTCATCCGTTAGTGGCGTGTTGTCGTCATTGAAAAAAAAGATTTGTCGCGATTCATTTCCAGAAGATACGGTTTCCCAAAACTTTCGTAGGTTTGAGTGCAAGAGGCAGGGTACATTATGTGAATAGTACTTGTTTTTGGCGGAACGTATAGCTGATGAATATTCTTTCAGGCATGTCTTGTGCCTTTCCCAGGAAGACGCACTAGATGAATGTTTGGCTGCAATGTAGAACCGCTTCTTTTTATTTAGCAGTTTGCGTAGTGATGAACTGAACCAGGCATTTTTGTTATCGGGAGCAATAGGGATAAGAGGCACATACCTGTCCACTAAATCTGACATTATGTTCTAAAATCCAAGCCAATTTTCAGACACAGAGTGCTAAGAAAAAGATTGTGTGAAAGACTGATGAAACAAGACAGCTAATGATTGTTCATGTCTATGTAGTCCGCTTTATTGTAGCTGTGAGTGAACTTCGTAACCATGGAACCTATACTTGGTACCAGCTTGTGGATGGCGAGTTGTAGAAGATTGTGGTCACTAAAACCATCACTGCATTCGATTGTGGCTGTCGTTTCAGGGGCGGTGGTTAACACCAAATCCAGAATAATAGTACCACGTGTGGGTTTATTTACCACTTGTGAAAAGTTGAAATCCACCGAAAGGTTGGTGAAATCAGTTGAAATCTTGCAGGGCGATGATAAAGTGTGCCAATCTATATTGGGTAAGTTAAGGCCCCCAGAAAGGTACACGTGATCCGTAGGACATCGCTTGATAGCGGCCGAGATGCTTTTTCGCAAATCATCTTGGAATAGCGGAATAGCAATGTGTGGACGATAGCAAACGCTTATTAGTATGTTCTCGGTGTGAGCCCTACATGCTGCCCATATTATTCACAGATCAGAGAACGTACGAATTACGAATGATGCGGTGTACTTCTTAATAGCCAGCATTACCCCTCCACCGCTCCTTTGTGTGCGGACACGCCTATAAATTGTGTAGTCTTTATCAAACAGCAATTAGTGCACAACCAAGTCTCTGTAAGTGCTACGACCTTTTGATAGATGTCATCAAGGAATGATGAAACTAGGTGCATTAGGGTAGAAGACGTCTGATATTAGTGAATAAAACTGATATCAGAAAAGTGGAAGTATGGTTTGAAGCTTCACTACGACCGCACTTATTCCTCTTTCTCTCTAGCTATCCTGAAGATAAAACAACAGAGTTCTTGGAGGAGTCAAAAACGTAGTTCCTTCTGTCTATTCGGAGATTATCAACCGATAACCTATAAGGTTTAGCCTCTCCCCTGGCTAATTCCAGCAATTTCCTTTTTGCTTGGCGTGTTAAGGGTGAAAAGTGTTCGCTTATTCCAAATTTTACCCTTTTAGTTTGCGGGCAGAAGCCAGAATGCTTTGCTTGTCTTTGAAGACGGCCATCTTAGCTATTATAGGCCGACACTTCTTTGGAGCAAAGTGACCTCACTTACGCACCTCATCAAATTGTGAACCAGTCATTGTGATGTCAAGATTTTGGGAACAGAAAGTTATGATATTTAGTTCAGTTGACATCCAATCTTCCTTCTCAACATCTTCAATCTCAAAAAAGCATATTGGAATGTCGCACTCTGTTTCCGGTATCTTTGCATCGGGACGTTATGCATTTCAATTGATTGGCGGTGTCAGAAACATTTGAGGCGTTCGTTTCACAAGGAGCGACCGGAGAGTAGGCTGCCTCCAGTGTCCCGACCCTTTCAATAAAACTCTTGATTTCAAGGTCAGTCGCGACCTGTTTTTCTTTTACGCCCGAAAGTCCCCGCAGTATAGCGTTCTGACTTTACTCGAATCTGCGAACTGTCTCCAGAACCGAAGCCAGTAAGCGCGACAGATTGGCAATCGCAGGACCTAGGTTAAAATCTACGTCTCCAGCGACTAAAAGTAGCAGATCATCTATATTAGATTACGTCAAGGTAGGAATTCGTTTTCTGTCATAACAAACAAAATAGAGCAGGCTGAGGAGGTGGCCATAGCCATGTCTACCACCTTCAACAAACACTCCCCCATACTGAGTCATTCGGAAGTAGCCTACAGAAAGTTTATGCAAGGACGGATTTCACAGCAAGCCCTCCGAATCCTAGTTAATAGCCAAGAACTACACAAAAAAGATGAATTCAAATACCTCGTATGGTAACCGGCGCACACAGAGACTGATACATCCAATCCGAACGAGCTAGCTCATGAGTTGTCGCGAGAATCAACCCACCGCGCAACCCGACCACACCGCTTGGGGATCATCCTTGGCGCCGCCGACGTACCATACAAACCAATTTACAAGCTACACAGAATATATGCAATGCTACACAGAAGCAAGGCGCGTCTTTCCCGCACCTCATCCGAGCCTAAACAGGCAAGAAGCATCGGAATACCGACAGCTACAGATGAACTGCTACCCGAAATCTGTGCACCTCTACAGGAGCTACCCACCCTTATACCCGGACAATAAACTTAAGTTATGTGTAACATAAAAGGCGTCTTACAAACATTAATATGGGAATACCTCAACTTATCAACAAGCTCTCCTGAGACCCTCCGGGAGCAGTGGCGGCTTGTGCTACTCAACTCGGAGGTTCAAGGCCAAAATTGGGCTATCCAGCAGGCAGGGGAGACTGCACAGAGTCAAGGTCCTCCGGTACCTCCTTGGGCGGTCTAGCCCGAACCACAAACATGCCAGATACGGAAATAAAGTTTATTCATCATCGTCATCTGAATGATAGACTGTCCTTTTAAGTGTCGCGATGTTCTGAATCTTAACTATGAGAAAGTGAATCGAAATTTCATAATTGATAATAGCGTACCAATGTTGCAATTTTAGTGGCTTCAGCTTTCAAATACTTCTGGAGCAAGAAGTTTTATGTGTGTGTGAAAACGTCGAGTTTGTATAAGGTTGTCCTTTCTTGTATTAAAAATTTCGATAATGGTTGGGTACAGAGTAAACACAACTGACTTAATTCTTTTGTAGTTGCTCATAATCTCACAAGCACTATGTCGTAAGGGCTCTTTAAAAAATAAAAATACATGTTTTCTAATATTCATGATTTCTAGGTAAAACATGACAAGCCGGTTGTGATTTCTTACCATGCGCCACGTCAAAAAAACTAGCTGTTGAAAGAATGAAAAGGCTGGTGCATCATGTCAGTTTTTTTCATTTTTACATATGATTAATCTGTGGAGTTTACGTCCCAAAACCACCATATAATTATGAGAGACGCCGTTGTGGAGGGCTCCTGAAATATCGACCACCTGGGGGTCTTTAACTTGCACCCGAATATGAGCACACGGGCCTACAACATTTCTGCCTCCATCAGAAATGCAGCCGCCGCAGCCGGGATTTGATCCCGCGCCCTGCGGGTCAGCAGCATCAAACAGACAATGACTTAGCATCAATAAAAAGGAATAAAATAAGAAACGCATGAGAAATATCTCAGCTATGCAAGAAAATGCTTCCAACTGAAAGACATGGTCTTGTAGGATACAAAATTAAACTCCATTCATAAAAAAAGTTAGAACAGCAGAAGCACCACTTTCATACAATAAGCACTGAACATAAAACAAACATATCAGCTTGTAGGAAAGCGACTGTTGATGAAGCACATATGCACGCATAAAAACAAAAACAAAGAGAAACCAGATGCATCACTTCATACAAACGATTCAAAGTTTAAGCACTCTGTGCGACAGTGGCTTTTTTTCATATAATTTGGACACTGCTTTTTGGTCAGTGATGTACAATGCGCGGTTTGAAAGCAATGGTGTCATACTTGTTTTGCATATCAATTCCACAAAACTTCTCCTGCTGCTTTCATCACATTGATCACATCGCAACACAGGTAAATTTGCCACAATATTGACGCTGTGCTTCATGCACTCCTCAAGAGGATTTCACAATTTGTGGTCAGACAGCATAATGTCTACATACCGCTTAAGAGCATGCAATACTCTAATAAGCTGCTGTGTAGCATAGAACAGACTACCTCTGTCTTGGTGTGCGATCAGCCCATCCATACCAAAGTCCCCTTTAGGCTTCTGGGCTAAAGATATGCAACTGTCACACACAGAAGCCGGGATTAGATCCTGCAACCTACGGGTCAGCAGCCGAGTACCGTAGCTACTAGACCACAGCGGCAGGGCTCGATTTTTACATATAGCTGTAATGTCTTGTCTTCTGCAATATATCGCGGCATGCTTCATTATCAGTTTCCTGTTTACTTTCCGTTCTATATACAGTAGACGATTGCGTCAGTATTTTAATGACACAAAGTGCGCAGCATCAATACATAGGTAACTACTCTAGCTGAAAGTATCGACATGCACCTTCTAGCGCATTCACTGAGCCACTCAATTTTCTCCGGTGGAGTCACGTATTAAAAGAAGGGTGCAGTTCGCGACACCTGTAGACTCTTACCTCTGCCAGTTTTTGCCAACGGCCCACACATATGACAAGTAACATAGCGATGGCTTTGCTTTTGCTTTGAAAGCAAACTGACGCGGCACGTTTCTAGAGGAAGGGTGATCCCAACAAGGAAAGTATTTCAGCATGACGCATGAAATGACGACAGAAATAAATGTCGCTGAAGCTGTCGTTTTCAGAAGGGCACTTGTCCTCATTCGATTGCAAGTGCTTTCCAAGCAGCTATTAAAATGATAGTAGCGTCCCTTATGCACCCAGCGAAATTGACTGGACGTCAAGAGTGGTCACTCTTTTTTTTCTCAGCCATTCTTTTCTTTGTCCTGCACCACCAGCCTAGTATTCCACATCTCAAGTAGTTTTGCGAGGCTTCCAGAATCGGAGTTGCTGTTACCATTCTGTACCTGGAGTCACTGCATATGGTACCTTTAGGTACAGAGTAGCGCATTTTTCCCCACACCGCTAGCTACCACGCACTGCACAGAAGCTGGTGCACAGCTCGCACCACTGCAAGTGGTTGCTGCTCGCTTGAAATCTATTAAGTGACCATCGTGCTCTCTGTAGCTCCTTAGCTACGAGTTGTTGTTTGTATTAGATACGAATCAGCTCTTTGACTAACTTGTGTAAAGCTGCCCGTCCGTGTCTTCATGGTAACGCGCTACATCTTGTTACCCGCCAAAGTTGTTTGAAGAATGCCAAGTAAGTCGAGCCACAGCTGCGCATTGACGTCACTGTCTCTCTCACCCGCAGCAGCGGCCGGCTCCTCTCAACACCCCTTGGTGGTGTGTCTCCTCCACCCGTCGAACACACTTCTCTCTCGCTTCACCCTCTTCACCACCCGTAAAGCTGTACCACACGTCAAGGAGAAACACTTCTTCGTCTTGTTCATCTGCAATGAAAGTTACACCGAACCGAATGCGCCTCCTATCCCTTTGCTTTTCAAAGAAATGTTTACTTGAATTAAGGCTGCACTGACTTTCGCTTCAAAGCGTTCTTCCAGCACCCGCATCGATGCCTGTTTCAACAAGGTCAACGGCGTGCGTACCACTACTGCTTCGCATCCCATCATAGTTCTCTTCGGGGAGATCGTTCATTATTGTTTACTTTAAATTTGTGTACTAAAGCTTCCAAAGCAAAGTGTTTGCGTGGGTTCCACTTCATTTTTGAAAAAAAAATGGCAGAATATCCACGGAGTGAATGATGAAAAGTGGGGCGAAGCATCCGTCTGTCCATTTTTTCTTGCTTCCATCCATCCATGCGTCTATCTGTGTGACCGTCCGTGCGTCCATTCGCCCGTCCATGCGTATGTCTGTTCGCGCGTCTGCACGTCCATCTGCGCATCCGTCCGTGTGTTCGTCCAAGAATGCGCCCCTGCCTCCGTCCATGCGTCCATCCGTCGGTGCAGCCATCCGTGAGTCTGTCCATGCATATATGTCTGTGTGTCCGTTCGTCCATCTATTACACACTCCAAGTACCACTATCTCGCATCTTTTCATCATATATTCCTCATATAGAAGCACCGCCATCCAGTGGACATTCCAAGGACTAAACGAGAGGTGGCACACGCAAACTTTCTTGCGGCTTGCGCTTCGTGTCTACTTCCCACCTTTAACCACCTCGAGTTCATGGTATATACTAGTTCACTGTATTCATGGCACTGCGTCCGAACGCTCGCTAAACCTCTCTAAAACCAAGGAGTTTATGCTCGGCGAGTAAAACGTAGCAACCCTTTCTTGTCAGATAGTGCTCCATGTACATGCCAATGGCTGCTAAGGGGTAATGAGAGACAGGAGAATTCGGCTTTTAGGTAACGCGCACGCTGCGAATTTTTTATTGTTCAACAACGCACAGAAGAAATCTCTCATCGGCGTCACCTTGGAGGTCAAAATGTAACACTGGTTACACACTACGACTACTACTACGACTACGAGAGACGAACGGGTGTCGCTATAAGGAGCTTCGCCCCTAAATTACACTAAAATAATCACTCCTGTATATCTCTGTGCGGTGCTCCTCGATTCTCGGAGGACCTATAATATGTGTTGGTGAATTGTTGCCTATATTTTGTAGCTGGCACCATTGACCTTGCGGCGGTGGCGGTACATGTTATGCGTCGCTTCGGTACTCGTTTCACCGAAATTCCGGTGTCTGCGTTGGTGTAGGCATCGGCATGGTTGATTGTGAGTGAAAAATTATCATTTTATGAGATACCGAAAAACTGATAACGACGAAAATAAAACAAATAAATAATAAAATTTTTTCGAGCAGAGCGGGAACTGAAGCAGGGACAGTTGTTTAAGTTTAAGTGGAGATTGAATACGTGTCGTTTGCATAACAAGCGTATGTTGCATGGCAAACGAACCACACGGTCAAGACTAAGCTTGTTAAATCAGTGTAAGAACCTCCTCTGCATGAAAATGTAGTGAAAGTAGCTTTCCTGCTTCACAAACACACGCGTATTGTATACATGCTTCACAATGCAACATGAAATACTACAGTAATAATGCGTAATGCCACTGTCCATCGACAACGGGCGTCAGATTATATGCACATCATTGTGGCCCCGTGATTGAAAGCCTGTACCCCGGTGCAAAAGGCACACACGCTACGGCGCCTATTCCCTTAATGCAACGTAGGTGGTAGGTGCATAGCAAATTTGAAATGGTTTCACGCACTAAGCGAGAGAGAGAAAAATGAGAAGAAAGGCGGCGAGGTTAGCAAGGGCTGAGAGCTGGTAGGCTACCCTGCACTGGGGAAGGGGAGATCGAAGGAAAGTCAAAGAGGAGAAGAAAAAAGTCACTGCTTGGGCCGACGCGTAACAGCTTCACATCACAAACGATGAAACAGGCCGGTGTCTTTGCAAAAACGCCACAGCACATTCGTTGCCTTTCGGAATTGAGATGGGCAATGCCATGGTCCCAGTACTTTCTCGAAAGTCAAATCACTTCTCTCCAGTTGATTTTGAACACTGTACACGTGAAGACTCTGGTTTTTATATGCCGAGCAGTAATATAAGAGGTGTTCAATAGTCTCATCGATGGCGCAGTCGTCACTCGGCGCTGTCATCAATTTCAATCCTAAATGAGTAGGCATTGGTTAGGCTTACGCCCAGGCGCAAACGGCTCAACACTGTAGCTTCCTCGCTAGAAAGACAACAGGGTAACGCAGTCGTAGGGATAGGTCAAGAGCATACAGTTGATGATGTACGAATTGTGACGACTGCCACTTCTGAAACAGGATGTCACTATCGCGTTAAACTCCTAAAGGCGAAGCTGTAAGGTCGCCTATTTTTTCAGCTTTGCGTTACCGGACAGACTAAAAAATGATTATGAACAGTCGTGGAACAGTCCCGAAAACACTTTCTTCTTTTTCGGTCGTTGACACGACAGGCACGTCGACTGGCGATCGGCGAGACACTTCGTCGATCGATGACAGGCTGAAGTAAGTCTCCTGCAACAAGAAAGCTTCGCTTCTCCGCCAACTGTGTTTGTTAACCAGGCGAGATGGCAAACCTATGCGCTACTCTGCTCCCGTAAGGAGCACATACAGTGACTCTACCTGGCCTGATATTGCACTTCCTCCGTCACTGCCAAATCTTTATGACAAAGCGACGCTCTCGTGTGGTGACATTATCACCTAACGCAATGTGAAGTCATGGTGAGGTGTGGATGAATTCACGTCCACGAGACATGCAATATTTCATGGGATGATAATTGGTTTGCGTAATTCATTGGCGGCAACACAGAGGGGCGCTGGTGAGATTTTGCTTTTGATGAAGCATCTAAGGCTTTCACCATAATAACTATAACTACAACTCAACAAAGCTTTCGCGTTCAGGTAGCTCACTTTCACTTTAGCTTTTGAAGCGGGAGATGTCGTGTCCCTGTTACTGTCGTTGCGGTGGCTGAGTTCAACCACTCTTAACGAGGGCGGAGCTCGGAAAAAACTCTGGCCTAACGAAGTTAGAGAAACCCGATACCGCTATTAGCATAATGAACCTTAACAAGCAGCCCCGGTCCTTTTGCCCGAGGGATCGACGATGTTTGCGGCTGATAGAGCGGTCACGCAAAAAAAAAAACAGCCCTAACCTTGAGGGGGACCACACAGATACTTTCAAGGCGCTGACTCTCGGATGACCTAAATCAAGTAAATACGCGCCTGTGCACTTCTCTGTCTTGTTTTTTTTTTCTTTTTCCAAGATTTTGTTTACGGTCCTAGAATGGTGGGCTCATGAAAAGTTGACGAGTTCAGTAATTAGCAAAAATGGTAGCACTGGTTATTTCCAGGAGTGTGCGAATCTAAGAAACTTGATATTTTATTCATTTTGTATGGTAATATTAGCTATCAGATAGACGAAAACCACAAAACTTGCATACCCAAGCCGAACTATGCAGACTTTGACGAAAAAAATGACAACCTGATTTCAGTTGCCATATTACTCCGATACGCGGGATGCAAATGTCCCAGTATTCAAATGCAGGGGCATGGGCATGGTATTGTTTGTAAGGCTGAGCATCTTTTGAAGCAGCGAAACATCTGGGATGCCGCCTATAAAAGAAGAATAAAAGTCGAAAACTCAGGGAACACAGCGTTATTCTGCTTTATTTTCAGATAACAAACTCACACTGAACATCGTGTTGAACAGGTGTCACTGATCATCACGTATCGAAAACGCAGGCTCAGAGTAATAAAGTGTGACTGTGAGTCTAACACGCAAGCATTGTTTGTCTTGTAAGCTGCTGTTTTATTATGCCGAGAAATCGAGAGACGAACAGGGATATCCCCACCACTGTGGCTATAGCACCGAACAGCTCACCTGAAAGTCGTGGGATTAAAACGATGACGATAGTTATAGCGCGAGAACAAAACGACGACACAGAGACAAGAAGGACACGAAAGATGTGTCGTCGTTTTGTTCTCGCGCTATAACTATCGTCATGCCATACAAACTAGACCAAGCTGCCACACTTCTAAGTGGGATTAAAATTCGGCCATGACGGCGTCATTTGAATTCAGGTAAGACGCTTTAGGCCCATACACTTAAAATAATGTTCACATTAAGCAATCCCCTCCTCACTGTTCCCTTTCTTACTCCTCCACTAGAATGGCCCTATGATTCAAATAGTTGCACTAGGACAAATTGTAACAATTACTCTTGCATAAACAACGGTGCTGTCGCCTCGCAGCCATCGAGAAAACCACAAATGCATACTTTTCACGTTTTTTTTTATTTACTAACAAGAAGAAAGCCCCACGATTCGCCAACACAGCACTCCTGCCTAGAATTCGAGTCATACTAGAACTACGAATGAATCTGCTGTTGACACGTCTTATCACAGCTTCAAAATTTTGAAACGCAGTTTTCTTTCAAACATGGTTTGTCCGCTTTGCAATCATCGACATTTATGATTGCGGAAAAAATAAGCACCATATGCGCAGATACACACGCAAAATTACGTTCATTAGTTATGTTCGTTCTATGGAATCCTATATACCAAAAGAATCTGGTCACTTTCGGTTTTAAACTACCGTGAAAATATTGGAATGCCATAGCTAACCAAGAGCTCCCCATAACAAGTAAGTTCAGTATGTAAACTAAGCGCAATAAAACATATGACCGGCATTAAGGGAATACCGGCGAAAGAACTGCGGATAAAGAACTAGTGAAGAGTCATTGGCTGATTGGTGTGCTTGCATTGCATAGTTTCTGGCAGAGAAATATCTAGCATAAAGTATATTCAACAATATCTTCGGAAAGATTTCTGCTATAGTGATACATTGAGTCTACTTGAATAGGGCATAGAAGGGATAAGTGGAATATCTGTATCTTGAAAAGATAAACCCTAACTGTTCAAAAAGTGATACCAAAATTAAAATTTAGATCAACACTACCGGCAATAAAAGTGTTCTCGCACAGCCTTCTAAGCTAGCTTTAAAGGCTGCTCTGGAGAAATAAAAGGCAATACTTCGCCATCACCACTTTGAATATGGAATGTGGCCGTTATATCGCAAAGCGGGATTTTGTCCGCTAGCTTCAAAGACTGCGAGACAAAAGCGCTAGTTTATAATGACGGCGCGAAGGCGAAGTTGAGCGTAATACTATTCCTGGTGTATTGTTCGTAGTAAAATGTATCTTGGAAGCCCAGACAGCTTATTCAGTTATGTGTTTCCGTCTGTACACACGGAAACTTTCCGAAAACAGTTTTTTACTATGCTAATTTGTCCATGATAGTTTCTTGTGTCACCTTCGTCTATACAAAATACTTTTTCCAGGACCTTGACTAGTTCAATAATTGCAGTCTTGAGAAGTGATTGTTATGTTTTTTTTCTCAACGAAGAAAAGAGTCTGGCAATTGTTGTGAATATCCCAGTTCGTAGGTTCATTTCCAGAGCGTGTTCTTTGTCTTCGCGATGTGCTTTTTCCCACGCGCACAATAATAGTACAACCTAAAGTGGTATGCACTTCGTTCGACAGACATTGCTGTGTTGTCTGAACGATTAAAATAAAAAAAACGAGAAAACTTTTCGCTTCAGTTCATTTCAGCACCTGTGCTTTCGAAGAACGACCAGCTTTGCGCGCGCGTTTAATGCGCCACAAATCGTTTGCGTAAAATCCACGAACAGGCAATATCTGCGCGAGCACATACGGAGTTTACTTTCGAAACAACGGATCTCATGCACCCACTTGTGCACGAGTTCTATTGTTGCACCAGTCCGGCCTGCCGTAAATCTGCACGAGTGCTTTCAAGGAAACTTCCCAAAGTTTGAAAATGCCCCATCACAAGTGAACTTTGAAAACGAAGCTATACTTCATCATAAAACTTACGTTTCAGTTGAAAGTTAACGCTCGTGTGTGTCGTATTAGTTTCAATCTACTTTAGATAATTCCAAACATTTTGAAAGTTTCAATTCACACTAGCCTGAACATGGGCATTGCTATAATATACTTTTTTGATTACTCTCCTTTTAAAGAAATTTCTTCCCTGGGCGTGAATCGGATTCGAACTGAAGCATATTCAAATATTGAAGTCAACAAAACAGATCACGAAAAGCACTGGGTTTGTAAATGCACATAAGAGCAAGCAGAAAGCTTTGAAGAACATGGCGTATCGCACAATACCTCCCATTATTTTCACGACACAGCTTTACCGCTCTTTGCCTAGAGTGCCTGATGCCTCATGACAAGCAGACGACACTCAAGGTATGTTTGAATTGCGTAACAGTATCCAGCGAATATTTCATCGATTTTTTAGTACGCAACGTGGTTTTCAGTTTTGTGACCTTGTGCCGTGTTGCAATGTACGCAAACTAAAAAGAGCAACTACTCGAAGACGCATGTTCAAAGACAGCAACGTTTGGCCAATTTTGATTAGACCAATCTATAAAGACAATGATCTCTACTTTAGGTGTCCGGTACCTAAACCACCGAAAAAAAAAACCCGAGTTTACGACTAAATATTGTGCCACGCTGGAAGGTTGCATTTTTGCATTTTTCAACTACAAAACCAAATATTCTTTTCTTAAGAGACATACATCACACAACAACGACATGCAGATTAACTCTAGTGGAGTAACTTTTTAGCCTCATTTTGATGAAATTTCCTAGGCTCTACTGAGGGCTGATTTTATTTTCTTATGTTTCAAACGTTATGTTTCATTTTGACAGAAAATACTAATTTTTTCACGCACGTTGAAAAACTTTACGGTCAAATATGGGCGATATACCTCTTCACAGTTACCTTGTTCGCGATAACTTGTGCTCGAGAGATGGTTAGTGATACTAACAAGAATTTTAAGGATTATATTTACTTACGCCACCACAATAAACATAAATTCCGGGTCGTGCAAGCCAGAATAGCAAAATTATTTTTCGACTCACGCTGTATATTCGAGGGCTGCCAATATTTCTGAGAATGTACAGTTGACTAACGCATCTTGACATTGCAGAAGACACAAAGCTTCAGTTGATCACTTCCATCATAGTGATACCGCTACAGCCCCGATTCAAATAGTATCTTTCTTGTAAGAAGTTGAGCCCCGCAATCCCTGCCTCGACGTGGTGGGCACGTTTATAAATTTGGAGATTTACTCTGGTGTAAGCAGCACCACACTGCACACTAATATTTACTTATCACAAGAATATCCGAGGTTTTGCGTCCGAAAGCCACCATAGCAATATGAGAGACACCGCAGTGGAGGTCTCCGGAAACTTGGGCCGTCCCGGATGTCTTCTAAGCTGCAGTGACATGACACAGTACACAGGCCTCTACCTTTTAGCCTCCATCAAAATACGACTGTGATGGCCGAGATCGAACTCGCGACCTTTGGATCAGTAGCCGAGTGTCGTAGTTGCTGTTTCAACCGGCAGACAACACAATAATATTTGGTGAGGTCAAGTATTCCAAGCACAGAATGTAATACTTCTTTTCCGAGTAATGTGCATCCACTGTTTCTGGAATTTAGCGAGAAACGCCAAAACTTGCAACGATCATTTAGCGGTCATGGAAAACATGATAACACTGTTGAAGGAACCGCTGCCTGTTTCGCTCGTGTCGCTGCTTATAAATCCCCATCTACAATGAAAGCTGGCGCTAATGTTCTCTTTCCCTCTGCGTTCATGAGCAATTGACGGCAGATGTTAACTCAGTGGTTGTTTCAATACTGAATACTGTTATAGCGCACACATTTATGTCTAACGCCTTGCTATTTCCACAATATTTTCATTTGCGCTACATTGAAACCTTTCCCAGCAGTCCTTTACAGAAACTTAGACTGCAGAACCTAGTTACGCTATCACATATTGAACTGCACTAAATACATCTATCAATGCGAAACCCCAATGTTGAAAATCGAGGACAGAGATGGTTTCGCACCACGCCTCTACTATCAATATTAGGATATGTGTGGAATTAAAAGAGCAAGAAGAAGGCACGCATGTCATTAGTCTCAGTCTTTTACACTTGGCCTCTGTCAATCACAACCGGGTGCCAAATCGTGGGAGCATATCACGGTGTCCTTCGTCTCGCAGGCCGCTCAAGAACATTGCACTGAGAGCCCTTGACGGTCTTGGCACCGGTACCGTATGCTGTCGTTAGTGGCGCTGCAAACGACTACTACTTTAACGTATGTTTCTGAGCTTACGCCATGAGGGTGAAGCGTTAACTGCGAATAACTCACGCGGTACAACTACAAACAGCATTATCGGGCAATATCCTTGTTTCGCTGCAGTTGCTCTGACTTTTTTTTATTATTGATTGTAATGGCAATAATCTGTTCGTCCCATTGTGCCATCACATGTTCGTGTAATCACGGCATTCACGAGATAATCACTAACCATGTTCCAGGTTTATCACGCGAGCCTCTTTAGATTACGTAAGGGTTTCAGCACCCTTGTTTAACCCGGATTAAGCCTTTAGGGGCTACACTTTTGCTCCCCCGCAAGGGCTTTCTCATATTTGGCTAAACCAGAAAAGTTGAAAGAGGGTGAAACACCTACTTCGGTGGACTTAACTGGGTGTCGCGCGAGTGGTGGTCATTAATGAAATACGCTGAATGAATTCAAGGCCACGTTTTATGTAAGGGTAATCAATATGAAGGCAACCTCTCAATGGATCAAAGCGCACTGGGGATGTTCTAAGTGGTGTTGTTATAGAAGGCGTGCTAATTGGGAGAAAATTCGAAGACGAGAGGCAACCGGATCGTATAGTGTCCAAATGATTGAAGGATCTCCCATTACAGCGTGCACCTCAGTATCATTCTGTAATTTACCTGCATAACCGATAATTCAACCTACTAGTTATATAGTAATCCAAAACCTAAATGCACAACTGGAACGCGCATTGTTTGTTTAATTACTTCACCATAGATCAATGCCAGAAATCACTCCATGTATCATACTTCACTTATTGGATGAGATCTCTAAGAAACAGTTGATCACAGAGGAAAATTCATCGTAGAAGGGAGAATTTAGTTAAGGTAAGCAACATAGTTAGATAGTTTTTTTATCTAACAATATTATATTAACACAATATTTCAAAAGTGTTTTTAAAAGAAGACGGATGTCGCTAAGTTTATTAGTTGCGGCAGAAAAACGATTTTCTGGTGCTCAAATGCTGAGCCAGCGTTTCGTAAACTGCAGCTTAAAGGCATTCATGCACTCAAAATACAAGGAATACTCCTGTGATGAACCTATTTTATTAATGGTAACTCAGTTGCACAGTTCTTAACATGAAACTTATTTTTGAAAACCCTAACTTCATAAATATAAATTTTCTCTTGATACGGCATAAGTGATCGATTGCGCATTACTTTGATATCTGCTTCAAGCATGGCGAGGTGTCAGATCAGCATGATCCGTAATTCAAAAAGTAGTTGTGGAATGTGATAGCCCAGGTATCGTGAATATCTATTGAAGCTGTGTGCTGCGCAAAAACAAACCAAGAACACAGATATAAGGCTGCATACTATGCCAAACTTGACGAACAATTACTTCCATGCACAATGATTTCCATGCTAACAAACGCACACTGTTAAAAAAGTTCAGGCCTGCTATGCAAGATCACACCAGCTTCTCAAGCAGCCGTGTTTGCTCTGAGCTCGCTTTATGGTGGCCATGGCATGAAGACAGTGCGGAGCGCGTGCAGTGATGATGAAAATAGCTTCGAGAACGCCCGTGGCGTTGGAAATGTATGTGGGATTTCTTTTAAAGATGATAGTCTCTCTTGGGGACATTCGACGCAAAAACTTTGGTTTGTCTGCCTACCTGCATATTTGTCTGTTTGTCCACTCCTAACGATTGCGGTTATTCTAAACGGCACCAGCCGATACCCCAAACGCCCGACCCCATCCGCAGCACCCACCAATGTTGCTCGACCTTTAGGGTTCATACTTGTGCAGTGGTCAATTAAAAAGCAACTATTGCGTATATGTGAGGCAGTATAACAACACGCACATATTCTGTTTGTGCGTCTTTTACTGGGAAAGGCATAAATAAAGAATTATAAGGACCGTAGCGTTTATCACGCTGTGCTGACCATGCACAGTTTGCACGAAAATGCGAGCGTTTCCGACGCTTTGCTAAGACGACACGGTGGTGGCATTTACCTGTCGCCTTGCGTTCTACGCCTTATCACCTCTGAGACGGGCGCGGACGCCTGTATCAGAAAACTGCCAGATAGCGCGCATGCCTCACGTGTGACGTGACTTGATGCGCTCGTTCGCCTGCGCTAAAAGTTCGAGGCACTCTAACGCAGCGCCTCCAGAATACCATTCACTGATTTTCTTTCGCAGAACATCAAATAAATGTTTTGTTCACACAGTAAACCGATTCTGACCCTTAAGGGTGTCAAAAGGGTGCCGACACCCTAAGCACACCCTTTGAGCACCCTATTCGCGTCTCAGCACCCTACAAGCGGAACCTAAAGGGTGAACACATCAAAAGGGTGGAAACTAGGGTGCAAAAAGGGTGCAACAACAAATGGGTGCTGATGAGCACCCATTAGGGTGCACGGTTACCGACAAAGCTTTGTGAGTAACGTGGTCATAGAGCATAACCAACAGCTTTTAGATGTCTACTGGTTAGACACCATGGTCTCATTAATAGCCCCACCGCAGTAACGGATATCTGAATAGCGATAGTGCCCGGCTCAACGTAAGTTCTGCACTGGTTCTTGCATTCTTGCTGCCTTTTTCTCGTCGCCTCACGGCCGGCGCTGACCAAGCCATGCGCTACAAGCTCACTAGCCAATGGCGGAGTACGCAGCTTGTAGAGCTACAACAGGATTGTGACTTACACATATAGAGCTCTCGGCCTCGTTTGCGCCTAACATTGAAAACAAAGCTTCGTCCATGACAGTATATATAAATCATACATTTGTTAATGCAAAGAAATACAAACCAACAAGACCGTGGTAGATAAAATAGTTTTTGTGTTGTACAAATATATGTTAACCTTACAATGTATCAGTTGAACGTGTTACCAATTTTTATGGCGGGCTATGGACTTTGACGTTGTAATATTATAACATTAAAGAAACGTTTTCTTGATTTTGTTCATAGAAATATTCTTCAAAGCAAGTTAAAATGAGCCTTGACTAAAACATTTTCCTAAAAAAATTCACTAAAGACAGCTAAAATATTGTTTGCCAACTAATACGCTTATTTTGTTGTGACAAATTTTGCTTGCTGCCTGTACTTTGTACTAATATACAACCACTTTAACACTGTTTTTAACAGCCAGCTTAACCGCTCAACCAGTGTACAGATGTTAACAAGGTATCGGTATAAGAAATACACAAGCAAGCAAACGTTTCAAATTTCGCGCGCTCTTTCACATTTCAAATTTCGCGCAATTACGCGTTATGTGATTTTGTCATTCTCAAAAATAAAAAAATATTCTATGCAATACACACTAGCGTATCTTCTATTTTTACCATTTTCTACTTAAAATTTAAGCAGAAATATTCTATTTACTTATCTTATAAAAAATTATGTGCGCAAATGCGGATCGGTGGCGTCAGCAGGACAGAAATGGCGGTATCTTCCTGAAGGCCGCAACGGCCGTGTGCCGAGTGTTTAAAGTCGATTTTTTATGTTGTTCAAAGTGTGCTTGCGCTGTCTTTCGTGTTCTGTCGGTGCTGCTTGTTACGAAGATGCACTATACTCAAGAGAGGACCGGCTGCTTTGTACCGTCGAGCGCTCGCCAAACTAAAAAGGTAGGTGGATGTTTATGCTGTCGACGCTTTGTTTTTTGCTTCTCCGGCCAGGCCGCGGCGTGCCCGATCCAGGCTTCCGCTCGCGTCCTCGGCTCCTCCCGCGGTTAACACCGAAAGCGCTATAGTATAATAACGTTGTGAACTAAGGTTTTTCTAGCTGGTAGACGATAAGTGAGTTTTTATTAACGTAGCGAGCCAGCTGGCGTGTCTGATTTCATTAGGCTCAAGTCTAAGCTCAGGGACGTTACGCGCGGATGAATTTTTTCTGTGGCGAAGGAGGTTAAAGCAATGTGCGCTATGTGGCTGTGAGTCGGCGGGCGATGCTCTTCACGCTATGAATCACTATATTTTTGCAATGCCGTCAGACGCCGTTCGGGGACTGCGCATGGAAGCCGTAAGCGTCGTCTGTGTGTCGCGTGCGTTGGAGTATTCCGGCGATTCGCGTTGAATTAGATCTTTGTGTATTTAATTTAGAAGAATGGAGAAGAATAACGTGGTGTCCGCGTTGGTATTTACGCGGCCTTGTTCGTTTTCTGTGCAAAGAAGTATATGAAGAAAGTTTTATATGTTACGCGTCCTCTTTTCAACAGCTACATGATCATTAAATGTGTGTGACTACTATAAGGTAGATGTGTTTTCCTGTGTGACCAAATGTGTTTTCATCCACCGGGCACGTATAATATCAAATTACCATGATATTCAGCTTAATTAAGTGTGCGTAAACTTGACACAGCGTGCTGTAGGTGCGGTTCTCAAAACGTCCAATTACGCCTGGGTCAATACATTTTCTCTATGAGTGGCCGCATAGCCGTACCTTAGCTGTGCAAGCGCTAGGTTGAGCAGTAGTTCACTCGTTCGAGTGCAATTTTGGTGGTACTGCTTGTTCCCCCCTGTTCACATATCATTGCATTCTTCTGGTTTGTAAAATAATTGTGGGCGCTGCAGCCCGATTTGGAGTTAAAACTTTGCCGAGTACCTATACGTCTACAAACATTCTAAAACTAAGTTCTACCAAAACTTCCAATGACACTTTCGAATACAAGTGTAACGCTTTATCTGATATCATAAATTCTTTATGACCTCGCTGCAGATTTACAAGTGACCTGTGATATGTGCAGTGTATGAATGCCTAATTTATTGCTCAAAACACAATAAGGTTATACATCACAGTATGCGTGCCAAAGGCGTGCATATGTTGCTGCTGACATGCAAACTTAGACATTGTATTTATCTAAGAATGAGCAAATCTAAACTGCCGTTTTTTGAAGATGTACACATCAGACCAATTGAATAATATCAAAAATAATGTTCACCAAGTGATTGTTGTTTATTGCCTTGCACCGACGTCACTAAAACCGCCTTGTTGGTACTTAGACCACATGGTAGGATGCAAGATTCATGACGTCATATTGAATGTTAATGTCACATGATAAGCAAGTTCAATTGTTATTAGCATACAGAGGCCAATAACGTTATGGCCTCATCGTTATCATAATGAAGCAGGTTAGGCAATATGTGATTCTTCTGCCTTTACGTCATGTTGGGAAACCATTGTTATGTAGCTATCTGCAGTGTCTGAGATCCTGGTTGCCAGTCAATATTGCAGAAGCTTGCCTGCTTCATTGTGATGGCATGGAGTTCAAGATAGATGTTTTGTCTTAGCGTTTCCACTTTTCCTCCCCTATGGTCAGACAGCTTGTGCTGTTTGATTAGAAGTGAGGAGTAGTGCCTTTTTAGCCAACCAGAACAATTTAGATCAATGATCACTATGAAGCAGCACACAATATTCATTTAGTGAGCTCAATTTCTGGCAAATTATAAACGTCTGAATGTTAGCCGTTTGAAGGAAGCTTCATTCGTTGAACTCATGAGAATAAATGGTAGAGAAGGAAAGGCAGGGAAGTTAGCCAGACCAGCAAAGACGGTCTATCACCCTACACGGGGGAACAGGGAGATTGAAGTCCTGTCGCAGTGGTCTAGTCGCTAAGGTACTCGGTTTCTAACCCGAAGGTCGCAGGATGATATTCCGGCCTAGCTGGCTGCTTTTTCGATAAAGGTGAAAATGCTGTAGGCCTGTGTTCTCAGATTTGTGTGCACGTTAAAGAACCCCAGGTGGTTGAAATTTCTGGAGCCCTCCACTACCTTGGTAAAAAATTCATGTGTCAGTATTGCTTTAATTTTATGGTTTATCTGCTGTGGATGCATATGCGCATACTGACATGTATATGCAGTGGTATTGCAATTTTACGGAATAAAATATTCATATGGTGCATATTGCATGGCATTTACTTAAGAAACACATCACATGGGTATCATAACTACAGAAATGCAAATGTGCCTCTATGGATGCACTCGTGCATATATTTGGTCAGCTTCAAGAACAGAATTTATTGATTGCAGGCAACAGCATTACTCACGCATGCTTATCTCTTAATTACGCGCAGTCGATACAGCTAAAAGGGGGTGTCTTCATCTAAAAGTTCTAACTTCATCTTCGTGCATGAGTGAGCTATAAAGGTGAATGAAAATTCACATGTATGACATCGACATGAAAAGCTCTGCAGCAGCATGTTTTTCGTTGTATTTATACTGCAGCATGCCCTTTTTGTATTTCTCAGTTGCGTGCCACTAAATATATGTTGGCCATGCGTTTCTAGCCATTCACTGCAATTTGGCATGCAGCGCATGCAGTCTAGACAAACCTCACTAAAATAATTTTTTTGCACTGGTGCAGAAATTCTTCGGCACGGTCTGTCATTTCATTTGAGTGAGGCTGCTCAAGGAATTTTCCTGACAAGGTTAAGGAGCCCAAGCACCAGCGAACTCTGAACCATTGTTTCAAGCGTCAGCTCTGTTCACCCTGCTTATGCACTGTGCCTCACCAAGCTACTGGACGCTGCCTCATTATATGAAGTGCTCTCCATATTCTCCTCAGTTTGGCAGCAGTGTGTGTGGTCTTCGCAGTGCTTGCGAAAATCATTTTTGCACAGGTGAGACACTTATTTCTTGCTTTAATTGTGTTAGTATTACTGCATGCACCCCTGCCAAGCAAGAGTACTAATGTTTCCTGTGAATTCTTTGTCATGGTAAACAGAGGATTTCAAGCACAAAATTCATACTGAACTTTGGACCTTCAAGAAGTGTGGAACAAAGGTGGTGACAGTGTCAACGCGCTCTCTTTAGAAATAAAGGCTTTGCATGAAGAGCCTGTCGCACCTTGAAACAGGCACAAAAAACTTCCAGGTGAAAATAAGCAACTTCAGATGAAAATTGAAGAATTTACACTATATTCAAGGTTGAACTATCGGACATCAAAGGCGTCTCAGATGAGGGTTTTCTTTTGACGCTGTCCGAAATTTTTGGGCGATGATGGAAAAACCATTACTCGTGATGATATTGACACTGCAGACAGAGTAGGAAAAAACAAGCCTAGTTTGAAAAAAAAAATAGTAGTGCATTATGAACAATGTTACAAATGAAATGTTCTGGATAATACAAAAAACTTACGTCTGTCTACAGTGGCCTTTCCTTTTAGATCAAGTAGTCCTATTTATGTCAACGAACACTTGACAAGACAAGGTAAGCAGTTAGTGAGAGCACGAATGCAAAAAAACAAGTAGGATGGAGGTTCATTTGGATGCAAGGCACAAAATTTATAGCAAAAAAAATTGGAAACATTAGCAATTTTAAAGACTGCCTTCTTAGAAGATTTGGCGAAACACTGTGTTGATGCCTTCAGAGCCACACTTTTCTTGAGCTTGCAATGTCAGTAAACTATGACTGACATGGCAGAATTTTGATACCTAGATAGGGTAAAATTGATACCTAGATAGTGAAAAAGGCCACCAGCTATCTTCAATGCCTTTAGCTTAAACGCTCTTAGCATTATAAATAAGACTAGTAGCCTGTGTCTCTATTTCGACGACATTTCGGTAAAATTTGATGCCATTCTTTTGACATAATCCTTGTATTTTTTTGTGCGATATAGCCCACCAAAAATACCAGGGTACAATTATCATGGCATTGTGTACTTCATGAAATGGGGAAAAGGAACAGCGCTGTACATCTAACGTTAATTTTTGGCCGATGTCAATAGACTTCCGTGTGTTAAGCCCTGTGTTGAGTGTCTAGTAGTACGACTTGGGCGTTTTGTTTTGCAGCAATTAGCATGCCTCCATTAGGTCATAAGTTGGAATTTTGAGTTTCTGGAAACCAGGTAACTTGATTTATCGGTCAACAGATGCACAGACAATTTTTCGCTCACAACCAACGGGGCAGACGCGGGTTTTCTGCGACACGAGCTCTTCAACGCTATCATGTTAAAAAGCTGACATTGGCAGCATTGACCAAATGAATGCAAAGATTAAAGTCAAGTGTCCTAGCAGGAATCGAAACCTAGTATTCTGCTAGGTAATTAAGTATTCTACCACAGAGCCATGCCCGGCCTCGGTTATACTTTCTAAATAGTCTCAAATGTTTGTGTAACATCAACTGTGGTTGCAGTACTGGCTATCAAATTTTATAACTATTACATGTGCCCTCCTATGATGCATCCGTGAGGCCGAATCAAAGTCAATTGTAGTCGGGCACCATCCTGTGAAGTATTTGTGTAGCAGTGTTGAGGGCTACCATCGTCGCGAGTGCCAGTGCAAACACCAGTGCTTCATACCAGCCTACCACTTCTAGTGTGGCTAATATCCATGTTTCTGTTGGCATCGTTACGAAACAGCAAATAATTGCTAATGTTGTCAAAGGTGTGACATCTCCCCATAACAAATGAAACATATGCGGCTGTTTAAGGTATGTGTGTGCAAGAATTTGTACTTATATTGAGCTCCACTTCATAAGATCGCTCAATAAAAATATAAAATACATGTTATGCGTGTTTCGCATAACATCGATTCCCAAAGTATGTGGGGTCTGCCAAATTTTTAGCATCAATTTTGTAACCTAAATGCTACCATAAACAATTATTTATTGAACATGAACAGCTGGACTGCAACATACGAAGTTTTAGGTATGAGGAAAACTGAATATGTTCATGACTACAGCATACCTAACAGGCAAATACTAGTACTACATACATGACACACTATTGTAGAGCTAGACTAGAATATTGCTTATTGGGACTTTACAATTCTTTAAAAACCCTAATTAACTTCAGTGCCTTATTCGGTTTGTTCAAATCGGATGTGCGCAATTACTTGGTGAATAGCTTTTTTAATCAAACCTAACATATGTTTCACGTGTGCATTATGCTGAATCATTGCTCAGATGTTTCTTTTGTATATATTTCCTTCCTACTATACTGTTTGTTTTTGTATGTGAAATCTGTTGTACGTGCTACCCTCTGTAGGCCCCCAGGTACTGTCAAGTTGTTTACAGAGTTTTTTGCCTGGGGGACCTCCAACAAGCATGTTTTCCGTTGAAAACAAAGCGAATTTCGATGCTGACTTCTACTCACATAGAACTAAGAACACTCCAGCATGACAAAGCATATTGTATCTTGGACAGTCTGTCTTGTAAAACTCTTAGTGATTACTTCTGTCTTTATTTTAGGCTTCCTGGTGCGGATGTGCTGTAGAGAAGGAGCGCCCTGACCACACTTTTGTAAAAGGAACCAAAGTCGCCTGGGCAGCTGAAGATGGATTGTGCAAGTGTTTGAATGATCACATTATATTAATCCAACACCACTTGCATTACTTTGCCAATATTTGTGATTTTGTAACGCACAAGTTTAGAAACACACACACATATATAAAGGGAGAGCTGTAAATAAGCCTTGAGCAAGTTTGTAGTCAAGGCTTTTAGCATGATGACCAAAGCATGTAATATAAGCCCACATGTTTTACCACACACCTACTTTCCTATCTATTTTCTTTTTCAATTTTGTGGGCACTGGCAACACCCTCAATAAGCGCCTTTGGACTGCTGGTGCCTCTAACATATATTTTGTTGTTCTAAATAATTTATTTGTTACCTACTATGCAAGGAGGGAAGTAAGAATGTTAAAAGTTAAAAAAGAAGTCTCGTCACAAAAGTTTCTACTCGTAAGAAAAAAGATTTGAAAAACAGAAGATTGATCCTCACTCACAAAGATCTCACCATTACAATTTATGCAGAAGGTCATAGCTCATGTTTACTATTGTCAATCTTTTTCGGTTGTATGCTATGTACAATAAAATAGTGACTATTTGCATCATGTTAATTTGTCATAAATTTTTCTTGGGGCCTAATATCTTGCATTCTCACATGCATAAAAGCTCACGTCTGCTACACATAATTTAAAAGAGCGCAATGTGGTAATGTTCTGTATTTAGTGCATATTATCTGTGTGTCTTTCAAAGTGAGTATATGGCATTTGAAATAATCACCAGTATTCGAAACTTGTGAATTTTAATTTGCAGGCATGCATGTCTGTTTGGTGACCAAGTATCCATAAATTGTGCATGCATGTGTGCAGCAAGGGGCCTTGAATAGATTACATTCATTCTGGACCAAAAATGGGTAGCACAGGCCATATACGCACTCTGGGATCAATTTCATGATTATTGAAACACACATATTTATTCAATATAGCTTGCTTTAAGGTATATATTTATCTATTGTCTACTTCCACCTTGAACATTTCACCATGCATCCGGCACTCTGCTGAGCGCTTCTCGAGGGCACTTTGGTAACTAGTACACAAACGTACAGACAGCTGTAAGTGGGCCTCCACTTTGTTGACTGCTGGAGAATGGCGGCTTCGCCAAATCACGCTTCCTTTGTGGTGAAGCTAACTTTGCTCTTGCAACAGTACAAGCTTATCTAAATTCGACACTGTTCTTCAGAAGTGCCGCTTGTTCTATCCAGAGCAGCCAAAAACGAAAACCCGAGGAACAGCACCTGGACAGGCTAAGGCACAATTGCAGCACTTCTCGATAACAGTGCCGGATTCTCTATTTGCCTACACATAGAGAAAGCAAAACACTGGAGCCAACTTACCAGTAGCTTCACTGCAGAGACACTGTGTTTTAAAAGACGATGATGCAAAAGCCCCACCTAGAGCTGTCACTGTGTTTCAGTGCTAGTTTAATAAGCGCCTGCGGAAGGCACTCTGTGGAGGGCCGGCCGCGTGCATGGTGCACGTGTTCAGGGTGAAATGGACGACTTAGTACATGTGTTCAAGTACTAACAAACCGTATGTGGGCTGTCACTCAGCATGGTCTACAGAGTATACAGCAATCTGCATTTTTAGCCATCTCCAGCATCAATTCTAGATTTGGCCCACTGGTACGTCGATGTGGAGCACCCTTCAGCACCCATTTGAAAGGGTGTTATGACATCACAGCACCTTTTTTTAAAGGGTGCACTCATTACACCCTTCAAAATTTTTGCTCTGCACCCTTTTCTTAAGGGTGCTGAGCTCTGCACCCTTTCTTAGCACCCTTTTTTGAACACCCAATAGGGAGCAAAGGGTGTTCGTCTGGCGACAAGCTCATTTACACCCTTAAGGGTCAGATTTGGTTTAGTGTGCACTCTCCCCACACGCAAGACTATCGTCTTTCGACGACATTTGCAGATTGACATGCAGATACAGGGCCAATTTTTTTTATTTGTCATGGTTGTCATTGTACTAAATAATAAATAAATCAGTTACAAAATACAGTGTATGCATGTAATAGAGAGAATAGACAAGAAGGCAAATTAACAACAGACAAGGTGCCATAACCCGTCCCAGTCACTGTAATTGATTGATATGTGGGGTTTAACGTCCCAAAGCCACCATATGATTATGAGAGAGGCCGCAGTGGAGGGCTCCGAAAATTTCGACCACCTGCGGTTCTTTAACGTGCACCCAAATCTGAGCGCACGGGCCTACAACATTTCCACCTCCATCGGAAATGCAGCAGCCGCAGCCGGGATTCGAACGCGCGACCAACGGGTCAGCAGCCGCGTACCTTAGCCACTAGACCACCGCGGCGGGGTGTCCCAGTCACTGTAGCCCACAAGGATAAGTAATATATAACCGTCCCAGACACTGTAGCACACAAGGATAAATAATATATAACCATCTCAGTCACTGTAGCACACAAGGATAAGTAATATATAACCGTGCTAGAAACCATACTAAGTAATGAAGTAGCAAAAGTTTTACCATTTTTATAGCAGTTCATGAAACATCATTGAAAAAACACTTATGCTTTGAAACCTTTCTGAAAAATTTTGTTCAAAGTAAGGGTGTAGTGAAAAATCTTTTTTTTTTCAGTGACACAAAAACAAGGCAAGTGTAGCAATACACAGACCTTTTCAATAACAACTATGTCACTTCAACTCAGTAAATTAAAATGCGAGATAAATTTTTACGTGTCAATTTGCGGCGTTTATCAAAGAAACACCATGTGCGAACACGTCAACGCTGCCACTCAGTCAATATTTTAACAGGGCAGCAGTATCAGCGTGTTTGTCGTGCTATGCTTTTTTTTTAAATCAATACGCGCCTCCCACAGGCGCCTTCATGGCTGTTTGTCCACTTTTGATCAGGCAAGTTTTTTTCGTTCCACCTGCACCATGAGAATGTCCACTCTCTACGGCGGCAAGGATGCACACGCAGCACTCTAGTACTGCTCGTTCCGGCTGTATGGAATATTGCAGGTAAATAAAACAAATGGTCACCAGGTGCGCCCACATCAAGGCGGCGAAGCGACTGTGAGTGGATACGGATTGAGGGCGTTGAAATTGAATGCGAGGCACGTGATTGTATCACTGTAACTTCTGCGGACGTCTGTGCATATAGTCTCCGCGAGAAAGATGATGGTATAATCATGCCAACCGGACTGAGCAGTGCTCCTCGACAAGAGCAAACTTGGCGGGCGTACCCGATCTTCGCCGCGGGCGTTTGTCACTGGAACTGATTGACGCGTGAACATAGATACAAAGTTGATTTTAAGAAGGCCCCAGCTAAACTCAGAACTGTCATGCTGCCAGTGTGACCGTCAAGTCTTTGTGTTTAGAAAAAGTTGTTAACGACTTAGAGTACGAGGTACTTCACCATGGGAGAGCATAAAGCCGTCCCGTACGGTGTGTGCTAAGCGGCACCTTCTTTGCATATAAAATAAATTGGTCACTTTGCCCTACATGTGCAACGCTGGAACCCTGGAGGAGCTTGTGGTAACGCAGCTTATTGCAGCTTTTTAAGTCGGTTGTCTACTCATCTGCCTTCTCGGCTTTTAAGTGAAGACCACATTTGCTCTGTCTTAAATCTTGTTATACGAATTGAATAAAGAATATTGATCATTAAAGAGAACTGCTTCGTCTTCATAATAATATTTCAAATAAAAGGCCAATATTTCGGTCGCAATTAGCAAGCTCATGATCAGTAAGAAGTTACTCAAAGGTAAACTCAATGGACGATCCTAATTAATGTCATTATCAAAAGCTAATCAGCATGATTTTACTCAGCGTGCACATCACTAACGTCGCGTTAATTAGCATGGTTTAGTCAGCTCACCAACTAACACGCTTCAATACGCCAGGCCCTAGCTTTACTTCGCTTAATTCACATGGTCTCCTTAAGAAGTGGCGTAGTTAACCCCGCTTTACCATGACTTCGCTTAGACCTTTCGGCCGTGGTGTAGTCAATTCAGGACACCACATGAAATTTCTCCTTGAGCTTTGAAAACATATTGATACCCCCTGATTCTTGAAAAAGTATTTCCTCAACTATCCTCACGATGATAGACATCGCCGTTGTTTTGATTTAGTGGAGCTAGAGCGTTAGAGAAGAAGAATATGCACCGAGTTCGTTAGTGACGATGACGCGGGCAAGCTGAGGCGGGAGAGAAGCACTGTCAGGTTGAAGTCCTGAAGTTGGTTTAAGAGCTTCAACGCTTTCAAATACTACGTTTGTTCAGATTTTGTGCCCTTTACAGCATAGCAGCAATAAATTTATTATTAAGCCATGCTGATCTATTTTGATGTAAATTCATAAATACTTACACAACAGGCTAAATATTTCGTTTGTGGTATTCTGAGAATCTAACTACTAGTAAAATACGTAGTAAGAATTTATCTGACAAAAATAAAACGTCCAGGGTTGAAAGGGGTAATTGTTCATAGCATGCCCTGACCTAACTAGCTCAGCATATTAGCCTGCTAAATAGCTATTTGCCTGGCACACGTACTCGGCTGCTTGCGGACAATGAACACGACGAAGAAGGCGCGCACTGGCTGAGCAGCTTGCTAGGATGTGCCGGCTGACCAGGATTAGCACGCGGCCTCTTGTTTAGCGCCGCTTGTGATGTCATACACTCCACCGGAACTAATCCCGAAAACCACCATGCCTATTATTGCTATATAAACAGAATGAGTGTGGGCAACAAACGATTCAAAATTATTACCCTGCGCCTTTAAAAATATTACCATGAAAAGTTTCAGACACATTTCTTGCTCGGGTGCACTTGTGCACTCAGCGCAACGACAAGCATAAGAAAGAAGATGCTTGTGATTCGAAAACACCACCAAACTCTTCATGCGATGCCGGGTTCTGTCGGAACCAAGTAAACACAATGCACTGGGCGGTGCACTTTACTTTTTGGTACTGTTGGCTCATTCAAAGATTAGAGTACTCTTAAGCTTCGCTTTTGAGAGCTGAACGCGATAGCAAAAAGTCGCCCTTAGTGCACCCTTCCACCACTAAGTGCATACTTATTATTATGTTTTCACACACACACACACACACACACACCCATACACACACACACGCACACACACACACGCACACACACACACACACACACACACACAGTATATTGTACCAGCTTGCGCGCACGAATGGTACATGTAGGTTTTTTCATCTAAAGCAAGAGTCGCATGGCCTCCAAAATACACGCCGAGCGCTTGCCATCTCGGCGGCCATAAGGAGTCTGACAATGCCTCACAGATGGCAGCACATTACCTAGCGTTTGCTGTTAGCTTAATCAACGCCTCTGAAACAGCATGATACATTTTCCGCAAGATGGACATAGTTGTCCATTTTCAGTGCTAATTGAAAGCTCCTGTGTGTTTTTAGCGGCGATGGCTGCACTACCCCGGCCTTTATTGACGTAGTTTGATGGCCTCCCATACGCGCCTATAAATCGCCGAAATGGGCTCGTTTTCGTCGTGACACCATTCGAACAAAATGCGTTAAGGAGACTCCATCCACTACATGACGTTTATATAGTGTTTTTTACAGAAGCAGCAGCAAAAACATCGTTACTTTGTGGTAGGACACCTGCTTCGCACGCGAAGTGCCCGAAATCAATCCTCAACGGGATCGAAAATTTTGATCTTTATTTTATTTGCTCCTTTCTGGAATTTTCGCTCACGGACAATTTTCCGCTCGCAACTGACTGTGCATGCGCATGCCGACGCAGACGGCGGAATATCTGCGACACTATCCGCGACACTATCTGCGACACTATCTGCGACGGCGGAATATCTGCGACACCCACTTTAACGCTATCGCGTTAAAGTGGGGTGTCGACAGAGCTCGGAAAATTCCCGTGGTGATCCCTAATTTTGCCAAGCTCAAACAATCCTGCATAAAGCGCCCCAAGTAGGAAGAAAGAAACGCATAAAAAGAAACACACACCCACACACACACACACACGCACACACGCACACTCACACGCACGCACACACACAAACACACACACACACACAAACACACACGCACGCACACACACACACGCACAAAAAGTAGCAGCGGAGGATCTTGGCCTTTACAGGTTCACAACGTTACGACGGCACTAAAATGAATACTTTTCCATTCCCCCTAGCGCTAAGTCGCATTGAGGCATGAGCATATGCTCAAAACTTCATCAAAAACATAGTAGTAAGTCAGCAAAGTAGGTAAAAATAAAGTAATAATAAGCAAGGTAGTTAGCAAAGATCAATACAGTGGCGCTCCAAATCATTCAATATATGTTCTTTGATATTTGCTTGTCAACTGTGTGCAAACATATTGGTCTGTTAATCCTGCAAGCGATTTGCACACCAAAATTACGTGGTGAATATTAGCACAAGAAAACATTTGGTATAGAAATATTCCGTCAATCTCAAACAATACAAATCCTTGATGGTCCCAGTGAGGAAAACATAACGATACATTTGTAATCCTACGAAGGGCACTTAAGCTGGTTTAGAAACCTGTCAGTGTTTTTTACAGAGTACAAACTATCGTAAAGTATACCAAGCAACAAAAATAAAATGCAAGCATGCGCTAGGCTCAAGGATTCTGCGTATGATTCAATAATAGAGCGAGACTGCTTTGCCGATGACATGCCATACCGAAAACTAGAGTGACTGCTGTGAGTATGTGATGCAACTTCTCCAGGTATTCACTCACAGGGCAATTGTATATAATCACAAGCACAAGAAACATGCACTGCTTAATTAAATTTGGTCCTCAGCATCAGTGATGTGCCGCATCAGTGTACCGTATGGTCAATGTAATTTAGCATTGATTCAGGCTGTTTATGCGGCATCCAATAAATGAAAGTGTCTTTTTTTACATATAGAACCGATTGATTTAGCTAAATATTATAAATTTATTTGTATGCATCCATATACTTTTATTTTGTACTTCAATGGTGAACTAATATATATGTATATACAGGACATGCTTCGAAGGTTACCAACTTACGTTGCTGTATTGTTGTTTTTCTATTAACTATATATTCCAAGCACATTTCAGAAAACTGAGTCATTACACAGATCAATTCTATATTATTACTTTTTACTTGAACGAGTGAAAAGATAAATAAGCCTAATTACTAAGTATTGAATGACATCGATATTTCATGTTTTGCATGGTCGCACCTAACAAAAACTGCAGTGCACCATGGAATGCTATAATCATTGGATATCTTAAAGAATTTTGAAGTTTCATTCAAGCTCTGTGCAGGAACTGTCATGTCCGACGAAGCCCATTTTTTTTTCTTTTCTATGTGTATAGGACTGGCTGGATTACGCCGCCATATACTTTAATTTAAAAGATAAGTAGCGGTTGCTGGTGCAACGAGCTTTTTTGAAAGTAATTTTGTTTTCAAACAACAAATTTTCTTACAAGGCGTAGCTTAACGACGCAAACGTTTTAAATCACTTTCGTACCCGGTATCAAATGACTCTGAACGAGCATCATTGAAAGTATGATTAGAATCAATTTATCTTCACCTTAATTAAATAGTTAAGGTAGCCCATCGAAAAGAAAATATTTTCGTTAAGTCTGGCTGCAAACGCGATCGATCTTCTTTTGAATGCGTTTCACATATTTGGCAGCGAGCCCAGAAAATGAAATCCTTCGGAATAGCGCCATCAATTTTCTTGATGAACATGGTTTCCTCTTCCAAACTGCGGTGTATTGCATCGGTCAATGCTGCTGAATGTGATTATTATATCGCGTAGTGGTTATGGCTATGCTCTTCTTCAAGATCAAAAGAGGGAAGAAGAAAAGGAAAACATGGGCACCGAGGCGGCAAAATGTAGAAGAGCAGGCTATAAACTATTGGGTCCTAGGGTTATTGAGAATGCGGCTACCTTACGGAACTGCAGCTATACAATAAATATTTGAGATTTCATTCCAAGTTAAAGTGTCGCAGTGGTCTTACGCCAAATTGCAACACAGACACCTCCAACATGCAAACAAGTCGTGTGATGTGTGGCTTGGTGTGAGTCTTGAGATGTATGGAGAGTGGCCGAATGCTGAGAGTTTTAGCATTCGGTCCTTTTGGTTTTGTAAAAAACAGATTTAGTTTTTTTTTGCATCGGTGCCCATTTTGAAACCAAACAGCAATTCACGCTAAACTGTGTTCCATGCACAATGGTTTACCATTATTTAGCTTTCTTTTTTGAAGCTCTTTATGAGACTTTAGAAATGCGGATATTTACTCACTGCATGACGCCTAAATAATTAGGTATTTCGAAAGCCAAGTAAAAGGTTCGCGCTCAGTATTTTGTCATAAGTCTCTCTGAAGTGTTCCTCCCAAAAATTAATCTTAATACCAGGTCTCACAAATAAACAGACTCGCGAAACAATACTCTAAACGAACATTTTCAGTTGCTCAATACTTCAGAAAGTACAGTTCTAAAATGAACGTGCCAATTAGCGGAACCGAAGACGAGACCAGTATAGTTTTGCGAAACTCTGCATGGTAATAAGCTTCCCATGTATTGAAAAATATCTGCTTAAATCAAAACTATGTTACATGTAGATTCTTTTTTCTTAAACGCCATTGCAAGAATGCATCGAAGCCATTATGACGGATGTCCTGGAGGATTAAAGCTCGTTGGATCTTTGGATGCAGATTTGTTGTATATTAGATTGCTCTGAGGGCAAAAAGTGGGCGTTTGATTTAGCCTACATGTAAATATTTCCCGTTCACTTTTGGATAACCGCTGCGTGTCATTCTTGCTACGAGTAACAATTCCATACTTTCTGATCTACTCAAGAATAATGATCCAATGCACAATGAGATAGGGTAATTAACATGTTTCTGGGTTTTTTACGCGTGAGAACACTGACAAGGCTTAGATGTGTGTCATAGAACAATGTTAAAGCAATTGCGACCTCTTATGTTTCTCGGCACCCAAGGAAAGTATGTCGCTTAGCTGCATGGAAGCTGTAGACTGTAGTTTGAAGTCCTCTAACTGGAGCTCGCATTTCGCGCAGCAAGAAAATCTGTTCTTATAATCACTTCTCATTCTACACCACACAAAACGTGGTATTAACTGATATATAATGAGGTGGAATTTCATCGCACTGTTATGTAACACAGCTGACTGTCCAAGCTCTGTTAAAACCATGTGGACAACAATGCAATAGCTCATTCCGTCATTCGGGCGAGAAAACTTTCTTATCAGCGAAATTCGCTCGCCACTTCAACGCATGCTTGACATGCACACAACTTGAAAACTTTTATTCTGTGCCACATAAACAGTGAGAAACTGAAGCTACAAAAGTTTTTTTTGTGTGTGTATGACAAAGCGCTTTGCAAACCTAAATTGCCATTCATGTTGTGTTTTCCGAGCTATAGAGATCATGTTTCATGACCTACAGCCCAAATGGAATACGTTGCTGTGAATTAACAAGTGTGCATAGCTCCAAGAAATAGTAGAGCATAGCCTACTTTAGGAGCACCAGGTTTCTTTTGAGGTATTTATTGTTTTATGAGCTATTGCTATAAACTTGCTCCCCACGCATTAAACAATCAAAAAGCAGCTTTTAATAAATCTGGTGCTCTTTTCATTTGAATGTTGATGTTGAAAATACAGTGTGTTTCAAACAGTACATTTTGCACTCCTTTTCTTGCTTTCCTTTCGTTCCATAGCTTTTGTCTGTGACGTTTTACAATGATACGAGCTGCTCATGGACTGAAATTGCTAGAAATTTGAAATACACCGACTGAAACCAGATAATCTAAGGTGCGGTCAGATATTTATTGTGACAACGTTATGTGTGTAATCATGCCACACACTTTATAAGCGTTAAAGGGCCCCTAAGCAGCCCGCAGTTCAAAAGAGAGGCGATAGTTTCTTGCTCGCGTTCTCTATTCTTCCTATACAGGCACTATGTCTTCCTCACCGCTTATGTTTTCTTGAAGCCCCGCCGCGGGGGTGTAGTGGCTAAGGTACTCGGCTGCTGACCCGCAGGTCGCAGGATTCAATCCCGGCTATGGCGGCTGCATTTTCGATGGAGGCTGAAATGCTGCAGGCGCGTGTGCTCAGATTTGGATGCACGTTAAAGAACCCCCTTGTGGTCGAATTTTCTGGAGCCCTCTACTACTGCGTCTCTCACATAATATGGTGGTTTTGGGACATTAGAGCCCACATATCAATCAACTATGCTTTCTTAAAATAGGTGGACTATCCAGCATTGGTCGTTTTTCGACATGCACACAGCTATTTCCACTTGTGGAGCCGCAAACCAAATAAACGAGGTTAAATCAGTTTATCGCACCCGATATCTTTGTGAGATAGAGGCGACCAGATATGTGACTGCATGGCAAAGCAGGGTATGTAAAGAGCGAATTCACAACAGACATTTTTCGTATACAGACCAATCAAGACCCCACTTTATTCTGACAGCACGTGAACAAACAGCTTGTTTAGAAAAAAAAAATGTTTAATGATTTCAAGTACTTCGTACTCAACCATGGGAGAGCGCTGAGCAATCCTGCTAAAAGCCTCAGCTAGCATCACTGATTGTGCCGCAACGCCAGCAAAGAATAACACACTCGCTTGTCGCATCTTCAGAGGTGGTTTAAGGACCCTCTAAAAAAAACCTGACCCCCCTCTCTCCCCCCTCCTGCGTTGAGAGATGAGAGAGGGATTCCCTCCTCTTTTTTCCACCGGTGATGTAGCCTACTCGTCATTTATTTCCCAAATGCACGTGAATGATCTCAGCGTTAAGCGCTCGAGGCTATTAGGGTTGAACGCTTTTCATCTCATGCTATAAATGGTGCTTACGCAATTGGAAACACACAAAATAAAGGAAGATCAGTTGACCGGGCCGGATAGTCATGTGAAGTAAAGAAGAATTGATGAATGGCTGCACGGCAGAGCAGGGCAGGAAGACAAATCACGTCTCGTGTTTATCGTATATGGACCAATAAAATTGTTTACACTATAGACGTTATTGAAATTGCTGCATTTGTCATGAAGGGCCGCAATAAGGGCAAGAAATGCAAGGAGAAAATATTACGGTCATTTTTAGAGCAAGAAATGCCAGGAGAAAATATTGCGGTCGTTTTTTGTGCTCGCAGATGTGGTTCAGGGGCATTTTAACACCGGGTAAGACTACATATACAAGTCCCCGCCAAGGTGGTCTAGTGGCCAAAGTACTCGGCTGCTGACACGCAGGTTGCGGGATCAAATCTCAGCTGCGGCGGATGCGTTTCCGATGGAGGCGGAAATGTTGTAGGCCCGTCTGCTCAGATTTGGGTGCATGTTAAAGAACCCCAGGCGGTTGAAATTTCCAGAGCCCCCCACTACGGCGTCTCTCATAATCATGTGGTGGTTTTGGGACGTTAAACGCCGCATATCAATCAGACTACCTATATACCTATACCAGGTTATAGGATACTGCAGCAGTTAAGGTGGTTACAAAGTACGACTATTACTACGACTACGAGGGACAAACGGGTGCCGCTACAAGGAGCTTCGCCCCTAAAAAACGCACTTTACCCAAGCGAAGGGATACTAAGCAAAAAAATTACAGATCCCACGTACAATGGAAATTGATCATATGCAATGCTTGAATGAGAATGACCAACATGTCATTTTAAAATATGCACAACGTTACTAGGTGGGCTTAAATTATGCCGTACATGACTTCCATGTCACTATTAACATGACTTGACATGGCATTTACTTTCGCCGTCTACTGAAATCACGTGATACGAACTGGGGAATTTGTAAAGCCAGCGAAACAGCTGTGAGCGCGCTATGTGTGTATCATGTAGTCAAGTTTTACATGACACGCATGTCGTGATTATCATGTTTCGACGTGTCATTTTCCTTCGGCGTCTAATCACATTATACCAAATTTGGTATATATGAAGCTAGCGGAACGACTGCGAGGGCACCGTTTTATGGCTTACATGACATGCATGCCACGAATTCCCCGTTAGGGTCTGTCACGTTCGCCATGCAGTCAGGTCATATCATACCAGTTTTGCAATACGTCATCGGAACGAAAGCACCGCAAGATCAGCAACACCACGAAGTGCATATTAATTTATTCATTTCATTTATTTATTATATCCTCAGGGTTTCCACATTGCAGAGCGGAGTGGCATGTTACATGTAAAAAATGGAAAACAACACTTGATAAATATATACAAGAACGAAATTTCAATAATTGGCAGAATAATACAATACTACATTATATATAAACTACGTCTACAAAGACAACGTAGCAGTAGCGATAATACAGGTAGTACATGTTAAAGCACTAAGCAAAGATCAACAAACAATCTCAAAAACAAAACAAAAAAACAAAGCGTTGTGTCTAACGTGATATGAAATGTGGCGTTTAAAGTCCCACAACCACCATCTGATTATGAGAGACGCCGTAGCGGAGGGCTCCGGAAATTTCGACCACCTGGCGTTCTTTAACGTGCGCCCAAATCTGAGCACACGGGCCTACAACATTTCCGCCTCCATCGCAATTGCAGCCACCGCAGCCGGGATTCGAACCTGCGACCTCACGTTCCTAACGAACCGAGGGCTTCTTTTTTTTCTTCAACTCGTTTCCACCACCCTGCTCACAAATGCACGAGAAAGTAAGTTCGAATGCAAGCCCGAGACGTACTTTTATTTGGAACCGTAAACACCGTCCAACGAACTTGTCATAAAGGTGCCCTCTAACACTTTTTACGACCTAATTGTTTTACACGCTTTTGTCGCTGGTTGCGTACACTGAAAACTTAAGAGATAAGACCCACTATAACGGTAGCAATAGGGGCAAGCAGTGCAAACTTATTTGGCGTAGAGGTTACAAAATACAACGAAATAAATGCTTACCATCAACTCGATTTTCGTGGGCTCACCTGACCATGTTTCTTTCGCCATGTGACGTTGGAAGGCGGCCCAATAAAATTAACTGAAAGCCTTGCCGTGCAGGAAGATTGCATGCCTATTTGCTCGTTATGACTAACGTACAAAGACGCCTTTCCGATGATAACAAATAATAGATTAATTGAAGGCGAACGACACGTGCGAAACATGGCAGCCCGCGAACACTTCTATGATGTTTCCTAACTTGCTGATCTTTCATTTTGTGAAAGCGTCTATATATTAACACTCTTATTATTTTTTATGTGAAGCATTTCTTAGCGAACTTCGGCGACTTTGGCGTATCTATTTATCTATCTATCTATCTATCTATCTATCTATCTATCTATCTATCTATCTATCTATCTATCTATCTATCTATGTATCTGTCTATCTATCTATCTATCTATCTATCTATCTGTCTATCTATCTATCTATCTATCTATCTATCTAACCGCCTACGTCTGTTAGCTCTCCTGGCCGTTTCAATAATGGTATCGATACCAAACTTGGTATGGCAAAACACAACTGTATAGAGAACATATATGACTAGTTATAACATTAAAATTATGACATGAATGTCATGAATGTCAGGATTTACACTTCATGGTCGTGCAGCTCTTGCGGTGGTTTCGCTCACATGGCATGTCGCAAAACTGGTATGTTAAGACAGGATTGTATGGCCAACGCAAGCGACAGACTCTAACATGAAAATGATGACATGCGTGTCATGTAACTACATGACTACATGCCAAGCTCATGACGTGGTCACGGGTGTTTTGGTAGCGTCACATATGCCAAAGTTGGTATTACAGTACATGGATTGATGACAAAGGTATGTGACTGGTGCAAACATGATAATCACAAGATGCGTGTCTTGTAACAACATTACGACAAGCCCCTATCATGATGCACTGGTGGCCGTTTCGCTAGCTTTACATGTAAAAAACTCGGTATTACGTGACGCGAACGGAATATATAGGTAAATGACACATCTAAACATGATAATCACGACATGCACGTCACGTAACAACATGACTACATGCCACACTCATGATGCGCTCGCGGCCGTTTCAATAGCTTCACATATGCCCAATTTGGTATTACGCAACGCCAAATGATGACAAAGGTGTGTGACTGGTGCAAACATGATAATCATGAGGTGCGTGTCATGTGAGAACATGACTACATGCCACAGTCAAGACGCCAATACCTTTTGGTGTGACGCGGTGCGCGTGCTCACCGGCGTTCATTTCGTCGGATCACGCGAGCGTTGCCACGCCAGGTGCCGGTCCAGCCATATTCTCGCAGGTGCGCGCCGTGCAGCGTTGCTTTCACGCATGCGCGTTCCAGCGCGTCCGACGCTCCTCCGTCATGAAAAGAGGGAAACGAAGTGTTGTCTGGGTAACGCATCGGCGCAAAATGCAGCATGTCACACTTCGCGCCGGTTGCCGTCGGGCCGCGCCGACGGACGCTGGTCGCACCGGTCACGACTGGCTTCAGACTATAGACTGCTCGCGTGTAGCTAACGTAGCGTCACTATGCCCAGCGTTCGTGTGCGTAAAGCTACATTGGAGTATATTGGGCCCTTCATGATGCGCTCGCGGCCGTTTCGCTAGCTCCACGTATAACAAATGTGGTGTTACGTCACGACAATGAATGACGAAAGCGTATGACTGGTGCAAACATGATAATCCTGACACGTGTGGCATGTAAGAACGTGACAACATACCACGCTCATAGCGTGCTTCCAGCCGTTTCGTTAGCTTCACATATACTATTTGGGTGCACGTTAAAGAACCCCAGGTGGTCTAAATTTCCGGAGCCCTCCACTACGGCGTCTCTCATAATCATATAGTGGTTTTGGGACGTTAAACCCCACATATCAAGCAATCAATCAGTTTCACATATACTAAATTTGGTATCACGTGATGTGAAAAGATGACGAAGGTAAACGACCCATCCAAACATGACAATCTTGACACGGAAGTCATGCACGGCATCATTTACCTCAACTTCGTAACGTTGTGCTGATTTTAAAGTGACATATCAAGTTTTATCATTCGTGCTTCACATATCATCGATTCCCACTGTACATGGGATCTGCCATTTTTTAAGTGCGAATGCACTTTATAAGCGACCCTGAATCCGCTGTCCACGATGCGCCTCTTCCTCTCCCCTTGCAACGGCGCGAGGAGCAGAGAGGAGCGACTCTAGTGATGGCGCAGCGACATCACACACCACGTGATTGCGCGCACTCCGCCCTCCGCTCCGTGCTTCGCGAGTCCGCGCAGCCATGACTTGCTTGAGATCGGAGTGTCCTCATAGGTATGGATCCATCGCAGGCATCAACGTCGACGGCGATACCTCCAACAACGAGTACAACGCAATCAAATGTGAGCATTGCACGCGTCGTTGAAGATGTCGCGCCGTTTTAAGACATGGCAGCGCGGCGAAGGGCCCTTGATGCCGAGCGCAAGCGGGCGAAGCGGGCCGCGGACATAAACATCATTATAGTGCGAATTTACTCTCACATATACGCGTAAACTCACCAAGATTTCCCGAGAGGGCCTAATGGTTTTTGGGAATCGCAATGTGATCACAAGGGGCAGTTTACATTCACTCACTGGCGAATGCCAACGGATTTTAACTTTATACTCACCCTCAAAGCATCACACCGTGCATTCGCACTTGACCATGTTCACCCTCGGGGAAATGCTTGCGAGGTTTTTTTTTAATGCAAAACATTTTTTTAGCAAACTTCGGCAACTTTGAGCGTATCTATCTATCTATCTATTTATCTATCTATCTATCTATCTATCTATCTATCTATCTATCTATCTATCTATCTATCTATCTCTCTATCTATCTATCTATCTATCTATCTATCTATCTATCTATCTATCTATCTATCTATCTATCTATCTATCTGTCTATCTATCTATCTATCTTTCTACCTTTCTATCTATCTATCTATCTATCCATCTATCTATCTATCTATATATCTATCAATCAATCTATCTAACTATCTATCTATCTATCTATTCATCTAGCCACCTACAACTTGTAGCTCACCTGGCCGTTTCGATAATGGTATCAATACCCAACTCGGTATGGCATTATATAACTGTATGAAGCACATATTTGACTTGTCATAAATTGAAAAGTATGATGTCTAGGTCAAAAATGTCATGATTTACAATTCATATTCCTGCAGCTCTTGCAGTGGTTTCGTTCACAAAGCATATTTCAAAACTGGTGTTGTAGGACGTGATTGCATGTCGAATACAAGCGACTGACCCCAACATCAAAATCATGACATGCGTGTCATGTAACAACATGACTATATGCCACGCTCATGATGCGCTGGCGGCCGCTTCGTTAGTGTCGCATATATCAAATTTAGTATTACAGTACGCGAATGTATGACGAGGGTATGTGACTGGTGCAAACATGATAAACATGAGATGCGTGTCATGTAACAACATGACCACATTCTACGCTCATGATGCGCTCGCGGCTGTTTTCCTAGCTTCATATGTACCAAACTCTGTATTACGTGACGCGAACGGACGACATATGAAGACGAGACATCCAAATCATAACAATCGTGACATGCGCGTCATGTAACATTATGAATACATGCCACACTCACAATGCGCTTGTGGCTGTTTGGCTAGCTTCACATATGCCAAATTTTGTATTACGTGACGTCATTGGATGACGAAGGTATGTGACTGGTGCAAACATGATAATTATGAGTGCGTATAGTGTGAGAACATGACTAAATAACAGAGTCAAAGCACCAATACATATCGACGTGACGCGGTGCGCGTGCTCGCCTGCGCTCATTCCGTCGCGTCACGCCGGCGTTGCCAGGCCAGGCGACGGTCCTGCCATATATTCACAGGCGCTCGCCGCGCTGCGTTGCTTTGACGCATGCGCGTTTCAGTGCGTCCAGCGCTCCTCTGTCACGAAAATAAGGAGATGCAGTTATAGAGAAATAAAAAAAGGTGAAGAGTGGACACTCCCGTAGACCCCAGCGGCCCAATCGACCCTAGCACACCTGGTGGTTGGTGAGAGCAAGTGGCGTGCGCTTCCTGTTTCGGTTTCACTGGCGCAAATTTTGAATTTCTATTTTTTTTTAATTTTTATTTCGATTAAGTTATAATAAAGAGAGATGCAGGTAGTGATAATTCACTACGATTTTATTCATCGCGCTTGCTCTTGTTCTTTTGTTCACTTGTTGATCACTTGTTCTTTTGGAACAAGTGATCAATGTATATATCAGTCAAAGAGACAGAGTATCCGCAATGTTTTATTCAAAGGCAAGGTAGAGTCTGAGAATATAAAAAGCACAATATGACAAAGGTAGACAACAAATTCATCTCGCCTTACAAATAAATTGTAACAAATATTGTAACAAATACAGAGAGAACACAGACAACGCACACATCGCTAGAGTTGGCAGAAGCCGAGAAGCTGGTGAAGTATGACACACCGGGCCAGTGGGTAAGTAAGGATCTATGGCAAAAACACAGCGCACAATGCTGATGAAGAAGGAAGAAGTGACATATACACAGCAATGAAGTCGCTAATCACGCCTGGGGTTAACCGAAATAATGCATAGAAAAAAAGAGTGCACAGAAACCACACGACACAATATAGCAGAAAGGCAAATCTGCAGTGTGCTGGCTGTGCTTAAGAACAGCTAGCCCAAAATAAAAAAAAGCAGACTTGATGCCTGCTTGTCCTCAGAAAGGTAGGGCTTTGCAGCTTGCTCACTACGTGAAAGACAAACTTTATGCTACAACACTGGCAGGTCTTGTGGCTCTTCTTATCATCAAAAACCTAAGATCCCAAGTGATTTGCGTCTGGGTGTTGATGTGACGCTTGCGAGCTAAAATAGATTGTAGTCATCACTTATCCAGAATTGTGGACCTTAATTGGTGTTACGAGAGCGGTATTACAGGGCTAATAAATAGCAAAAGGAAACCACTTTGGCTCATTATTTTTCACAAAGGCTTTACATCGTACGTTATCATTCACAAGCTAAATAAAAATAAAATGGCAGCGTCCGCAGCCCCATCAAACGCTACAAGTTTGGGTATTCTTTTGAAAATTTTGATGGGCGAAATGAGGAGGTTGATGAGAAGCTAAAATACGAAAAGCGTGATAACGTGAACCATGCCCACTTCATACTGTGTTCCTTACCCGCTCGAATTCATTTCAACAAGCGGTTTTGTTATCGATATATTACTTGAGCTGGAGAGATAAAGCATACACAGTGACCAAGCGATCCACAGTAAAGTGTACAATTCGCCCGCATTTGCTACAAAAATACAGACAGGATACCCAACATTCTTTTTAAGGTTATGCAAATCACTTCGAGCGAATACACAGTGTCCCTACTCCTCATAGCGGGTAACGAAAACAATGTATGCAACGAATGAGTGGTTAGTTTGGTGAGACTGTCTCCGCAGTCTTTTGATAGTTTTCCACTGTGCTACTACTTTGGCTTGCAGATGTTTAATGGTTTGCTTGTACTTCATTGATGGAGACATCATCGCTGGCACACAGGAACGCACTGCAATAAACAAAAAATGGATGTAAAAGCGAAGAACAACTAATCCCATACGAGCACTTTCCTCGCTCTTTCAGACCCAAGGTGCACAACTTTCTGCGGTGCAAAGTTTTCGATTCCACTACCTAAAAACAAACCATTCACCATGTTGACAATGAACAAAAAAAACGAAAATCACTGAGAGCCCACCCTTACATTTTGTAAGTGCACACGTAGTGTCCTTTTGAGGATAGTTTCCTCAGAATGTCCTAAATATAAAATAGCACATTAAAAACAGCTGCGATAAAAGCATAGTCACCATTTTCTCTAGGGCACTCAGACGTGGAGCTGCTGGCGGAGACATCTTCTGGAGGGTCTTGTGAACCTTGTTCAGTGCCTCGGACAGTGCTGACGGAACAATCTTGCGAGCGGCCTGCGGAAGTCTCAATATCAATCCACTCTGGTGTTGAAGCGAACATACAACTTACCGGTCACACAAGTTCCTTTTGTGACAGCTGAACGACTGGTTAAAATTTTCTCCGGCAAGACAAAGTCAGCAGAAATTCTTTCACCAGCTACAAGGGAGCTGCCGCCTGCAGAGGTTTGGTCAACAGTCAATTTGGGTAAAAAAAAAGAAATCGCGACACTGAACGCACCCTGTTCATCGGGGCACCTCAATGTGTGGGAGCCGTTTTTTGAAGCCTCTACCGCAGGTCCTGAAGAAATGAAATTATGACATTGTGTCAGTAAGAGGCTTAAAATGACACAAACTGAAGCTCATCCACACCTTGCAGTGCAGCTTCTGCAGTCATGTCACAGTCACTATTTGAAGCGACGCTCGGAGAACGTGCATATATGTGCAGTTGGTACAAGTTACAAAGCTTGTAGCATGGGGAAACTTAAACAGCTCTTTCAAATGCGCAAATTGGTCGAACGTAGAGGAAAAGAGAAGGCACCAACTAGGAAACAAGTAATTTGTGATTTTTGGAATTATCAACAGTGCCAGCTTTCACTGATGAAAGGTATATGTACATGTGCATTCAGGCTTGAAGATAACGTGAAATAGCCCTTGAAAGTCTTTCAAAACAAGTTGCGCTGGTCAAGAGCATCAAAAAACGACAGAAATGTAAGGCTGCTGTTAGGAAGGTAATAGCCCACAGTTCACAAAATTTAAGACTTTCCAAGTGTTACTTCTATAGTGAGGTTTCTCCACCGGCTACAAAGATCTTCGCGGTTAACTGTCGCCACTGATTCAATACAAGTGGCTGCTATTACACATATTTGAGTTTCAGTCGATCACTTACATGGTGCAGCTGATTGCACACTGGGAACAGACATTCTTGTAAGCCTTGTGTGCCCAGGGTCCATGAAACTTTGAGCAGTAAAATGGTCGCTACAAACCCTGTACGTTGCGTACAATAGGCTGGCCGGCTTACTAGGGAGATCATCGCGTCCAGCATACTGCATCCATGCTTTCATCCTGCATTGGCAATGAACTACCAGCTGAAAAGGGAAGTGCTTGAATAGTGATTTTTTATTGTTACCCTCACTGAGCAAGTACGAACAGTAAGCCTAAAGACATGCAAACCATACAAAAGCTTCAACACACCTGCCGTCGCGTGGTATGCAGAAGAAAACTCGTCCCAGGCTTCTTGTAGGTTCTGCCATTGTTGAAGCACCACGATACACAGCAGTAGCTGCCGTAGCTTGGACCACCGGACGGCATGGCGTCAGCGCGGTCTGAAAATGTTAGTAAGTGGATGCTTCGCTGTCAAATTACGAAAAAGATATGTGCACGTCATAAGTGTACCAACAAACCCCTTTGAATGATTAGCTAATCGATGCACAATACAAAACCAGTGATACATCTCTGACCCATAAAACTTTGACTTACAAAGATAGACGTCAAGACCACGTACAAAGATCTTCAGAAGTTTCCAGGCCGCTATCCCTTGTAATGCAATGGTATCGTGGCCTGGGAACTTTAGAACACCTTCGCGCGTACGCAGTATCAGCAGTAAATTGGAAAGAAAAATCCTAGTTGAAATTTGTGCGGTAAATTTATATTGGAAACGTCAAAAAAATTTGTGGGCAGCTTGCACTAGTGGCACAAGGCTAGCGAAGAAACGAAGATGATGGCCACTTGGCTAGTCCAGATTTACCTCCGGCACACCCAGAATTATTCGTGTTCCGAGCCTTCGGGAAACGCGTTGTGAAGCATGAGAGGCCCAGCGAACGCTTCTCAATGTTTTGCACCGAGCCTATGATCTAGCTGCCCAGCTATGCTCAGCGCACCGACGCTCGCGTCCGTGGCAGACGCAGCACGCGTCGCCTCGGCTTGACGCCGTGCCGCCTTTGCTATACTGCATACGTTGCACAATGTTCCCGTCTAGCCGCCGCATAGAGCCACAAACTTTCTTTTTAGCGAACCTCCCCGTTCTTACAAGCTTCAGAAAAAGGTTACAACTGCGTGAATGAGACGCCACGTAAGAAACAAACTCGCACACACGAAGCGCAACGTGTGTGTGTGCATCTTTCTATGTTTGTTGCATGGTGTCTTATTTGCGCAGGTGTAACCGTTTTCTGAAAAAATGACCCAACAAGCCCAACAACATGTCATTCAACAAGCTTCGCTTGAAAACGTGCCTCACCTGTTATCTCACGCACGAAAACGCCGACGCAGCCGACGTTGACGAAAGCGACGAAAGCTTCTCGCTGTCAGTCATGCATGGGCTTGTCGCTGGGTGGATGGTGTTTATGACAGTACGACTGAAGAAAAATAATCGCGTAAGGTGTGTTGAATAAATTGTTTTTATGTATAAAGAACATACCAAATTTGGGCGTGTAATTATTATTTTGTGAAAACAATTCTGTTGCATTGATTATAACTGTTTTTTTTGCGTTTGCGTCCTCTGACGTTTGGTGAGAGCACTAGTTCGTTACGTAGTCGTGACGCACTTCCTGAGGCCAGGTTTCGCTGAGTGTCCGCTCTTGTCTTTTCCTTTCTCTATGATGCAGTGCTCTCTGGGTAACGCATTGGCTCGAAACGCAGCACGTCGCATGTCGTGCCGGTTGCCTCGGGCCGCACCGGTCGCGCCTGGCGCCAGACTATAGTGTGCTCGCGTTTTGCTTACGAAGCATCGCTGTGCCCAGCATGCGCGCGCGTCAACGCTACATTGGAGTATATTGGGCCCTTCATGATGCGCTCGCGGCCGTTTTGCTAACTCCACATATACGAAGTTTGGTGTTACCTGACCTCAATGGATGACGAAGTTTTATTATTGGTGCGAACATTCTAATGCTGACAAGCGTGTCATTTAGGAAAATGACAACATACCACGCTCATAGCGTGTTCGCGGCCGTTTCGCTAGCTCCACGTAATATAAATTTGGTATCACGTGACCTGAATAGATGACGAAGGTAAACGACACATCCAAACATGATAATTTTGAAACATAGGTTATGTACGGCATCATTTACCTCCACCTCGTCACATTGTGCTGATTTTAGAGTGACATATCAACCTTCTAAATTCGTGCTTCGCATATCATCTATTCTGTACGTGGGATCTACCAATTTTTTTTAGGGTTGAAGCTCCTTAAAGCCGCACCCGTTCGTCCCTCGTAGTCGTAGTCGTAGTGTGTAACAAGTGTTACATTTTACCTGAAAAGTAGCGCCGGTGGGAGATTTATCCTGTGCTTTGTTGAACAATGAAAAGTTCGCCACCTGCCCGTTAACTAAAAGCCGCATGCTTCTGTCTCTCATTCCCCATTAGCAGCCATTGCATTGTTCCAGCAGCAAACGTTAGTAGAAGAAGTCTTAAAAGCCGATTTTTGCTACTTCTCATTCCCAGTAGCAGCCATTAGTTTCCTCCAAGGTAGTGCCTAGTGAGATTTCTGCTGATAAACACTTTGTTACTGATAAACACTTTTGTTAAAAACGTCGTTGATTGATAAAATAAACCAACGAAAGACGCCAGATGTTTTCTAAAAGCAAAACGAAAAGATGCCAGATGACTCTAAAGCAAAACAAATATAAGACGCCAGCTGCTTAACGAATGACGCCAGGTGTTCTTTTAGCGGGCGAATTAACGGAAGAAAAATTCACGGTATTACTTCCAGGAGCTTCGCCCAATCCCATCATCAGTCACCTAGTGATTTTGCTGTCAATTTTTTTTCCTTTCAGTTTCTTCAAACAATGGTGCTTGAAGCGTTCCCGCCGCGTGTCATAAAGGTAACAAAAATTGTTACACTGGAAAAGCGGAAGTAAATTAAATAAAAGATAAGCTTTTATATCAAAAAAGCCTAATTGTTATGATGCCCTAGACGTAAAGAGCACATCAAATAATGAAAAACTAGGCATACCGTTGTGCGTGGAATCGACGCACCTATAAGGTCCACATTTCTATTCAAGCGTAAGCGCGGAGTCTGTCACGTAAAGCTATATATGTTTCTCGATGTGCGTATCGCTTTGGGGTTTTGGACACCGTATAGAACTATGCGTCCAGGTTAGTCTTTACTTTTTATTATGGCTACTACACTGCATATTATTTCATTGAACGTTCAGGGTTTTCGCAGTCCGGCAAAGCAGGCTGAAGTGATTAGTGTCGCCCGCGCTGCAAATTGTGATGTTTTGTGCCTCCAGGAAACAAATTTTTTCTCGCTATCCGACGTGCTTGCTTTTAAACGAAGGTTCAACCTAGATTGTTATTTCTCTTTTGCTACATCTTGTTTTACGGGAGTAGGTATTATTATTTTTAACCGAGCTCTATTAAGAGATCATCATGCTTTTTACGATGGCGTGGGCAGGGTTTTGGCTTTAGACTGTAGCTACTTTTCTTTCAGATTAAGGATACTGTGTGTGTATGGGCCAGCGCAAGCTGGACAGTCTAATGACTTTTTTAGAGACCTGGATGTGTTTTTTCTTGACGGTCGTGATGTCATTTTGATTGGCGACTTCAACTGCGTTCTAAATACGCGAACCGATGTACAAGGTCCTGGCTGGGGCCGGTCTGCTTGGAATTCACGCGAGCTTCGCCGCCTTGTCCACCACTTTTCATTACTAGACGCGCACAATGTAGTGCACGGAAATACCTTTGTTTGGACATGGCGACGTGGACGATCCTCCAGCAGGCTCGACCGGGCTTATATCCCACGAGCGTTAGAGGCGTTTGTCTCTGATTTATGCGTTCCGTCCTTCCCACCTTCTCCTGTGTACGTATCTGATCATCGGCCTATTGTCTTGAAGCTCGAAGTTCCATTTTCTTTCTCAGAAAAGCCATGGCGTCTTGATGTTCGCGTCCTGCAGGACGCGCGCTCAAGATCAGATTTGTCACGCGCAATACGTGTGTCGCTCACGGCGTCTGGTCCTGAAGATTGGGATGCGCTTAAAACACAGTGGCGCCTGCGCTGCGCAGTAGAGGGGCGTTCGCTTCGTCGACGCGTTTCTGAAGAGCTTGCTGATACCGCGATGAAGTTACGCATTGCTTTGCGCGCCGAGACGCCTTCTCCTCTGATGCGAGCGTGGCAGCGTGAACTGCGTGAACGCTTTCAGCGCTTGACTGCTGCTTCGTCCCTGGCGGCAGCAGCATGGCGCTGTAGACACAACCCATGTGCACATCCCGAGGTGCTGCGCTACGCGAGACATTCCTTTTTTGGGCAATCAGAGCCACCTGTCTCTATGACAGCACAAATACCACCTGCGCAGCGGCTTCCTACGCGTGATCGATCTGTTTTCTTGGCGCATTTTGAAGCAATGTCGTGTTCGGCCATGCGGACTAACTGTGATGAAACACTGCCAATGCTTGGAAGTTTGCCCCGTATTCCTCAAGAAGCTGCAGATTGCCTGCACATCCCTCCGTCGGCTGATGAGGTAAAGGTGGCACTGAAATCTATGAAACGAGGAACGGCCCCAGGGCCAGACGGTTTACCTGTTGAGCTTTACTTGACATTTTGGGATGAGATTGGTGCTACATTTACTGCGGTAATCCGGCGATGCTACGAGGACGGTGTCTTTCCATCAAGTTTTCGAGATGGACGCATTATGCTTATTCCAAAGGGTGATGCTTCCTCTGTTAATCCTGAAGATTGGAGACCTATCACGCTCCTCAACGTTGACTATAAGATATTCGCGGCGGTAGCCGTTCAACGTTTGAGGGGTCTGTTGAACACCCTAATAGGTCATCACCAGACTTCATCAGTGCTTGGACGAGAAATACACAGCTTGTCATATACCACACGGGATATCATAGCTTATACTTTGTCGCGATCTGCGCGTGGTATCCTAGTGTCTTTGGACCAGGAAAAAGCGTTTGACCGACTAGAGCACGCGTAAATCTTTAATGTGCTCACAGCCTTCGGCTTTTCTCATTCGTTTGTGGAAATGATTAAAAATACGTACACTGGTTTGAAAAGCACACTAGTTCTGGATGGTTGGGAAAGTGCTGCCTTTTCCATAACACGTGGGGTCCGTCAGGGATGTCCATTGTCTCCTGTGCTATTTGTCCTCAGCCTTGAGCCATACTTGCGTGCTCTTGATGCGAATTCACGTGTCCGGGGTCTTCCGCTTCCTGGTAGCGGTGTCGGGAAAGTCACAGCTTTCGCTGATGATATAACCTTGTACCTTTCAGATGAAGATAGCCTTTCACGCAGCCTGCATGTATTTGCCCAGTATGGCGACATTTCAGGTGCAGCGTTGAACATCTCCAAATCCCGCTATTTCTTCATTGCTCTCCAAACGCCAGGCTTAGCGCCAGTGTTCCCATTCAGCCGGCCGCGTCCCTTCATATTTTAGGTATTTCATACAACCACTACGGCATTTGCGAATCTGTTTGGTTAAACGCTCTCGAGGAAGTAAGACTGAAAATTCAGGATGCACGGGATTTCGACTTCCCGCTTCTTGAGCGGAGGTACCTTGCGCAGACTGTATTTTGCGGTCGCATTTGGTACCTTTCTCACGTCGTGCAACCATCTTTACGTATCGTGCGATCACTGCAGTCTGCTTTGTGTTCCTTTTTTTGGTCAGGCGGCACTGAGTTGGTCTCTCGCGCGGCACTGGGACAGCAGCGTGCTCAAGGAGGCTTTGCTTTCCCTTCAGTGTCCATACGCTGTCGGCTGCTGGCACTGCGTTTCCTTTTGCGCCTAGTGCAAGGGGAGGAATCTCCCGCACGAACGCTTGCATATTACTTTCTGGGTACTCACCTTCGCCATTTGATGCCTAATGTGCAACTTAACAGGGGGCCACAGTCAATAACACTTCCTGCGTTTTATGCAACAACTGTTGCATTTTTTCGCCATGTCAAGTCGAGCTGTCCTGGCATAGATGTTTTGAACAACCACATAGTTGAGACAACTGCTGCTTTGTTGCTTCCGTTGGTCCCGCCAGCCCGCCGTGCTCGCTCTAGACGGGTGTCTTGGAGCTCCTTAACGGCTTCTTTTCTGCCTGGACACCTTCGGGACTTCATGTGGCGCCTGGGATGGGGTGTACTTCCCACTCTCGACCGCCTCGAAAGGTGGAGAATAGTCCAGTCAGCAACATGTCCGAACTGCTCCCTTCGGGAAACAAATCAGCATTTTCTGAGGCATTGTATCATTGCTCGCGTTTTTTGGAGAGCCGTACATGCTGGATTTCACTGCCTCAGAGTAAATCGCTTCGTTTCTTCTGGGCGTTGTTCGCGAGGCCGCTTCGCTTGTCTTCTCATTGTTGCCGGCGCTTTCTGCCTCTGGCGCAACCGCTGCGAGGTGGTTGCAGCAGGCCGCCGCCGCCGCGCGCTCTACCCGATCCTAGAACGATTGTACTCGGAGCTGCTGTGTGTTTTGTCGGAGGAGCTCTTCTTCCTCGGTGAAGAGGAATTTCTTCGGCACTGGTCTTGCCCTTTTGTGTCGGTCTATGACGGACGAGTGAAACTTGTCTTTCGGCCGGCCTGGTATTGGTAGGCTGATCTGTCGATGTGCCGGCAGAAATGGCATGCCAACATGTAAATATGCAAAATGTACATATTTATGTTTTATTTGTCTCTTGTTTACCTTGAAGTATTTTGTGGTTGTGTTTGTGTGAACCATCGAATGTACATGTTTTTTCAATGTCATCTCATATCCATGTTCATGTAAATGACGTCTGTCTTGTCATCATCGTTAGAGTATGTATAAGACGGAAATGTTCTGTTGAGCGTTATTGACGTTTGTGGCAATAAATTTTTTCTAATCAGGGGTTTCAGGGGTTTTGGTGCTCGAGCGCACGGGCTGACGTGCGCACGGGGAACGGCCGCTTCGGCAGTCGAGCCTGCAGTCAGCATAGGTCATGTTGCTAACGCTGCCTCTCTGTCCTTTTTGAGAGCTTCAGTCGACCCTTATACCTGAGACCACATTTGACGCCCGTGAAGTGGGACCGGCTGATGAATCTCGGAGAGCGACGCCAAGGTTTCCTTGTCGCAGGTATGGTGTTTTTATATGCATACCATTTCTTAGCGAGCTTCCGCGACTTTGAGGGTATCAATCTATCTATCTAGCCACCTACGTCTTTTAGCTCTCCTGGCCATTTGGATAATGGTATAAATACAAAACTTTGTATGGGATAACACGACTGTATGGCGAGCATATTTGATTAGTCATAACATGAAAATATTGTTATTTATGTCATGAATGTCATGATTTACATTTCTTTGTCTTGCTGCTCTTGCGGTGGTTTCGTTCACATGACATGTTGCAAAGCTGGTATGGTATGACATGATTGCATGGCGAACACAAACTACACACCCTAATATAAAATTCATGACATGCGTGACTAGTAAAAAATTGGCAGTTCTCACGTAGAGTGGGACTCGATGATATACGAAGCATGAATAAGAAATGTTGACGTGTCACTTTAAAATCAGCACAACGTTACGAGGGGGATGTAAAGAACGCCATACATGACTTCCCTGTCATGATTATTATGTTTGGATGTGTCACTTACCTTCGTCATATCTTCACGTCAAGTGATACCAAATTTAGTATATGTGGGGCTAGCGAAATGGTCACGAGCATGCTATGTGCTTGGTATGTTGTCATGTTCTTACATGACACGCGTGTCAGGATTATCATGTTTGCACCAGTCATATATTTTTTCATCCATAGACGTCAAGTGACATCAAATTTGGTATATGTGGAGCTAGCAAAACGGCCGCGAGCACGCTATTAACGTAGCATGTAGTCATGTTTTAAATGTTTCCAATGTACTTCAATGTAGCGTTGACGCGCGAGTATGCTGGGCACAGCGACACTACGGTATCAAAACGCGAGCACTCTATACGCCAGAGCACAGCAAGCTCAGTGCTTGCTGGCATATTGCAAAGCGCGTGGCGCCGTCTGGTGCATGCGCGGCAAAGCAACACTCTCAACTGCCAGGAGAGCAGACGCTCTGCAAATCAAACGCGAAACTTGACAACTTTAGTCCGGCTGAAAGCAGGTGTCGCGCTGTTACTGGGCTGGAAGTTTCTGCTGATTTTGTGTGAAACGTCGAGATCTTCCTCGACAGTTCGGGATGTTTGCAGCACTTGCATTTGCAGACTGCGGAAGCAGCTTCATCAGGTACGTTCTATTGCAATAGAAAGAAACGCAAACATCGGAAAGCGTTGCTTTCGACTCAGTCGAACTGCGGCGTGCCTTAGCTGTGACAAAGCAGAATTTGTGCTGTCAGCTGGCGTCAACCTAGCGCTAGAAACTGGTTCCAACTTACGCTCACGCACCGCATGTGTATCAATTGCCAGTCCTGTCGGGCATTCGGAAAAAGTCATGCTTTCCGCGGTGTTCACGCATCGCGATAGTAGGCCGTCACAGTTGTCCCAAACATGAACGGTGCGTGCATGCACGCGTTAGTTGTAATACGTATATCCTATGATTGACATGCGGCCTGCGAAGGAGTACGGTAACAGTTTTCTGACTCATACTACAGGCATACTGCACCTAAATTTCTGCTGTACAGCAAAACAGCTGGAGTTGCGCTTGAACAAACGCGATAAATATATTTACTTCTACACTTCACTGGGCTCGTTGTTTTTGCTGCTGATTTAGATTATATCCTAAGGCGGTGGTTCGCGACGTTTTTCGTTTTGGACGGAAATATGTGCAATCGCAAAACACCACAATGGCACGATTCCCGCGATGCGCTGTGAACTTCACAGGCAGTGCTCAGCTATCTCTCTCTCTTGCACTGTCACATCAGATGACAGCGATGTGGTACCCAGATGACATTTTATAAGAAGGCGCTGCGTGAACAGCCGCTTCTTCGCATTTTAAACTCTCAGATCCACTGCATTAAATGCTAGCGAGGCGCGCTTTGGCGATTTCAAACAAACATCGCGTGTCTGGGAGCGAGGGTATACCGCCAAAGGCTCCTGGGTTCGAGATGACGTGCTGTCGTCTTTAGTCTGACGCCAGGCGCGACCAGCGTCCGTCGACGCGGCCCAATAGCAACCGGCGCGAAATGCGACATGCTGCATTTCGCGCCATTGTGTTACCCAGAACGCTCTGCGTCTCTCTATTTCGTGACGGAAGGACGCTGGAGGCGCTGAAACGCGCATGAGTCAAAGCAAGTATTTGGAGTGAGCTGCACACCAGAACGCAACATCCCAATGAGGGTCTGCGAAACTTTGTTCGGGTCATGAGGGAGTTTTTTCGTTGGGCTGATCCAACTGCTTCAGAGACCGTTGAGGTCTCGCACGTTCTGCGGCACTGCCCTGCCCGCTTTCAGCCATAATGTTTTGGCCGTTCCTTTTCCTCTTTTGAAGAACACGCAGATTTCTCTCGGCCAATTCCAGAGACGCTCTTTTGGGAACAGCACTATGTGCCTCCTTCAACGGCCGAATTCGCCCTCGAGCAGCCTGTGCCTGGAGAGAGTCAAACGCTGGTACAGTGCCATCGCACTGTCTCCAGCCACGGTCTTTCATGGCGGGCCAGGAGAGAGACCTCAGCTCTCTTGGCCCTACTAGTGGGAACTCTCCGCAACGGCAGGGTTTCTGGACTCCCCGAGCTCCTCTTGACCGATGATCGCCTGCCATCAAATTCGGTATACTCCCTCAGACCAGCGACTTAATCCTCTGAACACCGGTGTCCCTCTCGTGCCGCTCATAGGCCACAGGAATCGAGAAGGTATTGGGAAGACATGAAGCAGGCTAGCTCGACCTACCGTCGTGGTCAGCTTGGATACTACCGGATTGAGTGTCCCCTCTGGCATTCGACCCGGCGCGTTTCCTACCAGAAAAACGGCCACGGCCTGCGGTGGTTAACAGCTCCCCCACATCTCTCATGGCCACAACAACCGAGGATGAGCAAACTGATCTTTTATTCGTTTGCTGCATTTTATTCGTTTTCCGAGCATGTACTTTCTATCAAGCTACATGATTTGTACACGAAAATACCCGCACTCATGGACACTCGTGGCATCGTCTCTCTCTCGGCGATGACATTTTTTATATCTGCCAGATACGCAGTGTAAAGCTTGCTCAATGCAACATGCGTTTCAGAACTGTTAACGGAGCATTAATAACGGCGCGTGCTGCAGTGCGTCTCCATCTCTCCTTTGCAACCAAGAGCGGCACCCAGCATTTTATTCACAGCCCGGGATTGGCAGTCGGCATGCAACACCATCGTGACTTCATTGCACGTGAAAATGTCATTTTAGCTCCTTAATGTGGCACCCGTTCGTCCATCGTAGTAGTCGTGGTCATAGTCGTAGTGGATAACCAGTCTTACGTTTCGACCTGGTGGTGGTGGTGGTGGTAAAAAACATTTATTTCAGAAAAAGTCTACTAGAGATTGCCGACGTGGCCCATCGGCGTGCTAGAGTGGCCAGACCCTATTCCGGGACGCCAGTGGAGCCTGAAGCTGCCCGTGCGCGCTCCACCAAGGAGCGTTGCGCAGCCAAGGTAGAGCAGCCGAGCAGGTGCTCCTCCCAAGCCTCTCTAGTTGGGATAGGAAAAGGGGATGAGAAAGGGGCAGGATTAACTGGGCACGATGCTACGACATGATATGTGCCGGCGAGGACATGACAGGTCGAGCAGGTGCCATTGATTTCCGGCAAAAAGTGTCTGTCGACCGCCGGACTGATAAAGGTGTTCGTCTGCAGGCGGCGTAGCAGTCGTTCGTCCGCTTTCTCCAAACCGCGTGCAGAGTCCGGCTAGAGGTGGCGCGAAGCCCTGTAATAAGCCAAAGTTTCGCGAAAGCGCGTCAGGTTGGTATTGCCAGATTCCGTCTCGGGACATGGAGGAGCAACGGCCCGGACAGGAGAAGCGCGGGCAGCGGCGGTGGGAAATTTCCCCTTTGCGTTGTTTAACAATAAAAATTTCGCAGCGTGTGTGTTAACTAAAAGCCGAATTCTACTGTCTCTCATTCCCCATTAGCAGCCATTGGCATGTACATATCGTACAAGAAAGGGTTGCTACGTTATACTTGCTGGGCATAACCTCCTTGGTTTTAGAAAGGTTAAGGGAGCGCTAAGCCGCAGTGCCATGAATACAGTGAATTAGTATATACCATGAACTCGAGGTGGGTAAAGGCGGGAAGTAGATACGAAGCCCAAGCCATAAGAAAATAAAAGCGAAATTCTCCTGTCTCTCATCCCCCATCAACAGTTATTGGCTTGTACATTGAGCACTATCTGACAAGAAAGGGTTGCTAAGTTATACTCGCTGGGCGTAACCTCCTTGGTTTTAGAAAGATTAAGCGAGCGTTGGGCCACAGTGCCATGAATACAGTAAACTAGTATATACCATGAACTTGAGGTGGTTAAAGGTGGGAAATAGACACAAAGCGCAAGCCGTAAGAAAATGTGCGTGTCCCACCTCTTGTTAAGCGCTTGGAATGTCCGCTGGATGGCGGTGCTTATATATGCGGAATATATGACGAAAAAAATGCGAGATTGTGGTACTTGGAGTGTTGACTAGATGGACGAACGGACACACAGACATATGCTCGGACGCACGGATGGCTGACGAACGGACGGACGCACATATGGACGTGCGGACGCACAAACACACGCACGCAAGGACGGGCGGATGGACGCACGGACGGTTACACAGACTGACGCACGGACGGACGGAAGCAAGAACGAATGGACGTACGGGTGCTTCGCCCCACTCTCCATCATTCACTCCGTGGATATGCCGCCATTTATTTTACTTCGCGAATGGTAGCTACCGAATTTCCTGCACAAGAAAATTGCATCATTTTCTTTCATCGTCATTTTCCCTTCATCACGTACATAATTCAATCGCGCGCGTCGGCAAAATTATATTGCTTTCTAGGAAACTGAAAGCAATCGAAAATGGCCCATTTCAGTATACGCAGAAACGACAGCTTGTGCGAACACTCGAGCTGTTCGCAGCCATGTTCACAGAGCAACCTGGTCACACTGCTGTTTTGGGCCATCTCATCGACACAGGCGACTTGCACCCTTGGAGTTGCAACCCCAGGCGCCTGAGCGTCCACAAGTGGGCACTATTGAATGCCGCTCTACAGGAGATGATCGAAACCGGCGTTCACGGTGAGACCATCACAGAGCCCTTGAGCTCCTCCTGTTCTTCTAGTGTCGAAAAAAGATGGTACGTACCACACGCATTTGCGTAGACTACTGCTGCTTGAACAATGGTACACTGTTCGGGAGACCTATCTTTTCCCCTCGATTTAGTCAATTTTCTCAAGTCTTGACAGTTAACGAGTGTTCACCACACTCGACTGCTCTCGCGGTTTCCTTTAAATCAAAACGGAACCCGAAGACATCTCTAAGACCGTATTTATTTGCTATAAAGTGCTCTTTGAGCTTGTACGCATGCTATCTGGCCTAAAGAATTCCCCTAGTTTATTGCAACACCTCATAGATATTGTTCTCGACGACATGCGGTACAATTTTGCAAGGCATGTGTGAACTAAGTTGTCATCCTCGCACAAAAGTTCGGTGAACGTTTAGAACATCTCTCGATCGTTCTTCAAAAGATGCGACAAGCACGGCTTACAGTAGACCCTAAAAAGGTTCAGTTAGCGTGATCTAGGTTTTACTTGCTTGGTTTTATTATTGACGACAGTCACCTTTGCTTTAATGACACGAAGCTTCATGCCATTGCCGAATACTCGTGCACTCACGACGTTATAGGTCTGGAGCGGTTTCTTAGCATGATTGTGTTTTAACGCGCTTTCTTATGACGCTGTGCAGAGCTCACCATTCCGCTGAATCAATTCGTTCAAAAACCTGTCAAGTGGGTTTGTGGGAACCTCCGCAAAATGCCTTTAGAGCCCTCACTTGTGCGATTGCGGATACTTAAACAAGCTTTTTGTGCTTAAACAGCCCGACTTAAACAAGCCTTGTGTGCTGCAAATAGACGGAAATGACTATGGCCTTGGCGCTCTATTGTTATCAAAATTTTATGGTTTCTTACGGCCAGTCGCGTTTGCAAGACATCCTTTAACGACAGCTGAAAGGAACTATCTTGTCACGGAAAAGGAGTGTTTGGCGATTGTGTTCGTACTATAAAAAATTGGCATTTATTTGGTGGTGCCTCTTTTAGAGTACAAAGAAACGAAATGACACTCATTTGGTTACAACGTTTACAAAATCCAGTGGGCTACCTACCTTGTTGGTTATTGACGCTACAGAAATATTTCGCCGTTGAACATCGTAGCGGTGAGTACAAAAAGTTCCTGATGCCCTCTCTCACGCACCTTTGCACGAGCTTTCCCCACAGGAGAATAAAATCCCGCTGCCGTTTCCACAGATGAGCCCCTTCCTTGTTGCTGCTGTAGACACAGCTCCTCACTGGGGCACTCTGATCACCAAAAAGCGTCTTTATGAAGAGCAGAGCAAAAACAACATGTGTCAGCATATCCTCAACCATTTAGCTGACCTTAATGCGCCACCTCATTCTCTGCTCTCTATATTTCATCTCCTCATCCTCCTCCCATGCGCAGGGTGGCAAACCGGCTGCCTATAGGCTCGTTAACCCCCCTGTCATTCTTTTCCTCCTATTTTCCTTTCTTAATGCACAACCAAATGGCGAGTTTCATTCTTATGTCCTTGCTGACGACGGCCTCCTGCTACGCTCCGTGTGTAGCGTACTCGCCTCCGTGGGGCGAGTACGCTACACATCTCACAAGCCAACAAGGATAATAGTAACTCTGCCTTCCGTGTTTTCGTCTCAAAGCGACTCAGGTGGGACTTCATCCGATCCTTCCATGATTCATCTTAAGCAGGTCACATTTCTGCCAGCAAGACTTACGATAAGTGATCTCATACTGCTACATGGCGACACATGTGAAAGAACGTCACGCGTTACATGCGAAGTTGCCCAGTCTGCCAACGGGTGAAACCACGTGGTGGCCTCCCACCTGGCCTAATACAGCCAGAACTTAGCCAAAGTCCGTTTAAGATCGTCGCATGTGATGTAATGGACCCATTTCCCCGTACACCTCGGGGCAACAGCTACCTGTTAGTAATTACTGATCACTTTACTAAAGAATCAAGCTTTACCCTTTGCACGTTTTAGCTTTGCGAGTGATTTGCCGTTGCCTTCTCAATGTGGTCTCGCTGATCGGTTTTCCACCACAATTGATCACGCACAACGTCCCGTACTTTACCAGTTGTACATTTGTCAAAGAAAGCTCCACGTTGGGCATCAGACTCAAAAATATATCCCCATATCACCCACAAGCCAACATCATTGAATGCGTTAATTGAAACTTGAAAGCGATCCTCAGGACGAATACCAAAGACCATACGCAATGGGATGTCAATCTTCCGGAATGGCTTTTTCTACGCGCACCTTGGTTAATATGTCTACAGCTTATACACCCGCATGTCGTTACTTCTTTTCTTTTCTGTTCTTTCCATTAACCAATACATTGGTGCCTTCCCAGCCATTTCACCCCGACACCTATACTTTTACCGAAACTCAGAAAAATCGTCTTTCCGAAACCAATGCTGCTGCTCGCGAGCTGTTGGATAATGCAATGCTCAAGCTATCACGTCAATACAACGTCTTCCGCCATCACGTTCAGTACGAGCCCGGCGATTAAGTTTTGCGCAGTGCACGCTACCTGAGTAACGCGTCTCAAAGGAAAGAAAATAGGAGGAAAAAACGGCAGGGAGGTTAACCAGCCTGTAGGCAGTCGGGTTTTTACCCTGCGTATGAGAGGAGGATGGGAGAGATGAAAGATATAGAGTACAGAGGGAAGAGAGATAAACACTGCACATTCGGCAGCACACGCGCGCACACTCAGTCATAGCCCAGTCTTGTCTTTCGCGGTGTCTGACATTGCTGTTATAGCCGTTTGTTCAAGTCCGTGTCGCGTAGGAGTTTCAACACAACTTTTTTTCACCTTCTGTTGCAATGTCTTCTCTCGGGCACTTCACAGAATAGTGTCCGCAGACATTTGTCTGTTAACGATGCGCGCAAGAGGGGACGCCAGTGACTGTCTCTGGATGTCATACAGCGGACAGTCGCACAGAATGTGGTGTAGCGTCTCTTCGCAGCGACAGGCATCACAGAGAGCGTTGTCGGTCATTCATATAAAAAAGGAATAAAATTTTGTAAATCACACTCCTAGCCAAAAGCGATGAAGAACGGTGGCTTCTCTTCGGTCGAGCCCAATGGGCATGCGGAGAGCCATCAAAGAGGACAAGTAGTGTTGACGATTCGTCTCGTTGCTTGGTGGGCACCATAGTGTAAACATGATCTCACGCGCAAGTCGTAGAAGATTACTGGCTGCATTGGTCCACTAAAGTGGTATGGCTTCTTCCGTGTACCTTCAAGAGCTGCCCGTGCGGCAGTATCGGCATGTTCGTTTCCTACGATGCCGCATAGACTTGGCAGCGCCTGAAACGTCGCATGATGCTCTTTCTCGTGTGAAGTGTGCAAGAGGCATCGAATTTTGAAAACAAGCTGTCCGTACGGCCGGCGACGCAGTGCTGAGAGCACAGATTATAGAGCAGCCCTTAAGTCGCTGACAATTGACCACTTTTGCGGTGGTTGCCGATTGACAACACAAAGTGCAGCGCGCAAAACAACTAGTTCCGCTGCTGCAGATGCCGTGGAGTGGTCAGGCCCAAAGCTGATGTTAACACCTCTTGCTGGGACAAATACTGCACCTGACGAACACTGGCGGTTTGTGGAGCCATAGGTATACATATGTACACTGTCTGAATATTTCTCGTGCAAAAGAAGAAGAGACAGTTGTTTCAGCACGAGTGATTAAAGGTCAGATTTTCTCCGGATCCCCATGGTACACTAAGATGCACTGCGGTTGAATAACACACCAAGGTGGTATCGATGGTTTAGATGCAGGAGTGAAGCCCGAGGGAAGTTTCTCGTTGTACTTCACAATCATTTTAGCGAATGATGCTTGGCGCCTCTCTGAAGGCAACAGTGCAAGAGGATGACAGGGGGCACGTGCGAACTGTCTGATGAGCGTTGGCAAGACTCCTACAGCAATGCGAGTTTGTATCGAATTGTCGCCAGCAATTGCAATTGTTGCCTCTGTTGACGTACATCTGGGCAGACCAAGGCAGACTCTCAGTGCTTGTGCTTGTACTACCTGTAGAACACGAAGTTTCTCGTTGTACTTCACAATCATTTTAGCGAACGATGCTTGGGGCCTCTCTGAAGGCAACAGTGCAAGAGGATGACAGGGGGCACGTGCGAACTGTCTGATGAGCGTTGGCAAGACTCCTACAGCAATGCGAGTTTGTATCGAATTGTCGCCAGCAATTGCAATTGTTGTCTCTTTGACGTACATCTGGGCAGACCAAGGCACACTCTCAGTGCTTGTGCTTGTACTACCTGTAAAACACGAGCATTGTTCTTGCAGGTATTGCTAAGCACGGGCAAGCTATACGCCCCGCAACGGTAGTCTAGTGGCTACGGTACTCGGCTGCTGACCCGCAGGTCGCGGGATCGAATCCCGGCTGTGGCGGCTGCATTTCCGATGGAGGCGGAAATGTTGTAGGCCTGTGTGCTCAGATTTGGGTGCACGTTAAAGAAACCCAGGTGGTCGAAATTTCCGGAGCTCTCCACTACGGCGTGTCTCATAATCATATCGTGGTTTTGGGACGTTAAACCCCGCATATCAATAAATCAACGGTTCCAAATAAAAGTGCGTCTCGGGCTTGCATTCGAAAATTACTTTCTCGTGCGTTTGTGAACAGGGTGGCGGAAACGAGTTGAAGAAAAAAAAGAAGCCCTCGGTTCGTTAGGAACGTGGGGTCGCAGGTTCGAATCCCGGCTACAATGGCTGCATTTGCGATGGAGGCGGAAATGTTGTAGGCCCGTGTGCTCAGATTTGGGTCCACGTTAAAGAACCCCAAGTGGTCGAAATTTCCGGAGCTCTCCACTACGGCGTCTCTCATAATCATATCGTGGTTTTGGGACGTTAAACCCCACATATCAGTCAATCAACGGGCAAGCTATATCTCAGGAAACCAATAAACAGAGCCCTGTATTGTTCCGTGATTGCGTCTACTGACATCCTCCAGGTCTTTCCTGCCAGGAACTTGAACAATCGGAAATAGCGGTCAGGTGCTTCTTTATATAGGCCACATGCGGACTCCAACGGAGGTCCCTAACACTAATGATGCCCAGAAACCGGTGAGTTCTGGCATAAGAAATGGGTCGCCGGCAGATTGAGATTACATAAGGGGTCCTTGCTTTGCGAGTGAAGGCCACCAGCGTGCATTTTTCTGGTGATATGCTCAGACCTTTTTTTAACAAGTAGTTGGCAATTATAGTTGCTGCTCTTTGAAGCCGGGAATGTTTCTGAGGACGTGTGACTGCCGAAGTTCAGAGACAGACGTCCTCTGCCTATATTGAGATTTATTGGTACATGGCAAGTATTCAGCAAGGCCAATTGGTGTAAGATTGAATAGCGTCGGGCTAAAAACTCTGCTTTGAGGAACACCCCTGGAAGTATAGTGTCACGTAGTAGGGCCATCTTCTGTTAACACAAAGAATGATCTTGCAGCCAGGTAACTGGAGATCTACCGAAAGTTTCGACCACCAAGGCGAACCACCGAAAAAACACCCAAAATGGCTTCATGTAGTAAAATATCATTCATGCCTTTCACTTCTAGAAACAAAGCTGTAGATAGTCGCTTACGGGATCTTCAGTGCTGAACGTACGAAACTAGATCTACAACATTGTCAATGGAAGAGCGGTCGCGTCGGAAACCAGCCATGGAATTTGGATAAATCTTGTAGTGTTCAGGATACCAGCGCCAGGCGGCCTAGTATCATCCATTCTATTATCTTTCCTACGCAGCCGGCCAGTGCTATTGGGCGGTATGAGCAGAGTTCAAGTGGGAATTCGCCTTGCTTCAAGGTCGGTAACAAGCGTATTATTTTCCAGTTGTCAGAAACATTGCTATTCTGCCACGAGATGTTGTAAAGACTCAACAGTTCGCTCCTTGCACCTTCCCCAAGGTTGCACAAGGCTCGGCACGGAATACCATCTGGGCCCGGAGAAGTTGAACGCCTGCAGAAAGCTAGTGCCAGCCTCGAGCTCCTCCATTGTAAAAGGGTAGGTCCATGTGCTAGTCACAGGAACTGGGGACGTCACCTCTCACTGAAGAATTTGACCAGTTGCTTGGTTGGCGATCTGCATACAGAAATCTTCTGTGACATTGATGTCTTGCCTCTCTAGAAATCGCGCGAGCGCTTTGAATGGAAAACAGCTGTTCCGTAGGGTGATGCAGTCCTTGCAACGTTTTCTAAATGTTTGAAAGTAGCTTGCGAGAGTCCAGTGACTGGCTAAATGTTGTTCAACGTTCCGACGCTAATATATCCATGCGATGCAGAATCTTCTTTTGCATCCTCCCGGCTGCCCTAAGATCGTGAAATCATTTTGTGTGCCGGTACCGATGCTTTGCCTGACGTCGAAGTGCTTGGAGTCACTCCAAAACTATGGCAAAATCAGTTTCGCGTGAAAGTTATCGTCACCGTGCGAGTGGCGTTTTGCAATTGTGCTCTTAATTGTTTGCTCTAACCCAGATTGTAAGCCATCGTTGCAAGCATATTCCATGTCGGATTTGAAGTTGGTCCATTGGACTGCTCAAATGGTCGTCCAGTGGGCCACAAGCTAGACAAGCCTTGATGTTAAGGTAGATTGGAATGTGATCACTTCCTCGTGTCTCAACATCTGGAAATCAGTTAACGTATTTCACTAGAGAGTTGGAGACAAAAGCAAGGTCGAGACATCTGCCGTAAGTCACCTCTCGAAGAAATGTAGGGGCTACCTGTTGTGCAGGAGAGAAAGGCCGTAGTATTAGGCAATGTTTGCTAACCTGCGTCCTCTTGGATTTGTCCACGTACTTCTCCATTCGTGATGGTGCGCTTTGAAATCACCTATGATGACTCATGGTGCAGGACACACTCTAAACTATCCGCTAATCTCCTGGAATCGAGATTATTTGATGGCGATATATGAACGCTTATGAGAATAAACGGGAGTTTATTCTTTTTCACAGCGATCCAGAGATCTTGAGGCACAATTGTCATCATTGAAGCACAATTGGTTGCACAACATACGTCAGTTCACGACGAACAAAGATGTTGATTTTGCTGCACGCACCGTTTGAAGACATGACAGTTTTTTACCCCGAAAGTCTTATTGGTTTCGACAAGTTTGGTTCACAAATGATGATGAGTGGAAACACGTTGGTATACACAAACTGAAGAAAATCTGCAAGGCGTGATTTTAGTCCTCTGGCGTTACATTGGATGACAGATGCAGCCTTGACTTCTGACGAAATGATGAGGTGTGAGTAGCCATCTTCCTAGTTGAGAGATTCAAGCACTGATGTTTATGGCGTCCAATACTCCAAGTGTGCTTCGAGCAGATGCTGTCTTCATGTCGATTATTATCGCTCGGATGGCTTCTATGAGGAAACCAGCACCGGTGGTATCACTTGACGATTTAGGCGAATCTTTCATGGCTGGAGATGGCTCTGGCGTGGCCGAAACCTGTGAGGGTCCTTGGCAGAAGAGCGGGTTCCTTTGCAGAGAAAACAAGGCTTCTCCACTTCTTTCGTAGAAGCGGTGGGTCCTTTCGCGTTGGTACTGGGTGGAACCCCTAAAGAATGGGAACTAGCGTTTCGGGAATGTGCCTTCTTTGAAGATTTTCGATGATGCTGACGTCGACGCCGACGCCGGCCTACTTCGGCTGCCTCCCTGTGTGTCGAGTTGTCTCGGGCCATTTGTCTGAGAACCACGCGCTTCTCTTGGATTCGAGGACAATTTTCCAACGAGGCAGCGTGAGGACCACTGTAGTTGGCACACTTCATAGTAGTCGTCCGATAGGTGTCTTCAGAACGAGGTTCAGCGCAACGGGGACACAGTCGTGAGTTGGGGCAAACGCCCTTGACGTGTCCTAGCCTGCATGAAGCACTGATGACATTGAATTGACATTTGAATAAACGGTCTAACCGGATGTCGGAAATGTCCAACTTTAACCTGGGACGGTGTGCAAACTTCCTTGAAAAACACTTTTAGGCAGCGCATATTTCCAAGGCACCGCACATGCGTAATGACAGTTCCCTCGTTTGCAGGCTTGATGAGGGTAGGCAAGTCAACATTAAGAACGCAATGTCAATGTCATAAATTACACCGGCAATTGATTTGTCATCTATCGGGATAAAGGAGCGCATTTTCATGCTCCCTAGCTCAGTCATTTGAGGCAGCTGTCCTAGCGCACTCACATCGTGCACGTCTATAGCGAGAATATTCTTCCTTGAGTTTACTCTTACGTCTTTAATTTGATATGGCACTGCACATTCCATAGAAACTGAAAGGGCTTGCCTGTTCAGCAGTCGTAGCTTGCTTGAAGGATCTTCCGGCATTAAGGTGATGACGTGCGGCCAGCGTGCAGGCCTTGACTGTACAGTCGCCGTACTTGCAGGAGCTGATGCTGATGTATTCGCAGTCCTTCTCTTTGCCCTCTTACCCCGGACATGTACGAAGCTCTCATCGAATGTGTCGTGCTTCCGCCATAGAATACAAATCAGCATCTTCAGTGTCACTGCGGGAGCCAGCTCACTTCCTTGTGGTTGACGGGTGTGAGAACCTCTGACTAGGTGGGCCTCTGGCATGCTCCGTGGCTATCACCGCAAGACCGGGAGGCAAGGCACTTCGAAAAACCGATGGTTTCATCAAAAAGTATAGAGTGCAGAAGCAAGCGTTTTTCTATAAAAGACACTTTTTCTTCTTCTTCACATCTGAATGTTTCTTCGCATCCTTAGTCACTAAGTATGAGGGTCCATTTCGCGTTTCACAAAAGTTTGGCAGCTTATCATACCGTTTCAAGCACAGTACAACCGGAAAGCTCAAGGGACCAGTACTTGTCTCTGAGCTTAACCCTTGTTATGTGTAACCTCTAACTACTCACTTGCTGGCACATTCTCCATTAGAAGTTGCAAGATTGCAGGCACACATTATCGTCAAAGCATCGCATGTCACCCTCTTAAAGCAATGCTCCGTGTGCTTCTCAGATGCATTGTAACCGTCGTCAGCAACCATCACCGATATTCTCCTGACGGTCCCACTTGCGATCAGCCCCCTGGGACCGATCTTTCTCTGTTTGAGGCTCTTCTCGTCACCCACAACCACGAAGCCGTGGCCGCACGATGGCCACATGGACTGACTTTGATTCTGCGGACCGTCCCGGTGGCCTCATCATCACGCCTTCCAAGGGAACTGCAGCCTCGCCCTCTCCTTGGCGATCCATCCCTCGAGCATCCGAAGCCATTCCGCGGACTCGTCCTTTCTGACCGCCACCCGAAGAAGCCTTTACAGCATTACACGGCCGATGAATCACGGATCCTCTGTCCCATTTGCCGCATATGCCTAAATCTCTTGCCCCGCCTACCAAGATGGTTCTCTCCACCGCAGCCGTTTCCTTGCTGTCGCCATTCGAAATGCCATCCCCTGACCACCGCAACCGCTGGCTCAACAATGGTCGAGGCCGCTATCGCTCTTCTTCGATCGGCCCACACAGACCTCTTGGCAGCGGGTGCCTTGTCCCTGCCAGTCGACGACCTCCTCGACTTTGAAGGTTGAGCCACCACTCGTCGAGTGGGAGGGGTAGTGTGGGATATCACCCTGGCTTTTGGGTGCTCGAGCGCGCGGGCTGACGCACGCATGGGGAACGGCCGCTTGGCCAGCCAAGCTTGGGCAGGCGGTCAGTAAAAGTCTTGTTGCGCACACTGCCTCTGTCTGCTTTCTGAGAGTTTCAGCCGACCCTTAGTCCTGAGCCTACATCATAAATACGTCGAGGCCGCACTCTCTCATAGTAAAATGAATCGCACTCAAAACTGTCAACATTACGTTTAAACAATGCTTATGCCAAGTGTCAACTCGTGCAGTCTCTAAGAGTCTATGAACGTCGTGAGCTCGTTCACAGCGTATATTTTGTCAACAGGGAGGACTACGAGACGGCTATACGGTGTTCCATAGTAATGTGCCCAGTACTCTAAATGATTAAGCACTTTTTCTAAACACATCGCAATATACAACACGTGACAAGCTAAAGATTTGAATGCTTACAAATTTGCAAACGCTGGTAAAGTTTAAGGCTAGTAAATTTGCGAAGAGTTTCACCTCAGAAGTATTGCATTCACTTCGTTAATCTTATCTCCTTTTCCATCCACGCTGGTATCTTTCGACACTACTTATCACCTGTCTCAGACATTGAGTTAACGCGGATCACTTTATCGGGGTGAGCTGTCATATGCAATTGTGTGCTGTCACCTTCCTTGGCGTCAATCTCCATGTGTAGTATACTGAACGTGTGCTCATGCCAAAGAGGAGTCTTCTTTTTTTTGCTCTAAGTTCATCTGGGCATTCTGACTGAGCATTCTGATATGTCTTCATGGTTAACTTCCCTGCCTTCTCCTTTTTGTTGCTACATCCTCCCTGACTGAGCAGGCTTACATCAGTCAAGCTTTTTTAAAAAATTACGTTTGGTCATGAGCAGGTGGATATCAATTACCGCGCTAATTCTCATTTGGAGCAATGAAGTAGGGAAACCAGTTATTTCGGTTCCGCATATCACACGCAAGGAGATGTGCAAGTAGGGCTGAATGGCAGTTGAAGTGCCGTGTGCCACGGATCTATGCATACTTCGCCTGCATGGTTTGTTGCTTGAATTATGCAGTAGCATTATCAGAGCCATCCTATGCTAATAGTTGTTTTCCAATCGTTTTACGACTGCCGCCAGAAAACTGACGGCGCTACCGTCGCGCCCAAATTTCATCGTCGTTGGCTCTATTGGCGTGTCATTCCCTTGCCGGGGGCATCGGGCAGACGGCAGCTCCATACCATGGAGAAGAGGGTGTAATAATTTCAAAGAAGAAAATAAAATGAAAATCAGTCCCTCTACTGTCTGCAGCAAAGTGCGACACATCATATTAAGAAGTAACAATTAACCAGCAAGCGAGTGAAAGGAAAACAGGTGCCGGGGGGTATAGATTTGAAAATGTGAGAAAATAGGATAAAAGTGAGCCGCGGAACAGTCGTCATACTCCGTATTTGAAAAAATCTCTCTGCAGTCCTTATTAGGGCACTGCTCCATGCCGCTCATTATGGCACCCGTAGCGGAGGCTCAACTAATCAAAACTTGGCCGTTTTCAAAGCTTGCCTTTTTCGTCTTTTTGTCTGCGCAGCAGACACTTTTCACAACACTGTATGAAGTACAGACTTCAGAAGATCCCTCAGAAGAGCATCTACGTTCTATCCACGAATATTAGTGGTCAGGCGGTGGCAGCGAATGAGCCCCAAGCAGCAATGAAGGAAGACGCCTCATCGACGACGCTTTGATAGCACATGCGTAAAGAAACCCCTATCTGTTAGAAGAGCCGTCGAATGCCCAAGCAACGCGTAAACGTCAGTATTGAACGGGCATGAAAAGATGCGAGGGTGAAGGGTGGTGGGGCTGTTGGTAGAGCAGCAACTGTGAATTTTGGTTTTATACGGAGGCCGTCCGTAGAGCTGCCGTATTTATTAGACCAGCGTTTTGTCGAGTTGCGTGAGATCGCATTCCAAAGAGTTAGCTGCCAGCCTAACTTCGTACAATATTACGACTTGTTTCAATCGCGTTCATCGCATCATTTTTTTGTAGTGAAACTATGATTCCTTTTTTTTGCCTATTCATCAGTTTCAACAAATTAAGCCACGAGTGTGCTCGGGTACGTCACGCTTTCAGGCATAGAAAAAGAAAGAGGGAAGTGGTGTCGTTTCAAAAAGCGTTGTTAGCTCTTACTCTTTTCTGCTGAAATGGCGGCGTATGGTTTCCATTCGCCTTAGCCTTTCCTTCTTTCTCTATTCTAAATAACCACTTTTGCAGTCTAGCAGCCAAAGTCAGCGTAAGCGTTAAGTTGACATGGCGTTTTGTACTTTCCTACCCGATCAAAAAAGAAAACAAATCAACACATGTTCTATCCGACAGCTTCTCTCCTGCTGCTTTAACGTAAAGTTTTGATATATTTTTGAGACTATGCCAATAACTTTTATTACATGTATCACCACTTCGCGTTGAAGAGAGAAACCGGTAATCCAGAGCAGTGACATCACAGATGTAAGAAAAACGGATAAAAAGATAATGTAGAACATGTACGCCAACCTTATCACTTGCCTGCGCTAAGTACGTCTCAAAAGACTGTTGCGATTGGCGCATTCCCTTCAGTTTGAGTGAAACACTTTGCGCTCTGAGACAATGGCTAGGTTGAAGAGGCACATATTCAGCGCTAATGTTCTCGACTTTGTGCAGGCTATGTACGGTATTTATAGGAATCAGACACTCTGAAGAGTGCGCCACCGTCTCTTGTTACTTGAGACTAAGCATCAACTCATTTTCGCATAAGGGTAATTTCACTTGTCTTGGAACATCAGAAGGAAATAAAATTAGCTGGTGGGACTCACACTATTTTCCTATAGAGGTAATACAATGCTACAAGAGTGAAAGTTGAAAGTACCTAAGCTTCTTCAAAACCTAAGGTGACCTCAAAGGTTGCGCTTTACATACAATCACTCCAAATGGTGTTCAGTGGTTAGAACACAGCACGGTGTGGTTTACCTCGCTACTGGCGTAAACCTGCAAAATGTACGAACCATTCGAGATTCAAGCGAGGTGCCTGCAGTGTTCGATCTAGTAAGCTGTAGGCGGAAGTGCTTCTGGAATCTTTAACGCCATGATGAGCATATAGAACACCATTTTTTTAATGCAAACAACGTACTGATGTTCTTCGCTCGCTGTGAATTAAATTAACATGGGAAATGATTTAGACTACAACCAAAACTTTTGAAGAAACAAGACGTTTTGAAACCGACTTCGTACCTTCTTCAGGGGTGACTGCGAACACTACGTAGCAGCAGCGTCTTCAAAGCACCCGTGGGACGGATGATGACCCTCCTTCTCTCTCTCTCTCGTTTGGTTGTGGGGCACAGTCCTTGTGTACACACTGGAGGAAGGGTTCCGAGAGAGCGGTTGATGTTATGGGCTGTCCTCTGTATGTGCCATGACTCAAGTAATAACCTTCTCCTCCAGTTCGGCTCGCTTTCAAGTATGGCTGTTGCGTCGAAATTTATCCGGAGATCCAACGTCTCAGCATGTTCGGCGACTGCGCTGCGCTCTTTGTAGAACTTTCGAACATCGTTGGCGTGTTGCTTCAGTCGTTCCGGTAGGTTTTTCATCTCGCCAATATACGAATAGGGGCACTCGGCACGCGGAATTTCACAAACGACACCGGGGGTCCAGTCCGTTGTTGGCCGGTCTTTGGGGCGGGGGGAGGAAGCGGCCCAGCGAACATGAAGGTACGTGCGCGATGCGAACCCATTCCTTCTTGAAGATCGGCGCTAACGCCTCGCTGGTTCCCTGAACGTATGGAACCGGTACGCGTTTTGGGGGCCTGCGAAGTAAAGTTGATTGGGGTTTTCGTATCCTCTGTGGCTCTGCGCGGCGGGTGGCGGCTCGAATGAAGTTTTTTGGGTATCCGTTTTTTCTGAGGTCCGCCATTACGTGGGCCTCTTCTTTCTTTCGATCTGTGTCATTGGAGCATAAGTTCTTAGCTCTCTCGAGTAGCGTGGTCAAAACCGAGGCCTTCTGGCAGGCGGGGTGGAAAGAATCAAATTGAAGGTAGCAGCCTGTGTGCGTTGGCTTCCTATGAACGAAGGACTCCAGGCCGTTGCGCTTTCTTGCCACCTGGACGTCGAAAAAGGGCAGGTAGTGGTCGCTTTCACCCTCGGTCGTGAATTTTATGGCTGGGGACCGGTGCATGAAAATGAGGTGTTGCCTGAAGTTTTCCACTTCAGACGTCTTCATGGCGCAAAAGCAATCGTTCTATAACGCAAAAGAAATGCTTCGGTCGCCGCGAGAATGAGCTGAGTGCTTGCTCTTCTATCTACTCCATGGTCAGGCATGCCATCGTGATGGAAATGGAAGCTCTCATCACGGTTCCACTATTCTGCCTGAAAATAGCTCCTTTGTAGGAGAAGTACGTACTGGACAGGCAGAACTCCAGTACACGGCAGAGCTCTTCAACCACCAAAGGAGTCCTTTGACTCAGGCTTGGGTCCACCTCAAGCGCAGAACTGGCAGCGGAGACAGCTAAGGGAACTGGCACATTGGTGAACAATAAAACGCCGTCAAATGAGACCAGCCTCTCGTCATCGTCGATGCTCACACCTGATGCTAGCTGCGCGAAGCGGCTGGAGTTGCTGACATGAGTTGGTGTCTTCCGGGTTAGTGGGGCATAGATTCGGTGTAGAAAATTTAAAAGGTCTCGGCATGAGGAGGAAGTGAAGTATACGATCGGTTAGAGGAGATGACAGGCTTGCAAAATGCTGGTAGTCCATAGAAACTCCGTGCGGATGTGTTACGCCAGATTAGTCGCAGGTAAACTGTTCTGAGATCCGGGTAGTGCTTAAAAATTTCCGCGACAAGCTTGTTTAGCTGTGCCTGGGTTTGCTTCGTTGGGTTCTTTACTAGGTGCGTGTATGTTTCCCCTTCTAAAAGAGCTGAAACCTTCCGATCGTAGTCCCTGCTTTCCAACACCGTCGTTGAATTGCCCTTGTCGGCAGGAACGATGACAATGCTCCGATGGAGTTCGCGAAGTGCCTAGTTCTCCTCTGTAGTCAAGTTCTTTTTTTCCTTTGTAACGGTAATTTCGAATGGATCCCAATTGATCCCAGCCTAATTTCTTCTCTGGCACCCGGTTTCACGCGCTGGATGGCTACCTCTCTAGCCGCAAAAAGTTTCGGTAAATGGGACGTCGTTCACATGTTATAGCCATGTCCCTTTGCCAGAACTGAAGTTTCCCGATCAGTGAGTGGACGAGATGAAATATTGGTTACAAACCTGGAATTTCGGATGCTTTGGTTAGATGTCCGGTCCAACAGGTAGAAGAGTTTCTTATCTTGAGTGGTCCAGTGTTTTTTGCCGTCGATATACTCTGGGCCGCCTCCTCCCCCGCCCGAAAGACCGGCCAACAATGGACAGGAGCCCCGGTGTCGTTTACAAAATTCCATGCGCCGAGTGCCCCTCTTCGTATATCGGCGAGACGAAACACCTACCGGAACGACTGAAGCAACACGCCAACGATGTGCGGAAGTTCTACAAAGAGCGCAGCGCAGTCGCCGAACATGCTGAGACGTTGGATCACCGGATAAATTTCGAAGCGACGGCCATCTTTAAAAGCGAACCGAACTTAAGGAGAAACTTATTACTCGAGTCGTGGCACATGCAGAGGACAGCCCTTGACATCATGCGCTCTCTCGGAACCGTTCCTCCAGTGTGTACACAAGGACTGCGCTCTACGGCAAAACGGGAGAAAGAATAGGGGAGTCATTATCCGCTTTGCGAATGCTTTGAAGACGCTGCTGCTACGTAGGCTCTACAGTCACCCCTGAGGAAGGAAACAAGTTGATTTCAAAACGTCAGGTTTCTTCAAAACGTTTAGTTGGAGTTTAAGTCATCTTCCGGTTTCATACCCAACCAGACAGACTTCTGTCGAATGTTTACATTCAAGTAAATTACCAAGTGTAATATAAACTGGTAATGAAAGGGAGGATTTTTATAGTTATCTCAGAACACGTGCAGAGAAGTGAAAGTACTTCAGAGTAAAATATGAGTACTGAGGCGCTGACTCAGGATGACTTCTCTTCAAGCACTTAATCAGAAGTTCAGTATTGAACAGTGTTTCACTTTCACGGCTGTGCAACATGAGGAATCTATGACGTTGTTTCCCGCAAACACTGAATATATATGGAAAGAACACATTAACTTTCTGTTGATGCGAGAGATAAAGCCCACGAAACACAGTGCCCATGAGTCATAAACATGGTATGCCGGGACTCACATAAAAGTGCGCAATTATTCTTTTCTGCCTACATAGAGTGCAGTATTCTGAATTTGGGGGACATCGAACCGATGCGGAAATAAACTAGGAACTTTAAAATGAGCCTTGTAAGTAGGTGTACAGTGCTTGTAGGCAGTGATAGAGAATAAAATGCAGCCAATAAAGACTATGTAAAAGAGGGTTGCCCGAAATTTGGAGAAGGAGGAATCATTTCAAAGCTTACGAAGTCGAAATTATATACGAGATAGACGATTGGTTCGGGCGCATTGGTATGTGGTCGAACTTTTGAAAAATCAGTCCTTAGAGCACAGTGATAAAGCACAAATGAAACAAAAACATGAAATTTCGATATGCCTTAGCAATAAAGTTGAGTCGCAAGCGAGAGCCAATTGTATCTAATATGCGTTTGCTTCCTTTCGCTCTCAGCTCCGATCTCAGGAAAGTTACATCACTACTTATAGTAACAGTGAGAGTTCTAACAATTATCTTCTCTGTGGTACTTATTATGGCAGAATGGGTTACTCTTAAACCCGATACACTTATCGAGTATTGCAAAAAAAAAGAACAGTAGAATTCGAGGCAAGGCAAGTAGCAAATGAGGATATTGAAGGCTCTAGTTTTGGAGCCTAAGTTTTGGGCTCAAATCGCTTTGGCCGATTGCCGGATTCAGCCCAAAAGCAGAAACAACACTCGCGAGCTGGAGCTGGCGAGTCATTTGCTCCAGCGCTAAAGGGTGTCAGAGGTTTGCCGAGAAAATTGGTAAACCTACTTGATTTAAAATCACTTGGTTCACGAGTGCATGCCCACAAAACGTGGCACAGAGTCGTCTTACTGCCACCCCCAGACGCACGACTTAGTAAAGCCTCGAATTTGTTGCGTTCAAATTCAGTAGATGCGGTGAAACATCTGTCCGAATTTTTCAACGTCAGCGTCCTCTTGGCGGTTGGAAGATTTTTGAGGCGTCCCATATAATTGTAGCGTCCAGAGCTGTTGAGCAAGACCTTTTCCAGGTTAGAGTGGTGTGGCCAAGGAAATAGGGGGATTCTCCACCTAATTATAAAATGTGTCAGCGAGAGCATGCGGTTTTTGGTTGCCCTCAAGCGCTGCTTGTCTCGGCCGAATGATTGATTGATGGTGATGAGTGGGTTTGGGTGCTATCAGCTTCAGCGAATTGACAGGGAAAATGACTGCTTAAAAGAGAGCAAACATGCCTGTTGAGTACAGATGAAAAGTTTCAGGAGATTGGAGGAGCTCCACGTGTAATACTTCATGTCCTGAATTCAATTTATTGTGACACGCCTGCCTCGGACGCCTAGAAATAGGCTTTTGCTAGTTCATCGCTAATCTTTTCTGTGTCTGTGTCCTTCAAAATTGAAAACTAATGAGGGGAGTAGTTTTAGCTTGTGGACATTGCGGATGTATTGTCTGAAATAAACCCGCCTCAGCCTGGAGAGGATGGTTCGTCCGGTGGGTACACTTTTAGCATGTCTTCTCTAATTTGACGTCCTCCAGCAAGAAAACAAACAAACAGAGCATTCCGTGAAAACCCATACAAAAAAAGAAAATCACACACGAGGACGGAAAAGCTGGGAAAAACTGCTGGTCCGGAGTGCCTAGAGAACAAACATTGCCGCTCAGAAGCACTTCTAATCGGAAGTTCCTCTGTCCCTTGGCAATCATACTGACTGTTCATTGTAATTGTGTTCCTTCAGAGTTTAGCCTTCCTAGTGGTAAATGTCTTCACGTTTTCCTTGGATCTGTCTTTGTTTTCACTTACTTGAGACGACGAATGCTTGTCTTGCTAAGAAGCCTTCGGATACGAGGAACTCCTTCAGGTTGGCGTCGTAAAAGTGAACCGAAGTTTACCGCTATTGCACTTAGAATGTGAGAGAGTACTTTCTTTACCGAGTCATTCTATGACATTCACTGCATTATCAAAACATACATAGCACAACTAAAAAGCGACAAAGAAAACAGCACCTGCGCTGAATTATTAAAAAAGTGACCGCAGTTTCCCGAGTGGGAACACTGGTTAGCATGCGGAGCATATATGTTGAACTGCCATAAACGAGGTTTGTACTTGCGACATGCGTGTGTGTTATGAGTGAACACGAGTGAACACGCACGCACGTATGCTGCGAAAGACAATGTGTATTGATGAGACGCTTTGGGTATTTTGAGCAAGATGGCTTTATGGTGCGTAAAGTGAAGGGTGAGTGTGTCTGGTTGCATCTGTCAAAGGTCGAAACTTGCAAAGACGTGGTCGATGCACGTCCCGCGAACCATGGTCGGATGATGTTTGCCGTCGTGCGTTGCTCGTTTCAGTGAGTGCCGCGACTCCGTGTAGTCGATTACACAATCGTCGTTGATGACATCGTTGTGCTCCGGGGTCGCTCAGTGCCTAACGCCTCGCTTTTTCCTTGATGACGTCGACATTGAAGTCACAAACTATCACGAAGGGTCGTCGGTTGCGGTCGTTGTTTCAGGTATTCTTTCATGGTTTCGGTGACGTACTTCTCCACGGCGGCACGCGATAGGTTGGGCGCGAGGTACATCCTCATGACATGGACTCCGCAGATGCTAGCGACGCAGTACTCGCCGTTGGCGCGTTGTTGAGCGCCGGGCCACAGTTGGAGGTCTTTAACGGAGTTAACGTCGTGACGCTTGACATAAATTCCCACGCCACTCGCAGGTTGTTATAGCGAGTGCCGGCTCCGGCCTGCGCATCTGAATAATGCGCGGCGCGCGTAGAGGACAAGCGAGGGCACCGCGCTGTGTTGAGAGGAGGAAGGAATGCACAGATGGCTGGCGGAGAAGTAGGGGAGGCTGCGGACGGCGACGGCGCATAACTAGCCCTTTGTATAACATGCTCCGCATGTAAAACAAAGAAAATGTAATCTCGCTGCTTTCAGTAACCATCAAATTGTGGTAGACGTACTCGCTCTGTTGGGATCCCAACAGATCCCTAATCCCATATTTAAGCTTTACTTTGACAAAAGGTAAATTAAAGACAATAAAAGTGTTGGCTCAACCTTGCCCTTATTTGGACCATTCAGTATAGAAGCGCTAGGTGTATTTATAATGTTTGTATGCTTTTTGTGGTGTCTTTGAACAAAGATTTTTATTGAACTAAATCCCCGCGGCTCTTCTATGGAGCCGAACACGTAATATCTTATAATATACTTTGCCCAATGCTTTCACTGTAATTTTTGGCATAAGCTTAGAATGGCTTCTGGAAATTAGAGGCAATAAAATGGGGATCAAATATAGCAGGTGTGTTTAGAAGGACATAAGCAAGTTACGTCCTAAACAATACAAAAGCAACACTCAGCCTCACTGACACCAGAAGCAATTGACACTGAACCTGCTCTTAGCGGCAATTCCACTTGATAATTTGGGATATTTTTTGAACGCTCATTACAATGGGGCATATATATATATATATATATATATATATATATTGATTATTTATTTGAAAATACCGTCAATCTCATCAGAGATTAGAGCGGGGAAGGCATATGACAACAAATATTTGTTTACGCATATTCATAATGATAGAAAACACAATAAAAAGCGAAATTACAAAATGACAAGTAACTCATAGGTAATACATTGCCACTAAAGAACACGCAATAGAACAATTTTAGTAATAGGAAAATCATGAACTAGGTTATCGTAAACTAGGTTATCATTAAAAATGACCATGAAATGATAATGCATGCATTTGTAATATAGGGAAGGGACAACAAGTTGGCATTTTTATTGAAGAACTTATTCAAAGATTTTTATGAACAATAAGATAATCAAAAAACATGTCACTTGCAATATAACGATGATAAAAACAATACTTTTGTATTAGCAATATGACACTGACTGAACGTTTATTGGGTTTATTGATGATGGTGTGAAGACCGTTAGTGCGATTTGTGAGACGAGTAATTCGCTTTCAATCGCAGCTGTAAACAAGTTTATGAATGATTCAGTGTTTAAGGTGGGTTTCAGTGAGTTCCATTCTTTGATGGTTAGAGGAAAAAATGACTATTTAAAGCAATTATTGTTAAAAGAGTATTCTACAAGAGTATGGGAATGATTATGACGTGTTGGTCTGTCGTGAAAAAAAGATATATACCTTGAAGTATCTATTTTTATCATGTTGTGGAGTAGTTAAAACATTACTTTTAGCTGTGTTAGTTTTGTTCGGTTTTGTGTTGTTAAAATGCCAGCGTTATTGAGTAGGTGCGTCGGTGAGTATGTCAGTCCATACTTCCTAAAAATAAATCATATTGCTCTTCTTTGAACCACTTCTACTTTAATAATCTGTTGGTGAGTATACTGGAACCAGACAGGGCAGGCATATTCTAATACAGATCTGACGAGGGTAGTATAAACGTCTTGTTTGGTATTTGGTGGTGCGAGTTTCAGACGTCTTTTCAATAAAAATAGTTTTTTTGGCTGTGCTAGTAATATTATCAATGTGGGTATCCCAATTCAGGTCGTTTGAAATCATTATTCTTAGTATTTGTGGCTAGAGACTGTGGCTAAGGGGCAGTTGTCAATAGTGTAAGAAAAGTCGGACCTGTGTTTTTTGCAAGTTATTGTCATGAAGACAATTTACCAATATTAAGGGACATCTGCCATTTTTTTCACCACGTGTGTACATCTTCTAATGCTCGGTTAAGAATTAGGTGATCCGTAGGAGCAATAATTTTCCTGGTAAAGGACGCAGTCATCTGCAAAGAGCCTTAGTCTTACTTCAGTGAGAGGGGCAGATCATTAATGAAAATTGTGAATAAGATTGGTGCTAAGAAGCTACCCTTTGGCATGTCTTATGTGACTGCTGCATTTCTAGAGATGGCGTCCTGTAACTGTACATATTGTGAGCGATTGGTCAAGTTATTCTTAATCCAGTGAAAATTGGTTCTATCTCCAAGAGTAACTTCTAATTTACTTATCAGTTTTGTATGAGAAGCACGATCAAATTGTTTTGAAAAGTCTAAGAACATAAAGTCAATTTGTTTATAGCTATCAATGGACTGGGCTGCATCGTGTATTAATTCTAAAAGTTGAGTAACCGTTGAAAAGCCTTTTCGAAAATCGTGTTGTACAGGAGACAGGGTGTGATTTTTTTCTAAGTACTTATGTGTTTCAATAATATATGTTCTAACAATTTACACTCAGAACAAATTAGTGATAATGGCCTGGAATTTGAAACCATGGCTTTGCTGTCTGCTTTGTGTATTGGTATAATTTTTGTGGTTTTCCATACTGCGGGGATAGTGCATAATTGCAGTGATTTATTGAAGATTACACATAAATATTTAGCTACCCATTCTGCATATCTTTTAAAAAAGATGTTTTATAAGTTTTCAGGTCCCGGGCCCTTCTTGATATCAATACTTATTAGTAGATCGAGCACGCTTTGCTCGATGATTGTTTAGGGTTCTATTGGTGAATGGTCTGAAGATTGTATGAGAGGTATGATTCTGTCATTTACAGTAAAAACTGATTGAAAGTAATCATTGAAGGAGTTGGCAAGATCGTTGTTGCTTTCAGAAGAACGCATCAGCTCTTTATCTTTCTTTGGATTTATATAATTCCAAAATTTATTTGGAGCGCTCATCAAAAATGTGGTATCTTTGCAAAGTAATTACTTTTTGCATTTTATTTAACCTTTCATGTCGCTAACAGCTACCGTCAGATAATGTCTACTAGGAATAATTGGTGCCGTGTTCAGTTTTTTTTCTTTGGCATTTCACGTTGCGTGAATTCACAGCTACAGCGAATTCACAACTACAGCGAATTCACAACTACAGCGCAATAAACCAAGGTATGATCGGAGATGCCTTTCATTATTTCCATTCTAGTAGTTTCTTGCGGGAAATGATCACCTAAAAAAACTAAATCAAGAGTGTTCGACGATGATGCATGTACTCGCGTGGGTTGGGTCAATATCAGATGTAAACTGAAATTGAGCATGAGATCACATATCAATTGCGAGCTATCAGAGTTAAAATAAATAGCTTGCCAGTCCATTTCTGGCATAATAAAATCACTCACAAGGATTAGTCTGGCATTTGATACATGACTCTGCATATATATTACAAAGTGAAATAATGACGTCACTAGAAGCAGATGGGTTATGGTACACAAAACCCAAAGTGAAGGCATGTGAGCTTACGGATAATCTGCAAAATATTGCTTCTACACCTTCAACTTCTGGAATATTCATTGAGAGATTGATTTGTGGGGTTTAACGTCCCAAAACCACCATACGATTATGAGAGATGCCGTAGTGGAGGACTCCGGAAATTTTGACCACCTGGGGTTTTTACGTGCACCCTAATCTGAGCACACGGCTTACAACATTTCCGCCTCCATCGGAAACGCTGCAGCTGCAGCCGGGATTCCTTCCCGCGACCTGCGGGTCAGCAGCCGAGTACCTTAGCCACTAGACCACCGTAACGGGGCAACTTCTGGAAGAACCTTGAAAGAGACTTTTTATTGACAAAAATGGCGTCACCACCACCACGTGTGGGCCGGCCTTCCGTATTATCGCGAGGTTGGGGCTACCTATTTCCTGTTTATGAATGTCACTTGACAGCCAAATTTCGGTAACTCCTACAAAATAGGGTTCTAGATCCAGTAATAAAGATTCAAGCAAATCAGATTTGTTCAGTATACTACGTGCGTTTAGATTGATGAAGGTTACTTTTATTTGCGGGGCCATATCTTCTGCAAATCGTCTTTATGTTTTTTTTGCAGGGGCATTTGCGTCATTGGTCACGAGAACGGCTTCATTATTTTTCTCATCCCAGGAAAATATTTCACCAGTATTCTGGAGCTTGTCATAGCTTAATGTAACTTTTTCTCCTGCTTCTTTTTTTGATTTACCATAATTCCATAGTTTTTTTTTCTTATGCAAAGAATGCGAGCTGAGAAGTTCTCACTTATGGAGTAATTGCTGCCTTTTAACTTGTAACAGTGCTGCAATACTGTTATTTTGTCGCAATAGTCGGCAAGCTGGCGGCCTGCATTTGTTAGCTTCTGGCTTTACTAGTCTATATATTCTTTTATGGCAACTGTCACGGCTTTCAGAATGTTTTTGACGATGCTGTCGTTCACTGTTTTATCCAACGGGCCACTGTTTTCTTTTTCGCCTTCTGGAACACCATATATTATCATGTTATTCCTTTTCGACCAATGCTCAAGATTGTCAATCTGTCGTTCAAGTTTTCGAAGCACTTCCAGTAGAGCACATATTCCGGTTTCGCAGTTTGCTATTTTTCTGTCTACTGCACTAATATTAGCCAGCGTCGACTCAATACTAGTAAGGTGCTCGTCTTTTATCTATTTGAAGTCGTCAGCAATGCTTTGTAGCTGCTGCGCGAACTGATTAACATCAGGGCCGGGGTTTGTTTCTACGTCTCCTCACAATAGCAATAAGTTTTCAGCGCAGTCTACAAGATTACTAACAAGCAAACGAGCCGTGGGCACGGCATCATGATCAAAAATGGGTCATTAGAACGAAAACATTTCCCATAGCGCCTGCTTCCCTGCATAAAGTACAGAAGAAGGTTAGCTGACCGCATCTTTGAGTTCCCGCCGTGCCCTTCAGCCCACAATCGATTGACGCCAGCATTTATGGGCGAACCGGTGCACTTCGCCACCGAGAAAAATTGTCTGGTGTCAGGCCCATGTGTGGTTGTCGCTGAGACTGGCTGCTCCCAGATGAAGGCCAACTGGTAAAGGCTCAGAATCATTGGTGACATGTGCTGGTTAATCGCGCTTGAAAGCAGCGTAAAAATCCCATGCGCCGCGCATATTGCATATTGGTGTGTCGTGTCCCGCTGGTAGCAGGAAAGCGACGAACATCTGCATGAAGTACAGTACAGGATGAGCCGACCGCATCGTTTAGTTGCCGCCGGGCCACATTATATATATATGTGACGTAAGAAGGCAGGGACGCTTGGTAGAAGCAGATAAGGAAGAAGTGAGAACACAATAAACATGGCGTATGAGCCAGGCCACGTCATGCATTCATCATAGCGTCACACGAGTCGACAGGATGGAGACCTGCCTGCCCCTTCATCAGTCACTCATCATCGACGCAGTTCCCCAGAAGACGCCCTGATCGTACATTGACTACCGAATCATCGCCTAGGAGGACAACGACCAGCACCATGACAGAACCATCGGCTGACCTCGACATCCCCAAGTACACCGGATCAGCGGACGACGGACCCGTACAGGACTGGTTCAACCTATTCGAGGTCCTCGCGGCCGCTGCATCCTGGTCGGAACGGGAGATGATCATAAACTTCACTGACTACATCTCCGGTGAGGCATTTAAGTTTTATCTCATCCACATTTTTGAAAATGACGAATCTTGGCAAAAGATAAAAGAAGAAATGATCACTCGTTTTAGCGACTATGACCAAGACCTACTTATTGCCAACCATCTCAAGAAAACCCGACGCAATCGTCGATTCCCTAAGCAATCATCGAGCATTCGAAAGCCCAACGTGAATCGACAACTGCCACAAGACAAAGTCGCACATGAGTTTACTAACAGAAGACCATGCGTATTCTGGGAAAAACCCAACCATCAAGCGCGCCTCCCCTCTGCAGGAAAGTCGGAATTTGCAAAGTCCTCGCTCCAGCTTATGACACGAGGCGTTGCTCACCGACCTGATTGCCTTCATTCTTCGTCTCGCATACGTGATCCACCAGGCGGTTTTTCATCACGCGGTTTTTCAAGCGCTCCTATCGCTCACCATTTGCCTCATAAGGACGCCGCGATCACGGTAGATGACCTGACGCTTCACGAAGATACTCGGTCAAGCCATGCTCTTTCAGGACGGGTTCATTCATTACCGTCCGGTTCACACACCTTAGACAGTCGAAGCAAAGCAGAAGGCTCAGACGTATTGAACATCGCACTCTGCCAGGCGCAAGAGCTCTTCGTGGCGAACAGTGTAGAAGAAGCTTCTAAAGAGCTGTCTATCAACCCTGAAGCATTATCTTCACTGCCCGAACAGAATTACAACAGCCCACAGACTACCAGCTGCCGACTAGACACCAGATCAAGTTGCCAAGAAAACCGGCCTGATGTTCAAGAATGGCTCCCACCGCAACACGTTCCAAAGCAACATCAGCAACGCCTACAAAAACAACAAGGAGAACCCCAAAAACTAAAACGGCCACACAAACAAGGACAACGAAAGAGACTGCAACGAGGGCATCGAAGAACGCAAAATTCAACGGAAGTGCACTCACCAATTGATGAACATCGGAAAATAGGATCTCAAAACCAAAGACCAATTCAAGATGTCAGACACTTTCACACAAAGAAAAGTCACCAGAAACACTCCCTGCACCTGCTATTACACCGACTGCGCCACCACAGAAAACGCCGAGAAAGACGCGGAAGCCCTGCTTGCACACCGCTATCACTCAGGCACTTCGTCACAGTCTCTCAAAAAGCTCGAAAGCAAGAAGCACCGGAATCGCACCGTTCACGACGAAAAATACAACCCCGACGACATAAGAGCCACCGATGCAACAATGCGTTCCAACCTTGCTTAGTCCCCAGAACAGTTCAAGCAATATTGTCAGTATCCATGTGTAGCGCACTCTGTCCAGAACGCAACAGTCAAGCTCGTCCACCAGAGTTGTCATAAAAATCACCGGACTGCTCCCTCGGCCTTGAAGATTCAGTGAGATTGTGAAACTCCGTCGGGATGTGAAACTGTGAACTTACCAATTGTTTTGTTTATTGTCTTTTTCAATTTGGTGTAGTTTGTAACCGGTACCATCTTTCGGGGGGAGGGGGAATCCTGTGACGTAAGAAGGCAGGGACGCTTGGTAGAAGCAGATAAGGAAGAAGTGAGAACACAATAAACATGGCGTATGAGCCAGGCCACGTCATGCATTCATCATAGCGTCACATATATATATCTGACAACATAGAAATGATTTGCCTCATCAAGCACAGCCGGAACGCACAGATAAGTGGTCCCGGATGTCGTACAGTCCCCCCCCTTCCTTTTTTTTCTTTTTTTTCTTTCTCTTTTTTAAGCTGCAACGCACATTCTGTTCCTTCACTGACAAGGAGCTGACAGCTTGGTGGTTTCGTTAACTTTTTCATGCATGCGCGCATGTCTTCCCAGCGAGCCGCAACTGTGTGGTGACTGTCTCGGATGTCGTACAGTCTCCCCCCCTCCCCCCCCCCCTGTTTTTTTCTTCTTCTTTAATTTTTATCGCACAATCTGTTCCTTCACTGACAAGGAGTCAATGCATGTAATGAATATTGATGGCGGTGCCTCATTCACCGGCTTTTTCGCTCCTCCCGACGCCACCAGCACGCACTCAAAGCGCTTAAGCCCTCCCCATTAACTTGTCATACACTTCAAAGAGGAACGAGCCGCCAGCGGACTACACGGAAAGGTGAAATACAAAAACGGCGGCTTCCTGCCCACTTGGGGAAGTGTGGGTGCGGGGGAGGTATTGTTGACAATGATGACATTCCTCATCTACCTCTGCCCTACTCTGTTGAACTGCTGCCCCTTTCTAATTACGCCATGTCGGTCTTGCTTCTTCTCCTAGATTTTCTATATCTTATTTAATGTTTGTCCTTCCGTTTCGCTGTCTCTTCTTTTTTTCTCTCTCTCTCTCTCTTGACCCCTCCCCCCTGTCTCGACAGGATATAAGAAGACACGGAGCATGTGTAAATAGTATTATGCCTTGAAAAAGACAGGGTTCCTGTCGAAACGTCGGCACAATAAACAGTTGTTGTGTGAAAGCGCATCTACTTTCATATATATATATATATATATATATATATATATATATATATATATATATGTTGGGGTGAAATTCAATGGATCCGGTGGAAAATGCGGTAGAAAAAGAGGTCGACAAACGTGCGAAAAAACACTAGTTTTACTAACGTTCCGGCAGGTGGGCCTGCCTTCGTCGGAGTGAGTGGTTCACTCCGACGAAGGCAGTCCCACCTGCCGAAACGTTAGTAAAACTAGTGTTTTTTCGCACGTTTGTCGACCTCTTTTTCTACCGTATATATATGTATATATATATATATATATATGTATATATATATATGTATGTATATATATGCTGCTGTTGAATGATGCGGTTCCGTGCTAGTTTTCACGCCTCTTCGGCCCTTTCTACCTATTCGCTTATGTCAGGGTCCTCTTCCTTCGTTCTGTTGACAGGCAGCATCGCGCGTAATGTCGTTATTACTGTCCAACTATAAACAAGTTGAAATGGTGCGAAGTGGGTTGTCTCTTGTACTGCGGTATTTTGGGCAAATGTATCATATGGTAACATGGTGCCCAAGTCCGATGCTCGATGTCCACATACATCGTGATCATGTCAGCAAGCGTCCTGTTCAGCCTTTCAGTTAACCCTTTAGTTTGCGGATGGTACGCGCTAGTTCTTCTGTGGTCGGTGTGCGTTAGTTTCATGACAGACTGTACTAGCCTGGCACTAAACTCAGTTCTTTTGTCAGTTATAAAGACTTTAGGTGTGCCATGTCGCAGCCCTATCTGGGTCACAAAAAACTGAGCCACTTAATTTGCCGTTCCTTTTGTGAGAGATGACGTCTCGGCATACCGGGTCATGTAGTCGGTTGCTACAACTATCCAGCGCTTTCCGAACGATGACATAGAAAATGGTCCTAGCAAATCCATTCCGACCTGCTTAAATGGGACTTTCGGTGGCTCTTTTGGTTTCAAAAGACCTGCTGGTTTTAGGGGTGGTACTTTTCGTATTTGGCATTCTCGGCATGATCTTACATAATGCTGTACTGAATCCATCAATTTTGGCCAGTAATATCTCTGGCGGATTCTTACCGAAGTCCAACGATTGCTTAAGTGACCTGCCGATGGGTATTTATGACACGCTTCTAAAATTTCCGCTCGCAGTGGTGATGGTATCAGCAGTAGGAACGTTTCACCGGTGTGTTGAAAGTTTCTCTTGTAGAGAACGTTATTGCGGAGGACGTAGGAACGTAGTCCACGGACGAAAACTTGTGGTACTCCGACTTTCTGCCCTCTAAGTATTGAATGAGCAGAAGTAATTCTAGGTCCATTCGCTGATCATGAGCCATCTCCGACACATTCACAGCTCCAAGAAATGCGGAGTCTTGTTCATGCTCAGGAGACGAGGTCTCGACTGGTGCTCGTGACAAGCAATCCGCGTCATTGTGCTTGTGTACAGACTTGTAGACTACGGTGATGTTATATTTTTGTATACGCAGGCTTCATCTAGCAGGTCTTCCGGAAGGATCCTTGAGGTTCGCAAGCCAGCACAATGAATGATGGTCACTGATGGCTTGGAATGGTCTACCATATAAATATGGACGGATCTCACTGATGGCCCATATAACTGTGAGACATTCCTTTTCCGTAGCTGAGTACTTATACTCAGCTTTCGACAGAGTGCGGCTTGCATAAGCAATAACTTTTTCTTCCCCGTTCTGCCACTGAACAAAAATAGCACCGAGGCCAACGTTGCTGGCGTCATTATGACTGTCTATTTTTGGCATCTTTATGAAAGTGAGCGAATATGCGAGGTGACTGCAAACGCCTTCGTAACTCAAAAAAGGCGTCTTCTTGCTCTTGGTGCCAGATGAATGGCACACCTTTCTTCGTAAGCCGTGTCAGTGGTTCCGCAATCTTGGGGAAGTTTTCAACGAAGCGCCTATAGTAGGCACAAAGCCCCAAGAAACGTCGCATAGCTTTTTTGTCTCTTGTCCTTGGGAAATTTTCAACTGGAGTGATCTTATCCGGGTCTTGGCGGACACCGTGAGAACTGACATTGTGCCCGAGGAACCGAAGCTCCCGGAATCCAAAGTGGCACTTTTCGGGTTCGATCGTAAGTGCAGCCATGCAAATAGCGCCCAGTACCGTCCTCAATCTCTGTACGTGCTGCTTGAACGTAGTGGAAAAAATTACTACGTCACCAAGATAGACAAGGCCTGAGTGCCATTTGAGGCCGGAGAGCACGGTGTCCATCATCCTCTTGAATGGAGCGGGAGCACAACACAAACCAATTGGGAGTACTTTGAACTGGTAGAGTTCGTCGGGTGTCACAAACGCCGTCTTCTCACGATCTCGTCCGTCGACTTCTATTTGCCAGTACCCGCTCTTTAGGTCGAAGGATGAAAAAAAAGTACTACGGTAGTACTTCACAAGTACTACCGGTGATGCCCATGGGCTTTTGGAGGGCTGTATGACATCGTCGTCGAGCATCTCCTGTACTTGCTTCTTTATCGCCTCCCTTTCTTTCGGAGCTACTCGGTATGGATGCTGACATACTGGTCTAACATGCCCTTAAATTACAATGCGGTGCTTTGCTACAGGAGTACGTCCGACTTTCGATGAAGAGGAAAAACACTCTGCGAATTCTTTGACCAACTCCACAATCTGGTCTCGGTCAATATCTATTTTCTCGAGGACACTGTCCACTGTTGAGGAAGTTGTTGGTACTTTTTCTGTGGTGCAAACATCTGAAATTTGTACGTAGTCATGAAGAGATGCTATGGCTGCTCCTTTTGCCACATGCTGTACGTCGTTGGTAAAGTTAGTCAATAGCACATCAGTATATCCGTTCCGCAGGCTCACTAGACGTCTTACCACGCGTATCCGCTTTGTGAGTAGCAGTTTGATATTTCCATCAGCTATAGTCCGGCATATTCACAAAAAACGTCGCTTTTCACAAAACCTGTCACGCTTCTACGTGGCGGCACTGTCACACCTTCATCCACAATACGAAGAGACGAAACAATTGGTTGGTCCGCATGACCCGGCAACAGCGTTCTCTGTAGAGAAAGAAACTTGGAATTTGGGCAAGTCGATGATGGCACTGTATGCTTGCAGGAAGTCCATGCCCAGAATTGCCTCACGGAAACATTCGGGGAGAACAATAAAACTGCAGACATACATATGGCCTCTTATTCCCACTCTCGCTGTGCACAATCCTACGGGGCTGACTAAATGCCCTCCGGCGGTGCGTACATGCGGTCTGGTCCAATGAGTGAGCACTTTCTTCAGCTTCTTTGCGAGCATGCTACTTATTACTGAGTAGTCTGCACCTATGTCTATTAACGCTATGGTTTCGACGTTGTCGATTCTGACTTGGAGCTTGCATGTCACGTCACGAATAGTGCTCTTGTCCGTCATTGTGTCACTGTCGTCGTAGGATCGGTTAACGATGGAGGGCTTTCAGTTTTCCAAAAATCAGTGGCCCTGCCTTCACAGGTCGCTGGTTCTAGTTTTCCCGTCGCGGGCTTGGTGAACGACGCCTCGGGAAAGTAGATGATGGGTGTGGACTCGGCGACCTATTGCGCATTGGTGCAATCGACCGCGATTCATGTCGCTGAGTGTTTGGAGAGACATAGCGCGATGATAAAAATTCTTCGATTTCGTGAGGGCGCTCACCGTTACGAGGCCGGGTGCATTCACTGGGAAGCCACGTAGCCCGACTCGACGGTAGTGGAATGTCCGATAAAGATGACCTGCCTCCCCACAGCGGTAGCAGAGGGGCCACTGGTCTGCCGTGCGCCATACACCACTTTTGCGGGGTCTCGCTTCTGGCATCGGTTGTGGCATACTGCGAGGAAAGGTCAGTGGCATAACGGGCACTTGTGTAAAGTTCGGGCGTCTGATGTGCGGAAAATGCGGTATTCTATACATAGGACAGACTGACACAGCCTTTCGTATCCGCTTCAATAACCACCGTTTACATGTTCATTCACATCCGGATCTGCCTCTGTCTCAGCATATTCCCTGCGGAAACCACCCATTTGATTCCATAAAGGTCACACTCTTACAAAGCAGTTTCTCCAGCACAAGGGAACGTGTACAGCGCGAATCATACATGATTTATAAATTTAATACATTTAAAGCTGGTCTAAAGAACACTCCAGGCATACTTTCTTCAATTCGCGCTCTGGAAGATTCGGGATAATATTTTTCCCAACCAAACGTTTTAGTTTTCTTTTTTTTCTTTCCTTCTTTGTCTTCTCTCTTTTTTGGTTTCCATAAATATCATTCTTCTTCTCTTCTGATTTCGCCTGGAGCACGTGTTCAGGGATGCGGCATGGGCACGCGCATTCCGAGAAAGGTGGACCACTAAACGAAGTAAAATGACACATCCAAGCCCCGAGGTAAAAACTTGAAAAACAACCTCCAGTATATATTTAATATTATTGAGCCACAGACCGGAGATCGTAGCTACGTGGCATGTGCCTATCCTGTACGTGCGGAGCTTTGACACGCGTAGCGCTTGTTTGCTGTTCTTCTCTCCTTTTTTTCTTTTTTTAAATTTAGCACATCGTTCTGACGTAGTTCTCCTCACCAGGCTTCAAGAGCAACTACGGAGGGGGAGAACAGGTGGAATGCGACAGCGACAATGATCGCAAGGAATGTACTGTGGTATTCTTTACAAGCTACCGGGAAAGCTTATGAGAGGTGAACCTGAGGAGTCAAACTTTTCACCACTGGAATTTGCTTAATTTAGCCGCCTGGACCAGAAAACTTGCCATGATTGTATCTTATTTACCACTCATTGTTTTTTTACAAAATGCACCTGCCAAAAATAGTACGCAAACGTGGTCGTTTGACTAATTATCAGTGTATAATGGGTGGTATTGCCACTGGCCCAGGTGCTTTTTTTGTGTTTTCTTTTTCTCTCTTTTCCTCTTTTCCTTTTTTTCTTCTTTTATCGCTCGTGCTATGCGTAGTACGCACACCTGGCCGTTCGGCTGCTTATCAGTGCATGATGGGTAGTGGGCCACTGGTACATGTATATTTTTCTTTTTCTCTTGCTTTCTCTTTTTTTTCTTTCCTTTTTTTCCTTTTCTTTTTTTCTCGCTCTCTCTCGGCTGGAAGTTGGCATAAAAACGCGTCGGAGCCTACTAAATTTCGTCTGATGAAGATCGGTCTCCAATCGAAACGTCACGAATAAACAGTTTTTTGAGGCGTATACTTGTTTCTCCTATAACTCATCCCCTGATGAAAAGAGGACCCCTCCCGAAACTGTTGGAAAATAAATATATTTATCCTTGTTGACAACGCTCCCGTTGTGCCATATCCCATACCTTCACGAAGACTAACTGGCCCATTGAATTATTACTCCCACTCCCATATCCCATATATATATATATATATATACATATATATATATATATATATATATATATATATATATATATATATATATATATATATATAGTAGATTCACTGTGAGAAGTCACAACGTTGTTTATTTCGATGTTTCAGCCAGACTCTGACCTGAATCAGGTATATATAAATATATGTTGTCACGCACGTGCTACAAAAGGTCTTCAACTTGGAAGAACTGAGCCGGTGGGGGGACGCACCGAAAACTGGCAAGCCGGCTGCTTCAATAATCAACAGCTAGCCAGAGCAGGTGCTGCCCCACAACATCGTCTTCCGTGCTGTGGGCAGCCATGGCTTGCGCTCACCGTAACTAGCAGCCAAATGGCATTATTCCCCTCTGAAAAAAAAGGCATTGCTCTGATGCTTGGAAAGTACAGAGGCAAAGTCGGGGCGAAACAATAGGATATACGCGCATACACAAAAACAGCAATAAGGTTCCTGCGCAGTCGCACTACCGCGTGAAGTACGGCTTCAGTCGCACTACGTGCACAATCTCTGAGAAGTGCATACGCCACCGTGGCGAGAACGCGCCGTCAGGGTCTACCTCGCAGTTAACATCGCTCACGCGTCGCAACACTTTGTATGGTCTGAAATAGCGACTGAACAGTTTTTCTGACAATCCCTGGCGTCGGAATGGAGTCCAAACCCAAACTGGCTCACCTGGACGGTGTTCGACTTGTCGATGGCGTGCGTAGTATAGCGGTATGCGTCTGTACTCTGCTGGTGCGTAATGTGTAGGCGTGCTAACTGGCGTGCTTCTTCGGTGCACAGGGTAAGCTGCACAGCATCAGGAGTGATCAAAGCGTTGCAATTGCGTGGAAGCATCACATCCAGCATAGTCTGGACCTCACGTCCATAGACAAGACGGAAAGGCGTGAATCGCGTAGTTTTCTGCATGGCAGTATTGTACGCGAATGTGACATACGGTAACACTTGGTCCGAAATCTTATGCTGGACATTTACGTGCATCGATAACACGTCAGCGATGGTCTTGTTGAGTAGGTTTGTGAAGCTGTTGCTCTGCGGATGATATGCGGTGGCTCGTGTAGCTGAGCTTGAATACGTCATGAGAGCTGAGCCGTGACTGTTGTTCCTCTGTCTGTGATTACGCACGACGGGGCGCCATGTCGGAGAACGATCTGGCCATAAAGAATTGGCCGACGTCGGAAGCCGTAGTGCGTTGTGGTGCCTTTGTTTCGGCGTACTTCGTCAGACATTCGGTGGCTACTACAATCCACTTGTTGCCGGCTGATGATAGCGGGAAGGGCCCTAGTAAATCCATTCCTATTTGATCAAACGGCGCTCTTGGTGGTTCTATTGCTTGAAAAGCCTCGCGGGCTTCAGTGGCGGTGATTCGCGGCGTTGACATTCACACCAGTTTTTCGCGTATCGCTTAACGAATGCAGAAAGCTTAGGCCAGTAGTATGCTTATCGAGCTCGAGCGAGAGTTCGACAGGAACCTAAGCTGACCAGATGTGGGCTCATCGTGGCAGGCAAGAAGAATGTCTTCACGCATGTCAGTTGGCACTACTAGAAGATAGGTTCTCTCATTGCCGTTGGGGTTTTTCTTATACAGGACCCCATCTCGCAGACAGAACGACGACAGACTTCGAGAAATACATCGAAGTATGGAAGAGTTGCGTACTTCAAGGTTTTCGATAACTGCGCGAATTTCATCGTCCGCGACCTGTCATGTAATCAGATCTGTTGTAGTAAGGTTCCCAAGGAAACTACCGTCATCCTCGGTGTCATGGCCACAAACTTCGACAGGTGCATGGGATAATGATTCAGCATCTTCGTTCTTGCGGCCCGATTTGTGAGCTATCATGAAATCGTATTCCTGTTGACGAAAGTTCCATCGTGGCAGTTGCCTGCACGGGTCTTATGACTTGGCCAACCAGCAAAACGAATAATAGTCGGTCACTCCCTGAAGTAGCGTCCGTAAAGGTAAGGCCTAAATTTTATCGTGGCCCATAAAACAGCGAGGCACTCTTTCTCTGACTGGAAGTAGTTGACCTCGGCGCGGGAAATAGTGCGGCTAGCGTTTGATATCACTCGCTCTGTGCCCTCTTGTTGTTGTACGAGGACAGCACCAAGACCCTCGTTGCTTGCGTCAGTATGAATTTCAGTATCAGCGTCTTGGTCAATGTGAGCGAGAACTGGTGGTGTCTGCAAACGCTCCCGTATTTCAGAGAAAGCTGCGTGTTGTTCTTCCTCCCAGATGAATGGTCCATCTTAACGAGTGAGTCGAGTGAGCAGTTCAGCAATCCTAGAACAATTGGCTATACAGCGGCGATAGTACGCACCCCAGAAAGCGAGGTACTGCCTTCTTATCACGTGGAACAGGAAACGAGGCCATGGCGGTACTTTTTGTCAGAGTCTGGTCGAATACCATCCGCACTGGCAACATGCTGAAAAACTGAAGTTCCTTGAAACCGAAGTGGCATTTTTCTGGATTCAGTGTAAGGTTAGCAGTTCAGAGCGCTTACAGCACATTCTGAAGACGCTTCAGGTGCTCGTCAAAGGTGGCAGAATACAGGACAACATAATCCAGATAAACTAGGCACGTGTGCAACTTTATACCGGTAAGAACAGGGTCCATCATTCTCTCGAATGTCGCAGGTGCAGAACAGAGGCCGAAGGGAAGCACCTTGAATTCATATAGGCCATGCAGTGTAACGAATGCGGTTTTTTCACGGTCTAGTTCATCAACTTCGATCTGCCAGTACTCACTTTTTAAGTTTATTGATGAAAAATGCTTGGCCCGCCGCAGTCTGTCGAGGAAATTGTTGATGTGGGGCAGCGGATAGACGTCTTTTTTAGCCACACTGCTATGTTTCCTGTACTCCACGCAGAAGCGCAGTGATCCTTCTTTTTCTTCACGAGCACAACCGGAGATTACCAGGCACTCTTCGCAAGCTGGATAATGTCATCTTGCAACATCTCTTCGACTTGAGCATTTATGACGTCACGTTCCTTTGCCGAAATGCAATAAGGGTGTTGTTTTATAGGCGAGGCGTCGTTATACGTAATCATCTGGTGTTTGGTGATCGGTGTTTGGTGATCAGTGTCTGACGAACCTTCGAGGTGGACGCGAAGCACTCTTTAAATTGATGAAGCAGTTCAGAGAGGGTCGAGTTGACCTCAACTTTTGGAAGTATAGTGAAGTCACGTCGCTTGGTGTCGGTCGACACCCATTGTCGGTCGATGTAGATCCTAAACATTCAGAAACGTCTGCGATAGGGTAGGCGAAAGTAACGGTGGTGTCACGGCACAAGTGCTGGTACTCGTTACTGAAATTAGTCACAAGTAGGGCAGAGTGTGTGCCATAAAGCGTGACGAGGCTGCATGCAGCGCAGACACACAGCGCGAACAAAAGCGTCAAGTTGTCTTCGGCGGCAACCTCATCATCTCGTAACTTGTCAGACACCACATCAACTAGGACACTTGAACGCAGAAGCAACGTGATGCTGTCGGCAGAAACGCCAAAAGTGCTGTCAAGGATGTCGTCGGATTTGTCGGAGGATCCAGCTGCCGAAAACATCATGGTACGCTCACGAGGATCGATAATAGCACTGTGCTCCCGCAAAAAGTCGACTCCCAGGATTAGGTCTCGGAAGCAGTCATGAAGTACGAGGCATCTGGCGAGAAACGTAGGTCCCCGAATGCTCACTCAGATAGTGCACATGCCGATTGGGGTGACTGCGTGTCCACCAGCAGTACGAATTTGTGCTTTGTAACAAAGCGCAACAACTTTCTTTGTGTGCGCTGCTAGTTTCCCGCTTATGATCGAGTAGTCTGCACCTGTGTCCAATAATACACCAACGTCATAGATCCGCTGACTACCACATGTATATCCAAAGAAAATCTGCTTCTGGCTTTCGTCGTTGTCATCACGAAATCGCACCGTGCCCGTGCTTGCATCGGTGGGAGGCCTTGCTTGCGTCGAGTGTCAGCGGCCTCGCTCCCGAAGGTCGCTGTCGTTAGTTTTCCCGCCTAGGGCTTTGCGAGCACGCCGGCGCCCTCCCTGGCAGGCTCCGAAAATTTGGAAAAGATCGCCTTATGGATGTGGACCGCGACTGCCGCCGCAGTGGCACGCGCTTCTGTGAGAGGTAATCTTCAATAGCTCTCGGTCTTTCACTGAATCTCAGCCGTGGTGCGTCGACGGCAACATCCTGTAGTTCAAAGCGACGATAGGGACATTCCCGGTACATATTTTCAACTTCACCACAGTGATAACACAGTGGTCGTCTGTCTGGTGTGCGCCATACTTCGAATTTTTCGGGAAGCGGCTGTAGATTTTTCAAGTGCTGAACTGGCTGCAGTGAAGGACGTGCATCCGGAGGCATAGGATTAACGAAGCACGGTAAAGTAGGAATATATCAGCTGATAGCTTCTTCATATGATGCACGATGTGGCTCCGTCATGACAGGCAGGACATAGCTGGAAGGCGGCACTTGGAGAGGCTGTCGTACTTCGTTTCTGACAAGGCTGAAAATAGACCCTGTAGTAGGTTGGGACAGGCACAGAATATTTTGTAGTTCGTCGCGCAACACCGATTGAATGAGGTCGCAGAGAAACTCGATGTTGATGTTGCTTGCCGCACCTCCAATCTGACCTATTGACGAAGCGGCACTCACTTGCCGGTTGTACACAGTAGAGCGCTGCTGCAGCACTTGTTCCATGGTTGTGGCTTCGGTTAAATATTCCGCCACTGTCTTTGGGGGACAGTGAACGAGGCCAGCGAAAAGCTGCTCCTTCACTCCTCGCATTTTATGACGGACCTTCTTTTCTCCTGCCATGTCGGGGTCGGCTCGACGAAAGAGGTTCGTCATGTCCTCGACGTACATCATGACACTTTCATTCGGCATTTGGAGGCGCGACTGAATCGCTAGCTCGGCTCGTTCGCGGCGATCGGGATTGGCCCAACTTGCCAGCAGGTATCGACGAAAGACGCTCCACGAGCGAAAAGGCTCACGGTTCCCGTACCGAGCACGAGCGCCGTCCTCCGAGCTGAAATACACGTTCCTCATTGGGTTGAAGTCGGTCCAACCAATGTAATACGAGACCCGTTCGAACTGAGCCAGCCAGTCTTCGACATCCTCCAAGACGGACCCGTGGAACACCTTCGGCACACGTGGTTTCCATGGCGTATGAGGCGTGGCTGCAGCGCTTTCCTGTGCGTTGGAAGCTGCAGCGCCTTCACTATCGTTCGGGGATGTGACACACGTCATCTCAGCAAGAGGTCCACGCTCAGGAGGTACTCCTCGGAGTCTTCGGCTTGGGCGGTGCACAGGTGTTGTCACTGCGGGTATAGGGCTACCTGGAGGCGTTTGGAACATTGGCTGGGCATTACCCAGCAGCTCCACCAGTTGGCACGTGCTACAAAAGATCTTCAACTTGGAAGAACTAAGCCGGCGGGGAGACGCAACAATAACTGGCAAGATGGCTGCTTCAATAATCAACAACTACTAACCAGAGCACGCACTGCCCGAAAACATCATCTTTCATTCTCGCGGGCAGCCATGGCTTGCGACCGCCGTATCTAGCGGCCAAGTAGCAATATATTTGAGGGGCTATGAGAAATATCACGCTGGCTCTGATATTGTAGAAAGAAGCGTAATTCACACAATGAACGTTTCAGCACAGTTTAGTGTGACGTTTCGGCGGTGGGACCAGCCTTCGCTCCCAGACGAAGGCTGGTACCATGGACGAAACGTCGGAATCAACTGTGCTGAAACGTTCGTTGTGTGAATTACGCTTCGTTATATATATATATTTAGCACTAAGGTCCTATAGGCAGTGCATCATAGCTGTGGTTACACTCGAGTTTATATAGCGATTGATTTATTTCATTTCATTTCATTCATTTTATTACCTTAAAGACCCCATTGAAGGGCTATTACATAAGGGGTGGGTACATATATGAAAACGTGAAAGCCATTTTTTTACAATGCAAGTTAATTTGTTACGGTGTTCAAAAAGGTGGTAGGACAAGTTATGGCGGTGATTTCGTTAGAAAGGCCGTTCCAGTTCGTAGCTGCACGAAAAAAGAATGATGACGAAAAAGTGACGGTGCGCGTACGCGGCCGCTCAACTTGTTGCGGGTGACCAGTGCGATGGGAGATGCGTGCCGGAGGAAGAATGTACGGTGGCCTGCCGAGCGAGTTGTAAAAAAACTTGTGAAAAAGGGAAAGACTAGAATTGCGGCGACGAGATGCAAGCAATGATAGGCCAGATTCTGTTTTCAGTGCTGATATGCTGACGTCGTAAGAGTACGTAGAATGATTAAATCGTGTTGCTTGATTTTGAAGTGACTTGAGTTGATTGATGAGATAACTTGATGCGGGCTCCAAATGGCTGATGCGTATTCCATCTTCGTCCTTACGAGAGATTGATAAGCTAGTAATTTGACATTATTAGGAGCGTGACGCAAATGGCGTTTTAAGAACCCGAGTGTTTTGTTGGCAGATGCAATGATGTTTGTAATGTGCGTTGCCCAGGTTAAATCGCTACAAAGGGTTACTCCGAGATATTTATAGGATGGAACTAATTCGAGGTTTGTGTCAGCGATTTGGTACGGGAATACTATCGGATTTCGACGGCGGTGAAAGGAAACAGTTTTAGATTTGTTAGGGTTAAGTTCCATTAGCCAAAGGTTACACCATTCCTGTAAGCTTAGTAAGTCAGTTTCAAGAGACGTGTTATCCGAAACGTTGTTTATTTTACGATAAATAACGCAGTCGTCTGCAAACATGCGTATGTTAGAAGATACATGTAATGGTAGGTCATTAATGTAAATCAAAAACAGAAGCGGGCCTAGGACAGACCCTTGAGGGATACCTGAGGTTACCGGGGTAGTGTTAGACATTTGATTGTTGACAGAAACTGATTGCGAACGATTAGTTAAGAATTCTTTAATCCATGCTAACACGTCATCATTTAAATTCAACGCGGCAAGCTTTAGTAGTAGGCGCTCATGAGGAACTTTGTCAAATGCCTTTGCGAAATCGATGAAGATGGCGTCAGTCTGAAGGTTAGAGTCGAGGTTAACATGCAGGTCGTGAACAAACATAGCTAGCTGCGTTTCACACGACTACCCTTTCCTAAAACCACGCTGCGCAGGATGAAAAAAATTATTGGAATCAAGGAAGTCCATGATATGTGTGTAGATCATATGCTCGAAAAGTTTGCAGGGTACGCTGGTTAATGAAATGGAATGGTAATTTAATGGTGATTGTTTGTTACCTGATTTGTGGACTGGAACGACCTTTCCGTGCTTCCAATCTGGAGGCAGCATTCCTGTTGAAACTGACTGTGAAAATAGTAGACACAGATACGCTGCACAGATATGTTTAGTATTTTCAGGAGTTTGGATGTAATGTTGTCTACACCAGCTGAAGAAAAAGTTTGATTTTGTCTATTAGTGATGAAACACCGCTGGAAAAAAAAACGTATTTGGTGGCATGGTACGTACATTTAAAGTTCGCATGAGGGATCGTAAATGACAACTCAGTTTCTTGGGTGAAAACGGATGCGAAGGCGGCGTTAAACACGCATGCACAATCCGTGTCATTTAGGGCATCCCCTAACTCATTACATAGTGTAATATTGCGCGTGTCCCGTGGGTTTAAGACTTGCAAGAATTTTTGGGGGTTGTTCATAAGCATGTTCCGCACGTCCGAATGGAAGAATAAGTGTTTGGCGTGACGTATGGCTTGCAGATAAGCAGATTCGGCGGCTTTGTACTTTTTCCATGCATCAGGGGTGTTACGGGACTTGGCTGCGCGGAAGGAGCGTTTTTTCTTGTTTTCTAATCGTTTCAGTGCTTTATTGAAGCAGGGTTGGGCGGTATTAGGATTGATGTTAATTCGGGGAATGTATTTATCCACCATTTCGTTTAGCAAATTTCTGAAAATCAACCAGTTTTCGGTTACATTATGATGAGAAAAGGCAGTGTCAAAAGTGGAGTAAAAATTTGTTAGTTCAGAGTTAATTGCTTCGTAATTTCCTTTATCATACAAACGGATAGTTTTTTTATGGTCGGGGCTAAAGCGGGCTTAATCTCGAAGTCAGCAGGAATGACTTCATGGTCACTGATTTCAGGCAGGTATGCAATGGAGGACACGCACTCGGGATGGCTGGTCAATATAAGATCCAGAATGTTTTGGCAGTTATCGGTAACGCGGGTTGGTTCTGTAAGAACTGGAGATAGGTTCAAGTTAACGCATACATCAAGGAAGTCGTTCGATTCCCTTGACGTAGCCGCTGGTGCAGGCTGGCTTGCCCAATCGATATTAGAAAACTTGAAATCGCCAAACAGAATTACATGCATGTTAGGGTGTTTGGTCGTTATTTCGCTTCGGATTGAGCTTAGAAGAAAAATCGGGAGTACTGTGAGGGGGCCTATAGCAAACGCCTAGTAAAACTGAGTGCGGTGCGGCATGGCATTTAAGCCACAAGATTTCAAGGTCGGACACAATGTTTATAGACGAACAGGATATGTTGTGACTGACAGTGACGAGTACTCCTCCTCCTCTCGTGCCGATGCGATCGTTTCGAAACACTCTAAAATTGGGTAGGTCAGCAAGTACCTCGCCGTCAGTCACGTCACTAGTAAGCCATGTTTCCGTTAGTATCAGAAGGTTGCTATGAGATGATAACACAAGATTAGAAATAATGTCACGTTTTGGAAAAAAGCTGAGTTTGTTAGTAAAGATAGCAGAGAGCAATAAGTTTGATCGAGGGGTGGATCGAGGGCGGTGAGGCCTATTTTCATGATGGGGCAAATGCTACAACATTTCCTGAACAGAATCTGTGGAGTGGTCATACACGTAGCGTTTGGTACCAATGTGCAATGTTTTGAACCGCAATGAGTAGGAAGTAGATTTTGATTTAGCGAAGGTGATCAGTTTTTTACGAGCAACTCTAACGGGATGAGAGAAATCTTCACCAACACTGAAATTGCTTCCCTTTTAATTAAATTTGGGGCCATTAGAAAGTAGAGATTCTTTAATTCTGAATTGATAAAATTTTACAATAAGTGGCCGATTTTGGCCTCCTGTATGGCGTCCTCGGCGATGTGCGCGTTCAATGTGATTAGGGTCAACGGTGAACTTCAAGTGATCATGACAATCATGGGTGACAATTTCTTCAGATTCTGCGAATGTTTCTTTAGGGTTTGGGTAGGGAATGTTATATAAGATCAGGTTATTGCGACGGGACCTGTTTTCGGTATCATCCATCTGTGCAGCAAGATGGTCAATCTGGTTAGCCATTTCAGTGGTATCTGTTTTTATAGTGTCCAGGTCGGTTCGGATGGTTGAAATGGCGTGATAATGTCCTTCTAAATCAGTCATGCGTTTATTGAGGTCCGATAGGGTTTTGTCTGTTGTTAGTAGTTGGTTTTTAAGGTCTAGCATATCGGTAATCAGCTTCGACTGGCCAGCCGATAGCTTTCTTAACTCGTTCATTACGTCCTCAATACTGGGAGGGCCAGGGTTGGTTTCAATATCTCCCGCCAAAAGCAAAAGCGACTGCATCGCATGAACACATTCAACAACAATTGCAGCGCAACACCGTGGGCTCGGTAGCTGTATAAGAATATTATTGCTAGTTTTTTCCAAAAGAATGAGACATTCGACTAACCTGCATGGCGAAAAGCAACGGATTAGTGGTCTGCGCTGAAGCACAGCCATCGAGCCCACAGTGCGGGACGACAGGGGCGGTTTTATAGCTGACTTGGTGGATGATGTTGCTGACGATAGCGCTTTCCAGGGTGATTGGGTAACCAAAGAGGGCAGTGGCGGCGCTGTTGGGCACGCTAAATCGGTCGCGGACGGAGCAGGGCAGGGGCCCGCACCAGGCGTGCTGGAACGGTTTGCTGCTATCGCTGTAGCTTGAGGGAAGGCGGGCAAAAGTAGTCCAGTGAAAAAACTATTGACCTGCATGGCGAAAAGCAACTGATTAGAGGTCTGCGCTGAAGCACAGCCACCGAGCCCACCTCGGTGGCTGCCCTTAGCAACTGCAGCGTGTGGTTTGAGAGAGTGTAGAAGAGGGTAGGTGCAGTGCTTCGCCGCTCCATGACTTGTCGTTCACACCCTCTCCTCCATGTGGCCCACTTTCCTGTCCACTCGCGCCTTACCCTCGACCACTCCTTGGCTGGCTGCCTGTCATAGAACATCCGAAAAAGTGTGCTCGAGCAACACTTCCTGGAAAAACTATGCATGGAACATCGCTCTCTTTCAATTGGTAGCCTCCTGCCAACACGAAATCTCGGACGCCAGGCCTCCTCCCGTGTGTTGCGACCGGCAGCCGCGTGAGACCCCCGCTTATTCACGTGACATCTCGGCTGCTCGGAGGCAACTTTGAAAGCATTGCTGTGTTCGCAGGGGCAGCCGTCAGAGACGCTCGCCTTCGTACCGAAGGAGGAGGGTAAAATCAGAGGGCAGGCCAGCGCGTTCGCGGCCCACGTTCCTGGCATAAGTTTACGTAGATAGGCAATCAACTTTATTGATTCACGAAGGAATCATTTGAGGGTGTGGGTGTGGTTGGGGAAGTGGAATCAGCAGGACGACGAGCCCTCGGGCCGCTCTAGGTGGCCGGACACTGCTGTGCTTCGGCGACCCTTCTGGCCCAGCTCACTGTCCGGAGCTGTAAACCCGGTGGCGAGCTGCGCAGAGCAGCCTCCCATCGCTCCTGGTGTTCTGACTCTTGTCACGGAGGCTTGGGTTTGTTTGGACAATTCAGAAATATGTACTGGAAGTTGGCTCTGGTGCTAGGACATAAGTTGCAACGAGGCGAGGTTTCGTCATGTGTAAAAAGGGAGAGAAGAAAAGGAGTCGTTGCTGTGGCCGTTTGAAGTCTGCGCCACAAAGCTTGGTCACTTCTGGAGAGAGATTTATGTCGCGGGGAATACTTTAGGCGGGAATTTCGGTAAAATAGCGTGATATCGTGATAGCCGAGGAGTCGATCCCTGGCACTTCGTAGCGAAGGCAGGTCGCTGTGAGCCCGGTTGGCGAGTGCTCGGACTTGGGTGTGAGCGGCCGTGTTGCCTCGGTGTCCACAGTGCGCAGGGAGCCAGAGGAGGGTGATGAGGCGATCAGGCGGAAGAGATGATTCAAGAATTTTAGCAGGCAGAGAATGAATTCGGAAAGTGGCGAAATTACGAATTGCAGTTTTTGAATCAGAAAAAATATACTCAGCGGAGGAGTGAACAATGGCTAAATCAATTGCCACCTCCTCTGCTTCCAGGGATTCTGTCGAATTTGGAAGGGACGCACTAGCGACCAGTTTTTGAAATCCATCTATGACGGCTACCGCAAAAGCTCGATGATCTACATATTCGGCCGCGTCTACATAGACCGCGGGAGAATTAGGAGGGAAGCGCTTCTGAAGAGACTTGGCTCGAGCTTCCCGTCGCGCCCGATTATGATTTGGGTGAGTATTATGGGGAGTGGCGGGATTAATAGGTTGCTGCTAACAGTGACGGGAACTGCGTGCGTGGCCGAGGTGTGACCAGGAAGGTTGATTTCAAGTCGGCGCAAGAGTACCTGTCCTGTTTCTGAGAGTGATAGTCTTTGATATTGGCTGAAAAGATGCGCCTCTACAAGCTCTCCCAGAGTGTTGTGCACCCCAAGTTGAAGTAGTTTATCCGTGGCTGTTGATTTAGGAAGATGGAGCGCAGTTTTATAGGCATAACGAATGAGTCTGTTAAGTTTGCTCGGTCTCCGTAAGTGAGAAATAGAGGTAGGGGATAGAATAGGTAATTCTGCATAGGCAAAAGGCCTGTATGAGGCGGCGTGTATCTGCTTCCCTCATGCCGCGATGACGATTGGATATGCGCTTAATGAGGGAAGCTGTATTTTGAACTGAGGTGCAGATTAACTTTATGGTGTCCGCGTTCGAGCCATTGTTGGAAATATTAAGGCCTAAAATATTGATTTTATTGACCCTGCGAATAGGGGTGTCCTCAAGCATGACTTGAATGTGACATGTATCTTGCTTTTTAAAGTCAATTACTAGGAGTTCCGATTTAGCCGCCGAGCAGGTGAGCCCAATACTGTTGGCCTGTTTAACAACAATGTCAGCGGCCAACTGAAGCTTCGCTTCGATTTCGCCATGGTTGCCAGTATTGACCCAGATGGTGATGTCATCCGCGTACAAGGAGTGATTGATGGAAGAAAGTTTGGTAAGTTCCCGCGCTTGTGGTATGAGAGTAACGTTAAAAAGGAACGGGGACAAAACCGATCCCTGGGGTGGTCCCTTGCTACGTAGCATGAAGGGATCGGTTTTGAAAGTGCCCAACTGTAGGCAGACGGACCTATTGCTGAGAAAAACAGAGACATACCTGTGCGTGTGAGAGCCTACGTTTAGTTCTCTAAGAGATTGTAAAATCGAGGAGTGAGAAACATTATCAAAAGCCTTAGTCAGGTCAAATGCAAGGATGGCTCTGGTGATGTGTGGAAAACTAGGATTTAGCACGTCCTCCTTAAGCTGCAGCATGACATCCTGAGTGGAGAGTCCCCGCTCGGAAGCCATACACGGTGGAGGGAAATAGTTTTTCTTGTTCCGTGTAGCGATTAGGACGATTTCGAATTACATGCTCCATCAGTTTTCCTGTACATGAGGTAAGAGAGATTGGTCTCAAATTATTAAGGTCTAACGTTTGGGTATGAAAGTCACCTTAGCTGACTTTAATTCCTGGGGCAGCGTGCCCTGCTCCCATTGTTGATTCATGTGATCAGTAAGAGCTGCCACTGACTTGGAGTCTAAATTTCGGAGTGTTTTGTTAGTAATTCCATCTAGTCCTAGAGTAGATGTGGTGCGAAGTTTGCTTAGGGCAGCCCAAACTTCCGCCTCTACAATTGGTGCATCCAAGTCTGCATTGGGAGCTCCATTGTAGGAAGGTAACGATTTTCGCCTTGGGCCAGGGAAATACGTAGTTTTAAGAGCAGTTTCAACGTCTTGCCCTTGTTTTTCTACTTCAAACAAGAGTTTCGTAAGTCGCCTATTACTTTCACATCGCGAGGAGCATGGATCTAGCATATGGCGAAGCAGGGACCAAGAGCTCTTCATATGTAAAGTACCATCAAGCCGGTTACATATCTGGTTCCATTGCTGCGATCAAAGTTCGGCCGCGTGTTCAGTTACAAGCTGGAGTGTTTGTGACATTTTGCGTTTTAGTTTACAATTATATTTTTGCTTGAGCCATCGTTTGTTCAAGCTCTGATAGGCCTCCCATAGGTGGAGTAGCCTGCTGTCTACTGGATCACGGATATGTGCTGCTGGGGCTACTTTTTCGCTAAAAGCTACATCCTGTTTAAGCTGAGACGCCCAGTCTTTGTAGTCTTGAATTTCTTTTTCGGGTTTTGGTCTCGAATTTCGCGAAATTTATCCCAGTCAACAATATGTTTTAAATGAAACTGTGGACGAAAATTGGCATGGGGCAGTGTAATTGTTAGAATGTAATGATCACTGCCGAGGTTGACCCCACTCGGTGTCTAGTTAGCTTGTCGCACATTTTTAGTGAAAGTAAGGTCAGGGGTGGCATCTCTGCTCACACTGTTGCCAATTCGTGTTGGTAGCATGCAGTCAGTGACTAGAGTGCACCTGTTTCGCTGAATGTATTGAAGAAGGCTGGTGCCCTTCCGAGTGTTTCTCCTGTAACCCCAATCTACGTGCGGGGCATTAAAGTCACCCGTTACAACTATGGGAGCAGAGTTTGCTATTTGAATGGCCTTATCGATTGCTTCAAAAACAGCAGTGAGGCCATCTCTAGGATGAGAATACATATTCAAAATAAAATATGTGCCTTGTCCTGTACGACGTGGGAGAAGTTCAAGAAGAAGGCAGTCACTGTAAAGATCGCAAAGATCATGCGCTATAAACGAAATATTCTTCTGTATATATGTGGTAGCCCATGGGTAGCTAGGATGCGAATGTAACGCCTGATAGCCGAGGAGTTTGCAAGCTTTTAAAGGCTCCTGTACGGAGATGACATCAGGGTCCCGTGTAGACCGCTGTATATAAAGTGAGAGGTTGTCTCGCTTGTTTCTTAATCCACGGCAATTCCATTGTCATATGCAGAGTGAAGAGGGTGAAGATGAGGCAAGTGTGCAGGAGGGGGTTATGGCTGCGAAGACGCTGGAGAGGGTTGAGATTGTGGGAGAGATTCGAGCCGAGCAACTAACACGTCTAGAATACTTTCTATCTTATTGAAGCGTTCAGCAATTTGCGTAAAGCCTAAATCAACCTTTTGTTTGAGTTCGCGGTGTTCTTTCCGAGTTTTATGACTGGTGCTTTTAAAATCGTCCTCCGATGACTCAGGTTGGTCTGTCATTTTCTTTTTTGCTGGCTGTGGAGAGGAATCTATAATATCGGTCCCTGATTTTGCTGCCATATCAGGCTCTATGACAGAGGGAGAGATAGATAGGGGTGGAGAAGACGCGGGTGGGGGCAGCTGTAAGTGTACTTAAACGTTCCAGCACCAGAGCCAACTGTTGCTTTAACTCTTGATTCTCTCGCATTAGACCTTCGATAGTCTCCTGAGTTTTAGAATTTTGTTTAGCGTCAGAGAGCATACAACAGGAGCAGGAGGCTTGCTTTGCCCAGCTCACCTTTTCGGGTTTGGTGCTGAAGTCGCGGCTTTGTGATGCACTTCGTCCAGGGCTTTCTTTGCTGCCACGGTTTCGTCCAGGACTCCTGCTTCTGCTGCTACGGTTTTGTCCAGGACTCTTGCTTCTGCTGCTACGATTTCTATCGTCGATGCTTGGAAAAAACTCCTTCTCGAGCTGGAACTCGGGCTGCTCCTGCTGGTGCTCTTGTTGCGGCCTTTGTCGTGACTGAGAGAGACGGCTGAAGCCACGCTGAAAGCGTTGCTTGCATGCCCTGTCACCCGTCTTGTGAACGTCCCCACAGATGACGCACTGCGGTGTGCAGGGATAGTCCTCCGGGTGTTTCTGTCCGCAGCCTGAGCAAGTGAGGTGATTTGACAAAGGACATACATCTCGTCGGTGGCCGACTTGTCTGCAGTTTAGGCACGCTTCCACCTTCGGTCGAAAGTTGAAAACGGCGTAGAGGATGCCAAACATTTTGACTGACGGAGGAAGCTCCTCAGCCATGAAGTGAATGAGCACTGAGCGTGAGGTACGCCCCATGTCCCTTGCTTGGACTATTGGTAGAAAAGGATTCGCCCGACGTAATTCTTGAAGCAAGTCCTGAGGTGATTCATCATTCCAAGCGCAAGAGATTATCCCTGCCCGTGCCCCGTCCGCGGGGAGCTATGTACGCCTGAAATACCAGTTTTTACCACGTAGCGTGAGTTTCTCGTATTTTTGCATAGTTGGCAACTCGGTCGGCGCAAGATGTGGACACGGTGAAAATATTCTTGGCCAAATTGGTGCACACAAGATCTTCGTCGGCAACCACAGAGTGCAGTCCGCTTTTGGCGACTACAGCCGCTCGTAACTCTACGTCGTTGTATTGGGCCAGATCTACGCCCACACTCGGACGAAAGAAAATCTTGAAGTCATCGACTGGCAACCGTGGCAGTCGTTTTAAGCGAGAATGCACCACAGCTGTGTTGTCGAGCTTTGAGGAAACGCTGGGCGGTGATTCCGTTTTGCGTGCTGGCGTTTCGGCAGCTGACGCCGCTTTACTTGACTGCTTTCCTTCAGTTTCTTTTGACTGTTGTCGAGGTGAGCGTTGTTGGGCATTCAGGACTCCTCTCCATTCTTCTGGGTGGAATTCTGTGGCAGGTAAATCCGTGCCACTCACCATGTATGCCATTGCGTCGCAGAATGAACTTGTGCACGCGCGTAGAAGCGCGAGCCCGACGCCGGTACCGGTGGCGTTAGGGCTAACGAGGCGGCGTTCCCCCGCTCAGCAAGAGTTGATGTTTGCAAAGCTCCTCAAGAACAAAGAGGTTTGAGGCACTCACCAGCAGCGTCGGCAACTTGCTGAAGTTCAAGAGAGACCACTGTTGGCACCAAAAAAGCAGTCTTGGTTCAACAAAAACTTCGCAGAATACGGAGCCCATGCGAGACACACCAGCCTTGCCTGGCCCCCTAGCGGACTTTTTTCTGGCATAAGTTTAAATGCGAAGCATTTCTTAGTGAACTTCGGCCTAACTTCTATCTATCTATCTATCTATCTATCTATCTATCTATCTATCTATCTATCCATCTATCTATCTATCTACCCTCCTATGAATTTTTGCTCTCCTGGCCGTTTCGAAAATCGTATCAATACCAAACTTGGTATGGCATAACATGACTGTATGAAGAGTATATTTGAGCAGTCATAACACGAAAATCGTGATATAGTTGTTATGAATATTATGATTTAGATTTTATGGTCCTGCAGCTCTTGCGGTGGTTTTGTTCTCATGACATGTTATAAAGCTGGTATGGTATAGCATGATTTCATGGCGTTCACAAACAACAGACCCTAACATCAAAATCAGGACACGTGTGCCATGTAACAATATTACATGCCACGCTCATGATGCACTCCCGGCCGTCTCGCTAGCGTCACATATACCAAATTTAGTATTACGGTACGTGAATGGACGACGCAGGTATCTGACTGCTGCAAACATGAAAATTATGAGATGCGTGTCATGCAACCACATGACTACATGCCACGCTCATGATGCGCTTGCGGCCCTTTTGCTAGCTTCACATGTACCAAACTCAGTATTACGTGGTGCGAACGGACGACATACATAAACGACTAATGCAAACATGATAATCACTGCATGCGTGTCATGTAACAACATGGCTACATGCCGCACTCATGATGCACTCGCGGCCATTACGCTATAGCTTCACATATGCCGAATTCGGTAATTACGTGACGCCAAAAAATGAGAAAGGTATGTGACTGGTGCAAACAAGATAATCATGAGATGCGTGTCATGTCAGAAAATGATTACATGTCAAAGTCGAGGTGCCAATACATTTCGACACGACGTGGTGCGCGTGCTCGCCAGCGTTCATTTCATCGCGTCACGCTGGCGTTGTCACGCCAGGCGCCAGTCCTGCCATATACTCGTAGGCACGCGCTGCGCTGTGTTGCTTTGACGCATGCGCGTTTCAGCCTGTCCGGCATCGCTTAATCGCTAAGAGAGACTCACTCAATGCTGCTCGGGTGATGCATCGGCGCGAAATGCAGCATGTCGCATTTCATGCCGGTTACCGTAGAGCTACGCCGACGGACGCTGGCCACGCCTGGCGTCAGACTATAGAGGGCTCGCGTTTCGCTAATGTAGTGTCGCTGTGCCCAGCCAACACCACCTAGACTATTCACAAGGCCCGTTCCTACCCCCTCTATCCAGACGGCATACGTCACGCTAGTTGTCCGATGTAATGACCGGCACAGCAAGGAGGTGGCTTGCAAGAGACGCTCATCGGCATAACGGTCAAACGCTGTCCGCGTCCTGCAGGAACGCGGGAGGCGTCTGTATGCGCCGCAGGAAATGCACATCAGCGTCGCTGGGACACACAGTCGGCGTCTAGCGCGTGCATAGACGGCTATAAAAGGAGCGTGTCGGGAGTGCGCTCTGCTCTCTCTCTGGACTTCGCTGGCCCGCTCGTCTCGAGTGCGCTCTGGGCCCTTGTGATGGAAAGGCGCGTCTGTACGCTCTCGTTGTAATGTACTTCTCTTGCAAATAGGTATATTAAGCGCATCTTCTACTTGTTCGTGAGATGCGTCGCAAGAGTCGTCCTTCGCCGGATCCTGGGTGGCAGCCTCAACCCCTCCCCGGACATATCACCGACTGTCCAGTGGCCGAGGACGCGTCGCTCAGGTGGTGGTGTTGGTCACCCCGCGCACTTTTTTACCCCGAACGGCGCACAAGCCACGACAGGTTTGCCTTTCATCGCTACCTGCTTCTCTGATTAGACTGCGTTAGGCTTGGTGCTGCATCGCACTGCTCTGAGTCTTCGTCTGTTCCCACATGTCCTATTATATTGGTGTTGTATTTGTGAGTATGTGATTACACATCGATCGGTGCGACATGGGACGTTGTTGTGTTCCCGGTTGTCGCGGCAATTATGACAGTGGTCCCAAAGTGCGTGTTTTTGCACTCCCTAAGGATGAAGCTCGGAAGAAGTCTTGGACAAAAGCCATTCCGCGAAAGAATTTCACACCAAGCATACACTCCAAGGTGAGAAACTGCTGAAGTTTGTTGTCTTACCGGCTCTATCGCGTTACTGGCGTTCCGTCTCTGTTACTGTTGAACGGAGCGAGTATCATGAGTGGTGATGGTAGTTTTGTCGCGCTTCAGGTAGGGCAGTGCGGTAAAATCGAAGAGAAATACTCAGGCTTGTGTCAAAATTCCCATTAGCCCGTTTCGTATGAAAGTAATGAAGTCACTGTTATGCTTAGCGCAGGTCTGTGAACTCCACTTCCTCGAGGCTGATTTCATCACAAAGCTGTCACATTTCGACGCAGCGTCGGGACGGACATTGACAGTCGACAGCGAGAGGGTGCGCCTAGTGTCAGATGCTATACCATCGGTGTTTCCGAACTGTCCGTCCTACCTGAGCACGAATCGCAATCGTCGAGAATCTCCTGCCTCGAAACGAGCTCGTATGGAAGACGAGGCCTTGAGCAAAGCTATTAAGGACTCTATATGCGCAAAAAAGCGAAGAGGAGAGAAATGCTGTGTCCTCTTTCGAACACTTAAGAGGCAAGCTTTCTGCTGTATGCAGTAATTATTTCTGGACCACCAAGGCCAACGATCGTTGTGTGATGTTTCTCCGCATCGAAGATAATCCTTCACCGCACGTGAGGCTTTGCGTCACTGTGCTTGCTGATCTGTCACTTTCAGTCTCAGCAGGTATGATCAAGCTGGTTTCATTACCTTGCGGAGGCGCAGTTCCAGACGCAGTGCGCGACATCCGGACGTTGTCCTCACTGCTCCAGCAGCTGGAAAACTACATGACTGAGACGCCTGAATTTGCAAGTCCGTCGAAAACAGCGTCAGTGTTGCAGCATATCGGCTCCTTATTGAATGAACTGTCCAAGACAGTGACACGACCGAAGAACACAGTGCCTTGTTTCGTTTGCTAAATGAGCAAATGGCTCTCGCACTCGCTGCCCCCATTCGTCGCTACAGTGATGAAACATCAGTGTTTTCTAGCATCCTGCACTCCATATCTCCGCACGCCTATAACTTTGCCAGATCAGCGTCGACGTTGACTTTACCCCATCCTTCAACCCTGCGCTGCGTTTGTTCCAAGTATGGAGGCGATCCACTGAAGGAGCAAAACGAAGCGAACTTCCTCTCCTACATTCGAGAAAGAGTGAAGTGCATGCAGCCGCACGAAAAGACGGTGACGCTAATGGTTGATCAAATTCATACCAAGCCATACTTCGATTATAAAGGGGGCAGCATACTTGGATCTGCAGCAAATTCTCAAGAGGCAGCCACAACCGCTCATGTTTTCATGCTTCAGTCGCTCTTGTCATCAAACAAAGATGTGCTTCACATTCTTCCTGTTGCTAAAATGACCGCCGAAATTCCACATGAGTTCTGCAAGAAAGTAATTTTAGAAGTGGAATCTATGGGCCTCAGGGTCATTGCTGTAATTACTGACAGTAATTCCCTCAACCGGAAAATGATGTAGTTTTTCTCAGAGAAACAGGAAGTAAGCATTGTATATCCTTATCCAGCCGACAACAATCGGCCTCTGTTTTAGGTCGTAAACCCTGTGCACATACTGAAATGCATCAAGAACAACTGGACGAATAAAAAAACGAAGGAATATCCTTTTATATTCCTGAAGTGAGCCTGTCAGGAATATTGCCCGACGGGCCGCCCAGAATGAAAGCAGCATCGTTTGAAGCCGTACGGCAGCTGTATGCACTAAAGCAGACATAGCTTCTCAAGCTTGGCTACAAGCTAAATTCCAAAGCAATCAATCCAACACCTATGGAGAGACGAAATGTAAAGTTGGCGTTAAATGTCATTATTTCGTTGTATCAAACGCACTTGAGACGCTTGGCGATGCCCTTGAAACCACATGTGCCAGTTCAACAGCCCTCTTCATAAACATCATATCGACGTGGTGGAAAATCGTCAACGTGAAGACCCCTTCGAAAGGTCGCCGACTGAACGACACCCTTCAAAATCCAGTGAATTCTACGGTGGATCAACAGCTGGTTTTCCTTAGTGGCATGGTAGACTGGCTGGATGCTTGGAGCAGCGTCAACATGAGCCGTGGCTGCTTGACAAGGGAAACACATTCTGCGTTGAGACTCACTTGCTACTCCCTTGTTGAGCTGTGGCGGTACTGTTTAGAAGAACTGAAGTTCACGTGTGTCTTGCTGGGAAAATTTCAAACTGACAATCTTGAAGATCGCTTCGGTCGCTACCGTCAGCTTGCTGGTGCACAATATCTTGTTTCCGTGAGGCAGCTTCTGGAGTCTGAAAAGAAAATTCGTCTGCAAAAGCTGCTGATGCTTCCGCAGCCAGACATCAGCAGCGAAAGCGACACAGAAGTATTGCAACATAACTTCTCTGTTCACATCTCAAATGATGGAAGTTCCGACCCAAAGCATGACATGGAGGTCGTTGCTTTTATCACTGGATATTGTGCTCAATCAGCTCTGAAGAAGCTGTCATGCGCATTTTGCAGCAGCGTGCTCGTCCTGGAGAGCAGGAACATTGATGTGGAAGGTAACACAATGATTGACAACTTGTCAAGAGGAAGCTTAAAATTTCCGCAGCCATGTACTGTGCACATGGTTCTGGTGACAACGCTTGTTGTCGAAAAGCTCACCAAGGGAGAAAATGCGAAGGCGTTCCTCGCGTCGAACAACAAACGTGGCATTGTAAGCTCCATTACCACATCACTGCTAGGAAATGTTGAGCTAGAGACTTGTGAAAATGGCCATACCTCTGAGACTATCGTGCGGCATGTAGTGCGCGTTGCAACAAATGTCGCTCTGAACAACGTTTGTAGACTTCGAAATGACACCATCCAAAGCAACCGCACAAAAAAGGCAGCTGACAGAAAAATCAAAAACCTTGAACAAGAAATGAGGTAGGATGGTTTTAGCCTTTCGTCCTAGTAAAACCACTTCTACAAATGCATTTCTGACTATTACAGTTTGATCACTAAATTGTAAAGGCAGGCGTAAACAAACGCAGACCACACAGGAACAAAAAAGAACAAAAAAAGAAACACCGGCTTTCAATAAGTGCCCACAGCAGATATAACGAGAACGAGTGGCGACGACGGCTGGGGTGCAGGTGGGCAACTAGCGTGACGTCACGCTCTCCCTGGAGGGGCCTTGTCAATAGTCTATGTGGTGGTGGCCCAGCGTGCGCGTGCGTCAACGCTACATTAGAGTATATTGAGTCCTTCATGATGTGCTCACGGCGATTTTGCTAGCTCGATATATACCAAACTTCGTGTTACGTTACGTCAATGGATGACAAAATATATGACTGGTGCAAACAGATAATCCTTACACGCATGTCATGTAAGAACGTGACAACATACCACGCTTACAGCATGCTCACTGCCGTTCTGCTAGCTCCCCATATACTAAATTTGATATCACCTGACGTGAATAGATGACGAAGGTAATTGACACATCCATACATTCATGATAATATTTACGCGTAAGTCATGTACAGCACCATTTACCTCCGCCTCGTAACGTTGTGCTGGTTTTAAAAAGACATATAAACATTTCTCATTCATGCTTCGCCTATTATCGATTCCCTATGTACGTGTGATCTGCCAAATTTCTTTAGGAGGCGTTGATCAAGACAACGCCTCCTACAAAGTATTTCCAGATTCAATGTACAGTGGGAATCGTTGATATGCGAAGCACGAATGAGGAAGGTTGATATGCCACTTTCAAAGCACCCCAACGTTACGACGACGACGGAGGGGGGGTACAATATACCGTACACAACTTCCGTGTCACAATTATCATATTTACATGTGTCGTTTACTTTCGCCATCTATTCAGGTCACGTGATGCCAAAAATAGTACATGTGGAGCTAGCGAAGCGGCTGCGTGCATGCTATGAGAGTCGTATGCTCTCATGTTCTTACATGACATGCGTCTCATGATTATCATGTTTGCACCAGTCAAAACCCTAATTGATATGTAGGATTTGATGTCCCAAGACCACAAATGATTATGAGAGACGCCGTAGTGGAGGACTCCGGAAATTTTCACCACTTGTGGTTCTTTAACGGGCACCCCACCAGTCATATACCTTGGTCATCAGTTGACGTCAGCAACACATAATTTGGTATATGTAGAGCTAGCGAAACGGCCTTCAGTGCATCATGAAGAGCCCCATATACTCCAACGTAACGTTTACGCTCACGCATGCTGGAGACAGCGACGCTTCATTACCAAAACGCGAGAACTTTATAGCTTGACACCAAGCGCGATCGGCGTGGCCAGCGTCTCTCGGCGTGGCACGACATCAACTGGCGTAAAATGCGACGTTCTCCATTTCGCGCCGCTGCATTACGCAGACAACATTGAGTCTTTCTCTCTTCGAGACGGATTGACGCCCGACGCGCTGAAACGCGCATGAGTCGAAGCAACGCTGCGCGGCGTGTGCCTGCGAGTATATGGCAGCCTGGCGTGACAAAGCCGGCGTGACCCGACGAATCAAACGCCGGTGAGCACGCGCACCGCGTCACGTCAAAATGTATTGGCGCCTTGACTGTGGCGTTTAGTCATGTTCTCACGTGACACGCATCTCATGATTATCATGTTTGCACCAGTCACTTACCTTCGTCATCCATTGGCGTCACGTAATACCAAATTCGGCATATGAGAAGCTAGCGAGATGGGTGTGAGCTCATCATCAGTGTTGCATGTAGCCATGTTGTTACATGACACTGATGACGAGATTATCATGTTTGGATGTGTCATTTACTAATGTCGTCCGTTCGCGTCGCGTAATACCGAGTTTGGTACATGTGAAGCTAGCGAACCGGCGGCGAGCGCATCATGAGCGTAGCATGTAGTCATGTTGTTACGTGACACGCATATAATGTTTATCATAATTGCACCTGTATCATACCTTCAGAATTCATTCACGTCCCGTAACACAAAATTTGGTGGAAGTCAAGCGAGCGAAACAGCCTCCAGGGCATCATTAGCGTAGCATGTAGTCACGTTGTTGCATGACACGTATCTCGTGATTATCATGTTTGCACCAGCCACATACCTTCGTCATCTATTCACGTACTGTAATACCAAATTTGGTATATGTGACGCTATAGAAACGGCCGTTAGCGCATCTTGAGCGTCGCATGTGTTACATGACATGCACGTCAAGATTTTATTGTTAGGGTGTGACGCTTCTGTTCACCATGCAATCATGCCATACCACACCAGTTTTGCAACTTGCCAAGTGAACAAAACCACCGCTACAGCTGCAGGAACATCAAATGTAAATCATGACATTCATGACATCTATGTTATGATTTTCATCTTATGACTAATCAAGTATGTTCTTCCCTACATTATTGTTATGCCATACCAAGTTTGGTATCGATACCATTATCGAAACGACCAGGAGAGCTAAATGTCGTAGGTGACTAGATAGATAGATAGATAGATAGATAGATAGATAGATAGATAGATAGATAGATAGATAGATAGATAGATAGATAGATACGCTCAAAGTCGCTGAAGTTCACTAAGAAATGTTTCGCAATAAAAAAATTGGCAGCATATCCACGGAGTGAATGATGGAGAGTGCGGCGAAGCATTCGTCCGTCCATTCGTTCTTGCTTCCGTCTGTCCATTCGTTCTCGCTTCCGTCCTTCCATGCGTTCGTCTGTGTGACCATCCGTGGGTCCATTCGGCCGTCCGTGCATGCGTGTGTTCGTGCGTCCACTCGTTCATCTGTGCGTCCATCCGTCTGTTCAGCCATCCGGGAGTCCGTCCATGCATCTGTCTGTGCCTCTGTTCGTCCATCTGTTTAACACTCCAAGTACCACCATTTCGCATCTTTTCATCATATATTCCGATATAGAAGCACCGCCATCTAGCGGACATTCCAAGGACTAACGAGAGGGGGCACACGAACACTTTCTTACGGGCTTGCGCTTCGTGTCTACTTCTCACCTTTAACCACCTCGACTTCATGGTATATACTAGTTCACTGTATTCATGGCACTGCGGCCCAACGCACGCTAAACCTTTCTAAAACGGGGGAGGTTACGCCCGTCAAGTAAAACCCTTTCTTGTCAGATGTTTCTCAATGTACTTGCCAATGGCTGCCAATGGGGAATGAGAGACAGGAGAATTCGGCTTTTACTTTCTTACGGCTTGCGCTTCGTACCTACTTCCTACCTTAAACCACCTTGAGTTCATGGCATAAATTACTTCACTGTATTCATGGCACTGCGGCTCAACGCTCGCTAAATTTTTTTAATACCAAGGAGGTTGCGCCCAGCGAGTATAACATAGCAAACCGTTTCTTGTCAAATAGTGCTCAATGTACGTGCCATTGGCTGCTAATGGAGAATGAGAGACAGGAGAATTCAGCTTTTAGTGAACGCGAATGCTGCGAATTCTTTAGTGTTCAACAACGCACAGGAGAAATCTCCCACCGGCACCACCTTGCAGGTCAAAACATAAGACTCGTTACACACTACGACTATGACTACGAGGGGACGAACGGGTGCCGCTATAAGGAGCTTCACCCCTAAAAGAATCGCCACGTGTGTTTGAACGGCGCTAATGGCTGCACGGTGTGAAAATGAAAAAAAATATTCTTCAATCACTGGGTTCTCACATGCGGAGGAAGAACTTTGAAATATTGTCACAAGTCGTGACGTGGCCGAAGACAGGAGACTTCGTGTTGGGATTGAACTGTTTATTTGGGCGAACCTGTGCCCGGTAAGCGGAAAGTCCAATACAGCAGCAGTCTTGCACAGATAGCAGTCTCGGACTGATAGCGGCGAACGGAGCGTCGGCCTTCGATCAACAACTGACAAGCGGCGAAGCGCGTCGGCATTTATACTCTTGCCGTCGAATGTTCTAGCGTTATCGCTGGCGGTGGCGTAGGTTCCAGAACAATCTGTACCGTTCGCACAGTGGGCGTGATCTTATCGAAATGATCTACTACAGTCCGGAACCTTCTAGAAAACTGCAGGCGCGGTTTGCGCTGAGAATCGTGTGGTGTTTTGGACGATAACAAAAACTTGGGAAATGGAACGTGGCATTGCCCCCCTCTGAAAAAAGGCATCGTCCCGATGCTTTAACTAAAGATGAAAGTACAATAATAATGCAAGAAAGAAAGTACAATGAATAAATTACGATACAACAATAATACAAAAAAAACTGTTCAGTTTGTTAACGCGCATGAAACGGCTTGAGGCGCGCGACATGGACGACTTCAGGTCGCGATCGGCGTCGTTGAGAGTTCGTGATGCCGTCGGGGACAACCTCGTAATCAAGTGGGCCGAGACGTCGAACCACCCTGTACGGTCCGAAGTACCGTCGCAGAAGCTTTTCACTTAGTCCACGTCGGCGTCGGCGTCCACACCCAAAAACGTTCACCGGGCTGGTATTCCACGAAGCGTCGTCGAAGGTTGTAACGGTGGCTGTCGGTCGTCTGTTGATTCTTGATACGGAGACGCGCAAGTTGTCGGGCTTCTTCGGCGCGTTGAAGGTACTCGCTCACATCGAGGTTTTCTTCGTCGGTGACGTTGGGTAACATGGCATCGAGCGTCGTTGCCGGGCTCCTTCCGTAGACCAATTTGTATGGAGATATCTGCGTCGTCTCCTGCACCGCCGTGTTGTATGCGAAGGTCACATACGGAAGAATGGCGTCCCACGTCTTGTGTTCGACATCGACGTACATTGACAGCATGTCGGCGATCGTCTTGTTAAGCCGCTCGGTGAGGCCGTTGGTCTGTGGGTGGTACGCTGTCGTCCGGCGGTGGTTTGTTTGGCTGTATGCCAAGATCGCTTGAGTTAAGTCGGCAGTGAATGCCGTTCCTCTGTCGGTGATAAGGACCTCCGGGGCGCCGTGACGTAGGACGATATTTTCGACGAAGAACTTAGCTACCTCGGATGCACTGCCTTTGGCAGGGCTTTTGTCTCGGCGTAGCGGGTGAGGTAGTCGGTAGCTACCACGATCCACTTGTTTCCGAAAGCCGACGTCGGGAACGGCCCCAGTAGGTCCATACCAATCTGCTGGAAAGGTCGGCAAGGTGGATCAATTGGCTGCAGAAGTCCCGCTGGCCTTGTCGGCGGTGTCTTGCGTCGCTGACAGTCCCGGCATGTTCTCACATAACGAGTGACGTCGGTGGTAAGACGTGGCCAGTAGTACCTTTCTTGTATCCTCGCGAGCGTGCGAGAAACACCGAGGTGCCCTGCCGTCGGATCGTCGTGCAGGGCCTGCAGGAGTTCTGGTCGCAGAGCTGAAGGCACCACAAGGAGGTACTTAGCTCGAAGCGGTGAAAAGTTTTTCTTTTGTAGAAGACCGTTTCGTAGAAAGAACGACGCAAGTGCGCGCTTGAATACCTTCGGGACTTCGGCGGTCCTGCCTTCGAGGTATTCTATTAGGGCCTTAAGTTCCGGGTCGGCCCTCTGTCGTTCAGCGAAGTCGTCGGTAGTTATCGTTCCTAAGAAGTAGTCGTCATCCGGGTCGTCGGGTAGCGGTTGGTCGACAGGCGCACGAGAGAGACAGTCGGCGTCGGAGTGTTTTGCCGGACTTGTAAATGACAGTAATGTCATATTCTTGAAGTCTCAGGCTCCATCGTGCGAGGCGACCTGAAGGGTCCTTCAAGGTGGCTAGCCAACACAAGGCGTGGTGGTCGCTCACAAACTTTGAAGGGCCTG
>WOVY01012127.1:0-211989 GCA_013436015.1 Rhipicephalus annulatus | reverse complement strand
AGCGGACATTCCAAGGACTAACGAGAGGGGGCACACGAACACTTTCTTACGGCTTGCGCTTCGTGTCTACTTCTCACCTTTAACCACCTCGACTTCATGGTATATACTAGTTCACTGTATTCATGGCACTGCGGCCCAACGCACGCTAAACCTTTCTAAAACGGGGGAGGTTACGCCCGTCAAGTAAAACCCTTTCTTGTCAGATGTTTCTCAATGTACTTGCCAATGGCTGCCAATGGGGAATGAGAGACAGGAGAATTCGGCTTTTACTTTCTTACGGCTTGCGCTTCGTACCTACTTCCTACCTTAAACCACCTTGAGTTCATGGCATAAATTACTTCACTGTATTCATGGCACTGCGGCTCAACGCTCGCTAAATTTTTTTAATACCAAGGAGGTTGCGCCCAGCGAGTATAACATAGCAACCGTTTCTTGTCAAATAGTGCTCAATGTACGTGCCATTGGCTGCTAATGGAGAATGAGAGACAGGAGAATTCAGCTTTTAGTGAACGCGAATGCTGCGAATTCTTTAGTGTTCAACAACGCACAGGAGAAATCTCCCACCGGCACCACCTTGCAGGTCAAAACATAAGACTCGTTACACACTACGACTATGACTACGAGGGACGAACGGGTGCCGCTATAAGGAGCTTCACCCCTAAAAGAATCGCCACGTGTGTTGAACGGCGCTAATGGCTGCACGGTGTGAAAATGAAAAAAAAATATTCTTCAATCACTGGGTTCTCACATGCGGAGGAAGAACTTTGAAATATTGTCACAAGTCGTGACGTGGCCGAAGACAGGAGACTTCGTGTTGGGATTGAACTGTTTATTTGGGCGAACCTGTGCCCGGTAAGCGGAAAGTCCAATTACAGCAGCATTCTTGCACAGATAGCAGTCTCGGACTGATAGCGGCGAACGGAGCGTCGGCCTTCGATCAACAACTGACAAGCGGCGAAGCGCGTCGGCATTTATACTCTTGCCGTCGAATGTTCTAGCGTTATCGCTGGCGGTGGCGTAGGTTCCAGAACAATCTGTACCGTTCGCACAGTGGGCGTGATCTTATCGAAATGATCTACTACAGTCCGGAACCCTCTAGAAAACTGCAGGCGCGGTTTGCGCTGAGAATCGTGCGGTGTTTTGGGACGATAACACAAACTTGGGGAAATGGAACGTGGCATTGCCCCCCTCTGAAAAAGGCATCGTCCCGATGCTTTAACTAAAGATGAAAGTACAATAATAATGCAAGAAAGTACAATGAATAAATTACGCTACAACATTAATACAAAAAAAAACACTAGTTCAGTTTGTTAACGCGCATAAAACGGCTTGAGGCGCGCGACATGGACGACTTCAGGTCGCGATCGGCGTCGTTGAGAGTTCGTGATTGCCGTCGGGGACAACCTCGTAATCAAGTGGGCCGAGCCGTCGAACCACCCTGTACGGTCCGAAGTACCGTCCGTCGCAGAAGCTTTTCACTTAGTCCACGTCGGCGTATCGGCGTCCACACCCAAACACGTTCACCGGGCTGGTATTCCACGAAGCGTCGTCGAAGGTTGTAACGGTGGCTGTCGGTCGTCTGTTGATTCTTGATACGGAGACGCGCAAGTTGTCGGGCTTCTTCGGCGCGTTGAAGGTACTCGCTCACATCGAGGTTTTCTTCGTCGGTGACGTTGGGTAACATGGCATCGAGCGTCGTTGCCGGGCTCCTTCCGTAGACCAATTTGTATGGAGATATCTGCGTCGTCTCCTGCACCGCCGTGTTGTATGCGAAGGTCACATACGGAAGAATGGCCGTCCCACGTCTTGTGTTCGACATCGACGTACATTGACAGCATGTCGGCGATCGTCTTGTTAAGCCGCTCGGTGAGGCCGTTGGTCTGTGGGTGGTACGCTGTCGTCCGGCGGTGGTTTGTTTGCTGTATGCCAAGATCGCTTGAGTTAAGTCGGCAGTGAATGCCGTTCCTCTGTCGGTGATAAGGACCTCCGGGACGCCGTGACGTAGGACGATATTTTCGACGAAGAACTTAGCTACCTCGGATGCACTGCCTTTTGGCAGGGCTTTGTCTCGGCGTAGCGGGTGAGGTAGTCGGTAGCTACCACGATCCACTTGTTTCCGAAAGTCGACGTCGGGAACGGCCCCAGTAGGTCCATACCAATCTGCTGGAAAGGTCGGCAAGGTGGATCAATTGGCTGCAGAAGTCCCGCTGGCCTTGTCGGCGGTGTCTTGCGTCGCTCACAGTCCCGGCATGTTCTCACATAACGAGTGACGTCGGTGGTAAGACGTGGCCAGTAGTACCTTTCTTGTATCCTCGCGAGCGTGCGAGAAACACCGAGGTGCCCTGCCGTCGGATCGTCGTGAAGGGCCTGCAGGAGTTCTGGTCGCAGAGCTGAAGGCACCACAAAGAGGTACTTAGCTCGAAGCGGTGAAAAGTTTTTCTTTTGTAGAAGACCGTTTCGTAGAAAGAACGACGCAAGTGCGCGCTTGAATACCTTCGGGACTTCGGCGGTCCTGCCTTCGAGGTATTCTAATAGGGCCTTAAGTTCCGGGTCGGCCCTCTGTCGTTCAGCGAAGTCGTCGGTAGTTATCGTTCCTAAGAAGTAGTCGTCATCCGGGTCGTCGGGTAGCGGTTGGTCGACAGGCGCACGAGAGAGACAGTCGGCGTCGGAGTGTTTTTTGCCGGACTTGTAAATGACAGTAATGTCATATTCTTGAAGTCTCAGCCTCCATCGTGCGAGGCGACCTGAGGGGTCTTTCAAGGTGGCTAGCCAACACAATGCGTGGTGGTCGCTCACAACTTTGAAGGGCCTGCCATAGAGGTAGGGGCGAAATTTCGACGTAGCCCAGATGATGGCGAGGCACTCCTTTTCTGTTGTGGAATAATTTGTTTCTGCTTTGGATAGCGATCGGCTGGCGTAACTAATAACCCTTTCAAGTCCGTCAGCCCTCTGCACAAGAACGGCGCCAAGACCTACGCTGCTTGCGTCAGTATGTATTTCTGTCTCGGCGAATTCGTCGAAATGGGCAAGTAACGGAGGTGTCTGGAGGCGATGTTTAAGCTCCTGGAAAGCGTGTTCCTGCGGCGTTTCCCACTTAAACTCTACGTCGGCCTTGGTAAGGTTAGTGAGCGGATCGGCGATGTGGGCGAAGTTTTTCACGAACCGCCTATAATAGGCACACAGGCCCAGAAATCGGCGCACGGCGTTCTTGTCAGTGGGCGGCGGGAAGTCGGCGATGGCGGATGTTTTCCGTGGATCGGGACGAACTCCAGACTTGCTGATAACGTGCCCCAGAAACAAGAGCTCCTCATACGCAAATCTGCACTTTTCTGGCTTCAGTGTGAGTCCGGAAGTCTTGATGGCTTGAAGTACAGCTTCAAGGCGCCGAAGATGCTCGTCGAAACTCGAGGAAAACACGACGACGTCGTCCAAGTACACAAGGCAAGTCTGCCACTTCAATCCTGCCAGTACTGTATCCATAACGCGTTGAAACGTTGCAGGCGCTGAGCAAAGGCCGAAGGGCATCACCTTAAACTCGGAGAGGCCGTCCGGTGTTATAAACGCCGTCTTCTCTCGGTCTCTTTCGTCGACTTCAATTTGCCAATACCCAGTCTTGAGGTCCATTGACGAAAAGTACTTGGCGTTATGGAGCCGATCAAGTGCGTCGTCTATTCGTGGGAGGGGATACACGTCCTTTCTTGTGATTTTGTTCAGGCGGCGATAATCGACGCAGAAACGTAGGGTCCCATCCTTTTTCTTCACTAACACCACGGGGGATGCCCATGGACTCTTGGACGGCTGGATAATGTCATCCCGCAGCATTTCATCAACTTGTCTCTTCATGGCCTCACGTTCTCGCGTCGAAACCCTGTACGGACTCTGACGAAGTGGTCTGGCATTTGTTTCGGTTATGATGCGATGTTTTGTGATTGGGGTCTGCCGAATTTTCGATGATGACGAAAAGCAATCTTCGTATTGCAGGAGCAGGGCCTTGAGCTGTTCTTGCTTATAGTTCGGAAGTCTGGGATTGACGTCGAAAGCTATGGGAGGGGCTTGGTTCCTCTGAGCAGGTTCCGCAGAATCGGCGAGGGCGAAAGCACTGGTGGCTTCGACAATTTCTTCGATGTATGCGACCGTTGTTTCTTTGTTCACATGTTTGTACTCATTGCTGAAATTCGTGAGCATAACCGTTGCTTTGCCTCCCCGCAGCTCTGCAATTCCTCTTGCGACGCAAATATTTTGGGTGACCAACAGATGCTGACTGCCTTCAACGACGCCTTCCAAGTCAGGTGATTTAGGAGCGCCGACTGAAATAATGACGCTTAAGCGAGGCGGAATGGTTACTTGTTCTTCCAGCACATTCAAGGCATGGTGTCCTGACGGCGTGCGTGGTGGTAGTGCTTCTTCTGTGGATAACGTTATCGACTTTGTTTTTAGGTTGATGACAGCACCATGGAGGCTTAAGAAGTCCATGCCAAGGATGACAACTCTCGAGCAACGCTGTAGGACTACGAAGTCTGTAGGATAAATACAGCCGTTAATGGTGACTCTCGCTGTGCAGATTCCTGCAGGTGTTACGAGATGACCTCCAGCTGTGCGGATTTCAGGGCCTTTCCAAGCTGTCCTAACTTTCTTTAACTTCGCGGCGAACGACGCACTGATGACAGAATAGTCGGCTCCAGTATCGACGAGAGCGGTCACACTGTGGCCGTCGATAAGAACGTCGAGGTCGCTAGTTCGCCGTCTCGCATTACAGTTAGGGCGTGGCGTCGGGTCACGGCTGCGTCGGCTTGTTCCGCTGCTTCCATGCTGCGTCGTCAGGCCACCTTCGGTAAATGAGCTTTCGCCGTCACGGCTTTGCCTGGTTGGCGTTGTGTTCGGAAAGCTCCGTCGCGGCGTCGTCGTCGTCGGAGCTTTCCGTCGTCGTCGTCGTCGTCGTCGTCGTCGTCGTCGCACTTCCGTCTGTCGACGGAAGTGCGACGGGGCGGCGTTTTGGCGTGGACGGGGAGGAGCGTTGTGGCGCAGTGCAGCGGCGTAGCTCATAGCTTCCGGCTCGGGCAGCGGTGCGTGGGGAAATTGAAGCGATTGCCGAACTTCTTCTCGCACAATGTCGGCGATTGAATCCACTTGAGGCTGTGCCGAAGGCAACAGCTTGCGCAGCTCTTCCCGCACGATCGCTCGGATCGTTTTACGCAGGTCTCCGGAGTTACTGGCTTGAGCAGCAGCGCAGTCTGCAGTCAGGCGACGATTATACTGTCTAGTGCGCATGTCCAGTGTCTTTTCAATAGTGGTCGCTTCGGCTACAAATTCTTGGACGGTTTTCGGTGGGTTTCTCATCAGTCCCGCAAAGAGCTCCTGTTTGACCCCTCGCATAAGGAAACGAACTTTTTTCTCCTCAGGCATGTCTGGGTCAGCGTGACGGAATAGTCGGGTCATTTCTTCTGTGAAAATGGCGACATTTTCATTTGGTAGCTGAACCCGAGTCTCTAATACAGCAGCGGCCCTCTCTTTGCGAGCGACGCTCGCGAACGTTTGCAGGAATGCGCCGCAGAAAACATCCCACGTTCGGAGCGTGGACTCCCGATTTTCAAGCCAAGTCCTTGCGGTGTCTTCCAAATAGAAGAACACACGACGCAGCTTTTCGTCATGGTCCCAGTGGTTGAGGGCCGCCACACGGTCGTATGTTTCTAGCCAGGACTCCGGGCCTTCGAACGATGACCCATGGAAAATTGGTGGTTCCCTGGGTTGATGCATGACCATCGTGGGCTGGGACGCTGCGGTTGTCATTGTCGCTGCAGTCGCGGTCATGGCCTTCGTCTTCCGCGCCTTGTCTGGTAGAAGCCCGTACTCCGGTAGTAGCCCTTGCTGTCGGCGGCTTGTTCGCTGCTCCTGGTTGGCGTCGGTGTCTTCTCCGCGACGTGGGCTGGGTTCACGGCTTGACGGGGGCGTCCGGTACATGAACGAAGCAGCACCTCCACCAGATGTCACGGGGTCGTGACGTGGCCGAAGACAGGAGACTTCGTGTTGGGATTGAACTGTTTATTTGGGCGAACCTGTGCCCGGTAAACGGAAAGTCCAATTACAGCAGCAGTCTTGCACAGATAGCAGTCTCGGACTGATAGCGGCGAACGGAGCGTCAGCCTTCGATCAACAACTGACAAGCGGCGAAGCGCGTCGGCATTTATACTGTTGCCGTCGAATGTTCTAGCGTTATCGCTGGCGGTGGCGTAGGTTCCAGAACAATCTGTACCGTTCGCACAGTGGGCGTGATCTTATCGAAATGATCTACTACAGTCCGAACCTTCTAAAAAACTGCAGGCGCGGTTTGCGCTGAGAATCGTGCGGTGTTTTGGGACGATAACAAAAACTTGGGAAATGGAACGTGGTAATATAGAGAATTAAAAAGTGAGCCCCGTAACTGTCTCTCCGGTGTAGGACACCTCTACAGTAGCTCACAAGTGGGGGGGGGGGCAAAGGTGAGACTAAAAGGGTAGTAATAAAGGTAAAAAGAAAAGAGATATAGAGACAGGAAAGAGAGAGTGAGGCGCAGCGACAGCAAATGGCGAAAGTGAGGAGAAGATAGGAAAGATTGAAACAGTCGCGGGAGTCCGAGGGCGGTGCACCACTGGCGAGAGCTCTTGTTGGCAGCGGGAGATGACGTAGGGCAAATCCAGTCAGCCAGAGCTGCACCGTCGTCGGAGCTCACGAGGGCACAACCAGTTGACACGAAATCCAGCAAGCGAGAGCCCTCTCACCTGCGAAAGGCCGTTATAGAAGTTACGCAATGTATTCGAACTTCCTCATGATTCTTTTCGGGGAGGTGGGGGCTTTTAAATGCGAAGCATTTCAGTGACATCAGCAACTTCAGCGACATCGTGCGTATCTATCTATCTATCTATCTATCTATCTATCTATCTATCTATCTATCTATCTATTCAACCAGCCGCCTCCGGGTTTTAGCCCTCCTGACCGTTTCGTCAATGGTATCAATTCCAAATTTGGTATGGCATAACATGGCATAATGACGAGCATAATTTATTAGTCCTCACATGACTATCTAGACATATATGCCATGAGTGTCATGATATACATTTCATGGTCTTGCTGCTCGTGCGGTGGTTTCGTTCATATGATATGTTGCGAAATTGGCATGGTATGACAAGACTGCATGGCGAACACAAGTGAAAGACCCTAACCTGGAATTTATGGCATTTATGTAAGTCATGAGTCATGACGAGACGCCACGCTCAAGGTATGCTCGCACACGTTTTGCTATCTTCACATATACCAAATTTGGTGTTGAGGAACCTGAATGCATGTCTAAGGTATGTGGCTGGCGCAAACATGATAATCATGGGACGCGTGTCATGTAACCTGACTACACGCTACACACATTATGCGCTCTCGGTGGTTTCGCTAACCTTACATACACCATATTTGGTATTACGGGACATGAATGAATGCCGAAGGCATGTAAGATGTGCAAACATCATAATCAAAAAATGCGTGTCAAGTAACAACATGACTGCTTGCTACGCCCAAGATGCACTCTTGGCCGTAGCGCTAGCTTGACATGTACTGAATTTGGTATTACGTCAGGCGAACAGATGAGATATATAATGTAGACGTCCAAACATGTTAAACATTGCATGCGTCTTGTGTAACAACATGATTACATGTCACAATCAAGGCACCAATGCACTTCGACGTGACCCGGCGCACGTTTGCGCCAGAGTTCGCTCCGTTGAGTCACGCCAGCAATGCCTCGCCAGGCGTCGATCTGCCTTGCATATGCTCGCAGGCGCGTGCCGCGCTGCGTTGCTGTGACGCATGCGCATTTGAGCACGCCTGGCATCCCTCCGTCGCAAAGGTGGGCAGACGCGGTGCGGTCTAGGTAATGTCGTCGGCGTGGAATGCATGCCGCATTTTGTTCCGATTGCCCCGATTGCCGCCAGGCCTCGCCGACAAACGCTGGTAACACCTAGAGTAGGAGTATAGCGTGCTCGAGTTTTGCTAACGTCAAGTCGCTGCACCATGCGCACGCGCGCATCGACGCTACGTGCACTCGCCGCTGTTTCCCTAGCTTCACATGCAGCAAGTTTTGTATAACGGGAAGTGAATGTACGACGAAGGTATGTGACTGGTGCAAACATAATAATCATCAGACGTGTGTCATGTCACAACACGATCACATGCCACGCTCATGAAGAGCTTGTGGCCGTTTCGCTAGTTCCACATATACCAAATTTGGTATGGCATGACGTGAATAGACGACGAATGTAAATGACACGTCCGAACTTGTAATTATCATATGCGTGTCATGAAAAACATGACTACACTCGACGCTCATAGGAGTCTCGCGGCAGTTTCACTTGTTTCCCATTTACCAAATTTGGTATCACGTGATTCGAATAGAAGATGAACGCTAATGACACGTCCAAACGTGATAATCATGACATTTGGGTTGTGTAAAACTGACCTACATGGTATACGCTCACAGCACGCTCGCGGCCGTTTTGCTAGCTCTGCATATGCCAAATTTGATATCAGGTCATGTGAATAGATTATGAACGTAAATGACACGTTCAAACGAGATCACCATCACATGGAAATCGTATACGGCATAATTTACCTCCGCCTCGTAACATTGTGCTAATTTTAAAGTGACACAGCAGCCTTCTTCATTCGTGCTTTGCATATTAACGATTCCCACTGTACGTGGGATCTGCCAATTTTTTTAAAGCCAGGTACATAACATGTCTCATCCATTTTCTAAAACTTTTGGCGAAGTTGCGTTTAAGCCCACGCATATAACACTACCTTCAAAAAGGAAAATATTGACCTTTGCACTTGCCAATGTAAAGCCCATTCATGCTGCAGTGGTTCGTATTAATAATAATACTACTATTACTATATACTGAGTATATCAGCACAGCCATAGCGCTACTGCTATCGTGAACATAGTAAGAGCTCAGACGATGATGGCAACGTACTGGCCGGACATCCCTACAAAGTGTTTCACACACATCAATATTTTTGCGTCTGCTCTTACGAGCAGTTCAATATCATACCTACATATTTTGTTACCTTTGTTATCAATTACTCTTTTTAGAGCAGTCGTAGGAGGCCCTCCGTTATAAGGAACGTGCACTGTAACAGTGAGGACGGTGATCTAATCTCTACTGGAGATTTGGGATGGTCTCCATCTTCATTGGAGTCATGGTTTTATGCATATACCCGGATCGGCTAGAGTTGGGGTTTTCCATTTGAGGGAAAAGCAGCAAATCATCTCTTCAGCAAAGTTAGGTCACCGTTCTTTTAGATTTCTCTTCTCACATTGATGTTTAGGTCTCCTGACAGCTGAACAAAGACTCACAGTGCGGATACATAGCTGTGGTTGTGCTTGTCTCAGTCGGGTACACCTTTCCTTTATTGCACCTTCATGCGAGTTTTAAGCTGTAGTGCAGCTCTACGATCCAGTTTACGACGCCTACATGTGCAGTGGCTCCCTGATGCTGCAGCGGTTCTGATTCTACGTTTTCCTGGCAAGTTGTCATGGCTCGGGTGGCGCACGATCGCGAGCAATTCTCGAGCTTCGTTCCTTTGTTTTGCCCAACAATAATGAAAACCGGAAAATCATGAAGCCAAGGAACACACAAAGAGTGCCAATTGTATCTTTATGTTGAGTGTATTGTAATATTGCGATTGCAATAAATGTGTGTTGGTATGTTATATTGTAATAAATGTGACGTTGATGTGACGAAATTCAAATGAATGAAAAGACAATTCTCCACGTACAGGGAACGAATCTGTGACCATTTTATCGAAACCTAAACAAGGCCACCGTAAAACCTTAATCAGCCGCGAATCAGTGGCCTTGTTCAGCTGCGAACATTACTTCTAGGAAATAGGGCGAACTTTTTTTGTGACGCGAGTGTGTGGAGGAACACATACTAACGAAGGATCGTATACCCCATGCCTACACGCACATAGGAGATGCTTTAAACTGCTCTTTAACATGAATGCAGCAAACAGAATCCAGGAAATAAATAGCTGTGTGCATGTTATTTCTTATTTTGGCTGTTATATTAGCTAGTATTCTCAATACCAGCGTCTGAAAAGACAACTGTGAGCTATACTTGCGTCTCTCAAAGCTATAAATATTGTTTTACCAATCATCCATATTGGTTCTTTTTTTCTACTCCGCTGTGGTGAAGCAGCCATTGGGTTGCTCGGCTGCCGACCCGAAGGTCAGGAGTTCGATCCTGGCCGCATTGATTTGCATCTCCACGCAACGCAAAGGAATTGGTAGAAGTGAATGTATTGGGCTATGTGTGTGTCAGTTAAAGAACACCCGGTCGTCATGATTTTGAAGCCCTACATGACGGCTTCTCTCATAATCATATCCTTGTTTTGGGACGCCAAATCCCAGATAATATTATGTTTGTTTATTTTGCCTGGCGTTGACATAACTTTGTATTTATTCCTACAGTAATAACAAAACACAGCGTAGTAGAGATAAGCACTATTTTCTTCTTTTTTTGTTTATTACACCATTATTCAAAATAAATACGAAACAGTTTTTCATGTTGATTTTCTAGTGGCGATGACTTTATCTCATGCAAAGTCCTAACAATTCGTGTTGTCAATATATGTATTGTGTATCATGCTGAACGCCTAACCCCGTATAGCACTAAAAATAAAGTTTTCAAGTTTTCATTTTTCCATGCACGCTAAATCACTGAAACACGCTCCCATCGAAACAGCTATATAGCGCTGAACTAATAGCACAAGTGGTGCTATCAGGGCAGCGCTATATAGCTGCCCTAAAAGCACCACTATATAGCGCTATAGGAAATATATAGCGCTATATATTTTATAGGGCGTAAAACTATCCTACTTTTTATTTTCATAATTTGTGGCTTACTTTGTTGTGCAGAGGCGATCAATCATATTTTTTGTGGCAGACTGAGAACGAAGTATTTTCTGTTGGCACTAACTATATTGTTCTACTTATCTGTAGTGTAACTTTTTTTTCAAGAAATGTTTTTTGTTGCTATTACAGTGGTTAACGCCTAAGCGTAGGTATATATGTATGCATGTACATTTTCTCGTTGATTCAATGCATAACGTTTAATATCATTACCTATGTATGTATATGTATCCACTCCTGCTTGGGCCATGAATAGGCCTGCTGTGTTTTATAAATAAATAAAGAAGTAAATAATAAATGAATAAATGAATAAATAAATAAACCTTTGACTGAAACTGCCCTTTTGCTTGGACCTACGACACAGCAGTAATAAATGAGAGAAAAATTTGTATATATGGTTTATTGCTTCCAAGTTGTATTTATTCCGGTCGAAACACGCATTTAAAATTCAAAGCATTAAGTGAGCTAAAAAAAGCGTTGAAGATTCTTTTAGCTCAATGAAAACGCACACCTTTACAGCTCTCATTACCGCGACTTCGCTTTTCACGTTCCGTTCTCCAACGCGTCGGGACCTGAAGATTTCCAATCAAGGCCAAGTTTCCGTTCGCTTCTCATAGGTCGAGGTGGTCAAAGTATGAAAACTTAAGCAGGAGTGAATAAAAAAATACAGGCTCAAGACTTCTTTCTTGCGTGAAAGTGATAGTTCTTGGTTTACGACCCAGGCCATAGAGAGTCCCAGCGCGGTCGAGCCTGCGAAGTGGGGGTTACGGTGCAGAGAAACCAAATAAAACTGACATAAAATGTTTGCTAGTTTACTACTGCTCCTCGAGAGGAATGTATATAACAGCTGCATCTTGCCGCTACTTAGCAACGGAACAAAATTCTGGAGGCTTGCAAAGAGGATTTAGCTCGAACTGAGGAAGGCACAGCGAGTGATGGGAACGAAAATGATAGGTGTAACCTTAGAAGACAAGAAGAGAGAACAGTGGGTCAGGAAACAAACCGTGTTTAAGGTTATTATAGTTGAGATCAAGATAGTTGAGATCAAATGATGGGCCGAACACGTAGCGCGTAGGCAGTAGAACGACTAGATATTAATGGGAACTGACTACATTTCAAGAGAAGACAAACACACGAGGTGGAGACAGAAAGTCAGGTGGGCCATTGAGATTCAGAAGTCGCCGTGTATAACGTGGCTGCCGAGACCACAGGTTCGGGTTGACTGGGGAAACATGGGAAGGTTTTTGTCTTGTAGTTGGTGTAGTCAACCCGATGATGACGTTCATCACAATCACGACGACGAAAAAAAAGTGAGTATGAAGAAGATTAGCAAGCGAAAGTAAGAAGGAAGGGAGCAAATAGAGACGAAGAAGGATGGGAGGTGAAGCAGAGGCCAGTCCTGTTGGCTGCCCTACTTTAGGAGAATGGGCAAAGCGAATAAATAGATCAGAAGAAGAGGAGGAAAGAAAAGGAAAAGAAATTGACGAAGAGAAAGGAAGTAAATAAAAGCAGTGCGTATAAAGCTAAACGTCTGCGAAAACCACAAAATCAACAATGGTAGTGGCACTTACCGTGACAGTTGCCGTTGCATGTTTTCCTATGGCCTCTAGATTCTGGCTACCTGCACTTTGTTTAGGAGCTGGTTGTTTTGGATCTCATGTAGTTTCTGACTATGAGACTTCATTTATAGGGTGGCATGACATGCGCAAGCCAAATAACGGTGAATAGCGCACACTATTCTTTACATTTTGAGCGTGTGATTGGTGCTTCCTGTCATACAAAACGTTATTTCTGAATAAATAAAGAAGAGTATGTTGAAGTAAAGTCGCTATTTGTTACGTTGATGAAAAAACAACTACAAAATAAAGCAGAAGGGCAAGAAACAAACAGCACATGTGTTTTGATCGGAACAGCAGATTCCAGGTTCATTGCGATGAAGCATATATATATACTTCATTTTTTATTTTCAACACACTGTTAACCCGTCGCATGGTATTTACACGAGTGAAAGCAAATTCAAAAGTTCAAAAAACAGCTACCTCAGAAGTAACAATAAATTTTGGTTGAAACACCGTTGCTGAACTGGTACAAAATAAAAAGAAGGAACGTACGTGCATGTATAAAGTGGCAGAAGGCCCTCTAATAACCTTATGCAATCATAAAAAAGGTATACAAAAAGTTGACACATTTGTAGCAGCTGATGTAAATACAAGTACTGCGAAACAATCGGGCACAGGGGAGCAATCGTACAATGAAGATACAGTGCATACTAGGATATAGGCCATAGTAATAAATGCTGTTTTCTTTCGCAACATTTCTATGAAGTCGTCCACTGTACGCAATTCAGCTACAAGTCTTTGAAGAGCATTCCATTCTCAAATGCGTGTCTTTGAAGAGCATTTCATTCTCAAATGCGTGTATGAAAATAAGAATAACAGAATGTATTGTTGTTGCACCAGTATTCCCGGAGTGTGTAATCATGAGTGTGACGTGTTTCTCTCGTCGCCATAGAAATTTTGCCGTAAATATTATTAGCTGGAACAAATTGTTCGTCAGATCAAATGTGGAGCGCTTCTTTCTGTCCGCCTCGTTTTAGAGTCCTCGACTAAACTTAGGCTCGGAATAACTCGACTGCCGGACAATTTATCATTTTTCAATGAAAAAAATGAGAAGCGATTGTTCAGTAATTACAAACTCACGCTTTCACAATACCAAAAACTTCATATCAGTCTGGACTGTTATAACCGTCGTAAGTAGGCGCCGTGCTGTCGCTGAGAAACGTAGCCGGGCAGCGCTCCCACGCCTGGAACCCTAGTTCTCTAGAAACCAGCGTCCAGCGGCGGGAGGCGTCAAAAAAATTAGAAGACGGTGCGTGAGCCAATGTCCCTAGAAGCGATTCCTCTGGGCTGGTTCGTTTAGCGAGACGGTGAAGCAGACCGACCGCACAGGTCGTGTCTCCGCGATTCAAGTGTCTACTCCATGGCTGCTCTTCCAGGGAAAGGCAGAAGCAACTCATCCGCCAAATTGTTCTGGGAGAGCACCCCGTTTCACCTCTTCTTAGACCATTGCGTCAAGCGGTGCAATAACTATTCGGTGGACCATGCGTTACTGACTGATGCCCTGTGGGTGGTGCTTTGTGTGTGTGATTGGTGCTCCACTCATGGAGGAGGAGCCCGACAGGGCTTAAAACGACGCCGCAGAGTGCTGGATGCAGCTCTGAACCATGTAACGGTTCAATCACCACGTTCGTGGTTTGTGAACTCCTGACCTCATGATGTAAATAATTGTGATTAGTGTCATAAACCTGTTTGTTTTTCATATCCTCATCTCTTAAGCGTTCGTTTCCTCCACCCGAAGTTACACCACATTACCACAAAAGACCGGGTATACCCCGGTCAGCAACAGTACTGAATTCCCATGTAAGCCAGAAAACACGCAAAAAGAAAACGTTAGGGAAAGTGAACCGATAGTGTGCTACTTAGATGCAGAAAGCTGCAGAGTGTAAGACTCGCTGGGCAAGTCACTGAAGTTGTGTTTTCAAAGTGACTCAGATTATCGGGGTGGTGTCACACAAGTCCCGTTAATTAGGGATGCGATCGCCGGGCTAATTCAAAGGGCCGAAATATCGGCCCCCCGAACCGCACCACGAAAGCGTGGACAATATAGAAGTGGTCCTTTTTGGCGCGCCAGCGGACACCGGCTGTGGCCCAAAGAACAAGTCATAGCCGAGAGTTGAAAAACAAAACACAATTATATTCTCAATAATGGCAGATCGAAAAACAATACACAAATACGCTCACTCCACAATAGATGCGGACAATATGTCACCAATCAAACAACGTACTACACAGTACAATCAGCCACACTCAAACAACGGACACAGACAACGATACGCACTACAGTGCAGTCGCATGCATTGAACGACCAAGACACTTAAAGACTAAAGAGATAGAAAACCTATCCAGTCCAAAGTTCTTGGAACAAAAGTCTGGATGATACTCTTCCGAGAATCACTCACTCAAAGTCCAGCGTTGTTGTCGTTCCGCGCCCTCGAAGTTTCTCTTCCAGGAAACCTCGCGTCTTCAATTGGCCACACTCCAAGCTTCAAACTTCTTCGCCGGAAACACGTCGGCTTCACACACGCAGCTGTTGCCACGCGTCTTCGCTCGATAGCGGTAAATACACGCTCTTGTCTGTAGCTCGAGCCTTCACCCCTCAGGTGGAAATCCTCTTCTTCTCCCGCTTTGTCTCTACGGAAAAAACCTTCGCCGACTACTCGGCGGAATCCCTACGCGCTCTGGCGCTAACTTCCGTCTTCTCCTGATCTCTAGTCTCGGCTGCTCGGTTAAATACCTTCCGCGCGACATTCCAGAAAGTTCTCGTCATTTCGTCGGCGCGATACGCAGCGAAGGCTGGGGAGAGGCGAGACGGTTCGACTGCCCTCCGCGTCGGATGACTCAACTCGGCGTGACCACGCCTCCTTCGTTCTAGAAATATCGCTGGCTTGCTGGGCCGCCGATCTGGGGTGAGGAGGTTCGTCGGCGAAGCCACGCTTCCGAGGGGAGAGCGCGCGCCCGGGGAGCCTTGGATGTTCGTTTTCTTTGTTTTTTCTTTTGACCTCGCGGCGTTTCTCCCGCCCGTTATCGCAAGAATTTGGCGGCGCGCCCATTTTTAGCGCTCGTTCTGTGACACTGCCCCCCCCCCTTTAAGAATATTATCTCATAATATTCAAAACCACAGAAACGAGCGCGAACAGTCCCCACACACTCTGAAAGACTGTAACACAAACCGTCGCTCACGACACTTCACATTCGCAATGGATCGCTCAATACAATCTTACATTGTAGTTCAATTCCACAACAAATGAAATATAGCCACAGGTACATGACTACAACACTTCATCACTCATTCCAAACAATACAAACGTACAAGGTTCTCTCATTACAACAATTATACAACACTATACATCACACCACAGCACAGACACTTCGACACTTGTGACACAGGATAACACAACATTAACACAACGTATGGCACTCAGGACTGCCAAACACATTCTTATTCGACTTCAGCACTTATCCTGTGTATTTTGAGCTGCGCTTGCGTTCTTTCTTGCGGTGCTGGCTCGATTTCTTCTTGTTTTTCCTTGTTCTTTTTCGGCGAGCCTTTTCCAACGACGACATCTGAGGCGGCGTCTCAGCCATCGTTGTCACTTCCGACACCGTTAACGGGTCATAACATTCAACGGGTCCTATCTGTTTATTTACCAGCTCATTCATGTCATGGCCTTCGGCTTGGCTGGCCAACTCCGTCACCATTACACTGTCGGTCGGTTGGGGTCGTGCCGACGTACGTCCAGCTGCCCAGCACGTGAACTTATTCGACACGATCGTCTTCTTCTTCGCTGTCTCTTGCGCCGCGGCTTCGCCTTGGGCTCTAGTGAGATCCATCACGGGATGCTCCTCCACAGTATCTCGCGGTCGCTGGGTTGCCGAGGGCTCTATCTTAGGGTATTCTCCCGAACCTTCCGGATCATTCGGTCCTCGCGCCCCGGCGATGTTTCCGATGACAAGGTCGTACAGGGGGGTTGTCATGCATAGAGCAGTAACCTTCCCGCTGAAGTACGGGATTTCAACCTCAATTTCTGCTTCGGGAAGCATCCGAACCGTACGGTCAATTAGGCAAACTGGTTTAGTTTTGCCTGTTAACTCACCTTCCCGTACCAAATTTCTCCGCACGATAACAGTGGAGCTACCGGTGTCTCTTAACACCGTAACCTTCTTGCCCGCAACTTTTCCAGGCAGCGTTGGCATTCCTTTCCGTAACACCGGTTGGCTGTTTTGACATTACAGCACCCACAATAGGAATTTTCTCCCCATTTTTCAACTCTACAAATCCGTCGGTGACGGCATTATCATCGGATTTCGGTGCTGCTAGCACACAGGACACCTGGTGAGTTTGACTCGCTCCGTTTTGACATGCGTCAGCTTTGTGCCCAGTCTGACCACACTTAAAACATTTTACTGCCGTAGGGCTCGTAAAGATCGTTCGACAGTTTTTCGCGCGATAACCCACTCGGTTCCACAGAAAACATCGCGGAATGCTCTCTGGTGCACGCTTCTTTTCTTCTGGGGCCAATTTCTTCGAATCATCGGGACAATCTTTCTTGACCTTGGCCAAATTAGTTCCACCTTGCGCTTCCAAGAATTGATCAGCCAATTCAAGCATTCCTTCAAGTGACTCAGCCTTCCTCTCTTTCAAGTACAGCGACAGGCTTGGGTGGCAACTAGTAAGAAATTGTTCTCTAATTAGGAGCTCTCTAAGTTCATCGTACTCCTTCGCTGTCCCTGAAAGTTCAATCCATCTGTCGAAATGATTGCAAAGTCGGGCGGCATACTGCGTAGCCGTCTCACCATCAGCTGGCTTTCCTGTCCGAAATCTGTCCCGGAATCCTTCTACAGTAAATCTAAATCGCTTCAGCAAAGCAGCTTTCACCTTGGCATAGTTGGCTGCATCGGTCGGCGTCAGCCTACCGTACACACTGAGCGCTTCACCACTCAAGCAAGTACTCAAAGCAGTTGCCCATTGCTGTTCTGGCCAATTCTGGCTCCTCGCAATTGCCTCAAATCTGTGGAGGTACGCGTCTAGGTCGTCCTTCCTTTCATCAAACGCTACGAGCAGCTTGCTTGGGTTCAAGCGGAAGCCGTGATCTTCCCGTTCGCTGCTCTCAACTCTAGCTTGGACGGGAGTTTCACTTCGCTGTTGCAAACGGAGCCGCTCGAGTTCCATCTAGTGCTGCCACTGCCGTTCCCTTTCAGCCATCTCCGCTTCTCTTTCTTCTTTCAGCTGTCGCTCCCTAGCTTCTCTTTCTTCCTTCAGCTGTCGCTCCCTCGCTTCTCTTCTCTTGCCCTTTCGGCTGCCAACTTCTCTCTCTCCAACTCCAACTTCAATTGTTGCTCTTTTTCGTCCTTCGCCCTTTCAGCGGCCAGCATTTCTCTCTCCAACTCAGGTGCTTTTTCTTCTTTGGCCCTCTCAGCTGCCAACCTCTCTCGTTCCAACTCAGCTTCTTTTTCCGCTTTGGCTCTTTCGACCGCCAGCCTTTCTTTTTCTAGCTCAGCTGCTTTTTCTTCTTTGGCCCTCTCTTTTTCTTCTTTTTCCTTCTGGGTGACCCACTTCCGTAGTTCGGCGCCAGAAAGACCCATCTTCTCACCAAGAGCGACTAACTTTTCGAGATCCATTTTGTCTCGCAACTCGAAAATAAAACCTTGCCGCGTGCAAAAAGTATCTGCCTAAATCAGTCTATCGGAACACTCCCCTGCACTCGTTAACGAGAACACTGAACAACACACAAAATCGTTCCGATAGCACTATCAACGACTCGAGGCTCTTTCTCACTACTTTGGACGCACTGTGCACCAAAAGGTCCTGTCGCGGACGCCAGATTAATTGTCACACACAGGTCCTGTATATTGGGGAGGCAATCGCCGGGCTGATTCCAAGGGCCGAAATATCGGCCCCCCGAACCGCACCACGAAAGCGTGGACAATTTAGAAGTGGTCCTTTTTGGCACGCCAGCGGACGCCGGCTGTGGCCCAAAGAACAAGGCAGAAATGAGAGTTGAAAAACAAAACACAATTATATTCTCAATAATGGCAGATCGAAAAACAATACACAAATATGCTCACTCCACAATAGATGCGGACAATATGTCACCAATCAAACAACGTACTACACAGTACAATCAGCCACACTCAAACAACGGACACAGACAACGATACGCACTACAATGCAGTCGCATGCATTGAACGACCAAGACACTTAAAAACTAAAGAGATGAAAAACCTATCCAGTCCAAAGTTCTTGGAACAAAAGTCTGGATGATACTCTTCCGAGAATCACTCACTCAAAGTCCAGCGTTGTTGTCGTTCCTCGCCTTCGAAGTTTCTCTTCCAGGAAACCTCGCGTCTTCAATTGGCCACTCTCCAAGCTTCAAACTTCTTCGCCGGAAACACGTCGGCTTCACACACGCAGCTGTTGCCACGCGTCTTCGCTCGATAGCGGTAAACACACACTCTTGCCTGTAGCTCGAGCCTTCACCCCTCAGGTGGAAATCCTCTTCTTCTCCCGCTTTGTCTCTACGAAAAAAACCTTCGCCGACTACTCGGCGGAATCCCTACGCGCTCTGGCGCTAACTTCCGTCTCCTCCTGATCTCTCGTCTCGGCTGCTCGGTTAAATACCTTCCGCGCGACATTCCAGAAAGTTCTCGTCATTTCGTCGGCGCGATACGCAGCGAAGGCTGGGGAGAGGCGAGTTGGTTCGACTGCCCTCCGCGTCCGATGACTCAACTCGGCGTGACCACGCCTTCTTCGTTCTAGAAATATCGCGGGCTTGCTGGGCCGCCGATGTGGGGTGAGGAGGTTCGTCAGCGAAGCCACGCTTCCGAGGGGAGAGCGCGCGCCCGGGAGCCTTGGATGTTCGTTTTCTTTTTTTTCTTTTGACTCGCGGCGTTTCTCCCGCCCGTTATGCAAGAATTTGGCGGCGCGCCCATTTTTAGCGCTCGTTCTGTGACAGGTGGTTGTCAAGTGCCCCGCCGTGGTGGTCTAGTGGCTAAGGTACTCGGCTGCTGACCCGCAGGTCGCGGGTTCGCTTCCCGGCTGCGGCGGCTGCATTTCCGATGGAGGCGGAAATGTTGTAGGCCCGTGTACTCAGATTTGGGTGCACGTTAAAGAACCCCAGGTGGTCAAAATTTCCGGAGCCCTCCACTACGGCGTCTCTCATAATCAAATGGTGGTTTTGGGACGTTAAACCCCACAAATCAATCAAATCAATCAATCAGGTGGTTGTCAAGTGTAAATACCTATGGTAGTTGAGCAATTCATTTTGAAGTAAATGTTACCATGGCATTAGTTTTCTTGAACACAATCGACCACTGGTTCTGTTTTTTATGGCTATAAGTCTACTGGTGCTGGCTATACTCTGCCATAAAACTTATTAAAAAAATCACTGCATACCTACGGAGTGAATGATGATTAGTAGGGCGAAGCGTTCGTCAGTCCGTCTGTGCTTTCGTCCACCCATTCGTTGTTGCTTTTGTACGTTCATGCGTCCGTCCGGGTGTTCTTCTCTGTGTCCGTTCGTGCATGTGACCATCAGTTAATCTGTCCGTCCATGCGTCCCTTTATGCATTGGTCCATACGTCCGTTCTTCCGTCCGCCCATCCATCCGTCCGTTATTTCGTCTCTTCGTGTGGCCGTCCCTCTGTCTGTATGTCCGCCCGTCCGTCCGTGCAACCCTTTGTCTGCCTGTGCATGCATCAGCCTGTTCGTCTATCTGTATATCCATCCATCCGTCCGTCCGTCTATCTAGTGAACACTCTAAGTACAGACATCTTACATTTTTTCATGATGTATTCATCATATACAAGTGGCGCCATCTAGCGGGCATTTTAAGGACCGCTCTTTCAGCTACGTGCCACCGGTGGCTACATACACCATCGGAGCATAGGCAGACCCACACGCTAAGGAGCTGCACGCCTAAAAGGATAACACATGCGTACAATTTGATGTGCCGTACTATGTAAATTAGGACAATTTCCACAAAGGCTATTATTCCGCTGTAGATAAGGAGGGGCATGACAGAAAAAAACTTGAGATACTGAAAGACCGCGATTAGAAAAATTGGCGGTGCTACACTAAGAAAAATATAGTATCTATATTGTTCTACCACACTGTGTGACACATGATTTTTCTCATAATTCTTCATGGCCTAAAGCTATTTTCATATCTAAACAGCACATATAGTACATTTAGGTGGTCATAATTAAGGGACATCACTCTCCATGGTCCAAGTGACTGTTATTCGCTGCAAATTGCTAACGTATACTACTATTGTAGTACTCATACCAATTAGAGGTTCTTTCATTGTGGTCCCAGTGTACTGAAGTTATAATAGGTTACCTAATGCCAGTATGTGCGTCCAAAGTTCACAAGAACTACAAACAGAAAGGCACATTTTTAGCATTTTCAATATTTACGCGACGTTTTGAATGTTTCAGGAAAAATCCATGCATTTCCACGAAGTGAATGATGGTGGTGGAGCTTGCTCCAGAAGTAAAATCTGGTAAATAGTGAATCTTAAGTATATCTGCTCAACCATCCTGTTTATAAAGAGGTGACATGACAGCAGAAGGCTAGTGGCGACGCTTCCGACCTCAGGGAACCGTTATAGGAACGTGATGGTGCTGCCTTGGCAGCGCTAAACACAGCGTGTTTGGAACGGGACATCAAGTGTTTCTTCGGGCTCGCGGGCTCTCAACGCAGCGCCCGCTTGTCGGCGAGCCCGCTGAGCTTTGGTCTCGCGAGGCCGCCATGCTGATGAATTCAGAGCCTTTCTCACCACTGCAGCGGCTTTTGGCTTCCTGCGTGATCATGATGACTACCGTAAAAGCGAGTGCCACCTGAACGGCGGCGCGTCGTCTCGTCCGCATTCTTTGTAACACAGGAGGGAGCAAAGCTGCACTTCTAGCGGAAGCGACGACAACTACCAGCTACGGCAAAAGAGAAGCACTGACCATGAGGAGCGAACTACGAAAAAAAGTTAGTTTAACACCAAAACAATATCGAAAAGTCACGCTCTGTTACCGGATGAGTGTGATCAGCTACCGAGATCGCCTCACTCACCTAATCGGCTGACCGGCGTAACCACTACAACTACTACTGCTACTACTACTAGTACTACTGCTGCTGCTACTACTACCACTACTACTACGAATAAAAGTACCGCTAATACTAGGAATACTACGACTAGTAGTGCTACTATACTATTGCTCCTACTATTACTACTAATACTACTACTTCTAGTACTACTACTACTAGTAGTACTACGGCTGCTGCTACTACTACCACTACTACTACGAATAATAGTATCGCTAATACTAGTAATACTACGACTAGTGCTGCTACTATACTACTGCTACTATACTACTGCTGCTACTACTAATACTACTACTACTACTACTACTACTACTATTACTACTACTACTACTACTACTACTACTACTACTACAGCAACAATGGTAACGGCAAAGCGCAGTTGAGACTGCTCGCTGCGTAAAAATCGGCCCTACTTCATACAGATAAGCTTGGAATAAATGACATCCCAAATGTATTTGTTGTATCTGAATAACAGTGAATAATGCATTCACAAAATCATGCTTAACGTTTCCGTTAATACTGCGATGTACGGGATATGGTTAATTATCACGAAATGAGACCCCCAATACGAACAGTAGGTTGAAATAATTGAGACAGTGCTCCAGACTTTTTTCACCCATACCGTCATCCGTGCTGTATCGCGTCGTTTGCTGCACTGTTTCTCCGTAATAAGCACGAAACAGCCCCTGAACACGATCATTGTTTGCTGATTGAATATACTGGCACCTAATAGAACAAAATAAAGTTGTTTCACTCGCTAACTCATGGTGTATTTGACCTATTTATTAATTACTTTGTGGTATTTTTTCGCCGTCTTTTCAATGAGTTTGGCCGTAAACCCTACTCTAGTATTACTCTTTGCTTATCCATTGCAGCGCACACGCAGGGCTGCTTCCTGAAGAGTTCGCGAACAAGTCGTCACGTTCCCGTCTTTAAGCATTGTCAACGTCAACAATGAAATGCGCTGTTCCAGCAAACGAAATGCACGCACTCGCAACGTCCCGAGAGCTGCGTAGCATTGTTACAACCATCTATTGCGGTCGCTGGGCTTTCGTTCACGCTTCGCCAAGGTGACCGTGGTTGCTCTGAAAGTTTCAGGAAAAAGCGTTTTTGTCGGCACGCTTCGTAATAACGCCGCTGCGTGAGCACGTCGCATTAACGTTCTCGGTTTCCGTTTCTTCGTTTGTGGTTGCGTGGAGGACGCACGGAGGCTGGAGTACGAGTCGGAGCAGAAAGGAGTGTTTGCTCGCGCTGTCATGGCAATCTGCTCCATTCTTTCATTGGTCCGTCGCCTTACTCCAGAGCCACCAGTTTCGCTTGTCAACTTGAATGCGTCTGCGCTATTTTTGCTGAAACTCAGGACGAAAGCACGAGATAGAACAAACACCTGCTGATCGCTGACAGGATGCACTGCAGTACAAAATAGTCTAGAAAGAAATAGTTGTCTGCGCATGCGCATGCATCATAGCACCCCCTGTAAATTATGCACACGTATACGCAACCGATAAGTATTCAAGCATTTAACTTCTTGCTGATGCAGATTGATCGAAGGCTGACCCAGGTATTGGTTTTCAATGTAGTACTTATATATCAATCATCCAGACTTCGACGTGTATCTTCATTATTGTGAATATTTGATCCATCGTAATCATAATATTTAGGCGCGAGTTTCCTATCTCTGCGATCTAAAGGAATGTTGTTAGACTCCAGTTAATCACAACTTAAATCCAATAACCGCTTCTTGACTACCAGTTCCGGTGGCCCTAGGTACAAGCGGCCACTCATGCTAGCTAGAAGTAATTATCTATGCCATTTCTTGGTAATTGTTAGAGAGCATTGGCTAAACATTAAACGTTATTGGGTGTTCTTGTCATCTGCTGGTATACAGGCAACAAACACTGGATTAGTGCTATCTCAATGTTATGCTCTATTTACAGACAAGAGTTTAATTCATGTGAACAGCAATAACTCGCGTGAACAGCACAGCTACAAATGTAAGTCACTGTTGGACACGCGTTAGAAAAAACTGTTCACTTCTGAACAGTTTGCCTGAATTCCCTCCAAATATTAAACTCGATACAGTTAAGAGGAACGAATAAATTAGAGCATGCCTAATTATATAAACATTTGGAAGACAACTGTAAGAAAAAAAGTTTTTCTCTCAGCCTTTTACTTGGATAATGAAGAAGACACGAGTGTTCAAGTCATGTATAATATAAAATTCAATGAAGTAGTGTTTTTCGAGTGTTTATTATGAATTATTGAAGTTTTATGATAATTACCATAGTTGAAGCTCGTGGCTCCATTCTTATATCACTATAAGTATGCCAGCATTCGATGACATGCCCGTCGACCATTCATTAGCTCATTCCTAGAGAAATGCCGAAGTAGCACCTTGTGCGCTTTACGACTGTCTGAAAGTGGAACGTTGATTTCTCCAACGTGCTTTTCTTTTTTCCAGTCACAAGTAACATTGAGTAAAGTCCAACGGTTCGAATGCTGCATGTTTTGCAAATTTACGAATTATTGAGCTACAGTAATAGCGAAGAAAAAGAGCATTAGGAAACGAGTAAATTTCCCCATTCCACATGTGAGCTGCAAACGGTTAATGTTTTCTAAACCATGGAAGCTTTGTTATTTCTTCATCAAACATTATTGGACTCAGAGAAGTCCAGCATTTCGGACAAGATTGATGGTGTTCCTGACAGCACAAGCAACGCTACCAATGCGGTTTCAAAAGACTTCCGTAGATGACCAATAGGTTTCGAGAGCTTATAATGTATACCATCTGGAGTGCGCTACGAATATGACTTGGAATTAATAACAATAGCAGTACCTTTCTGCACTATTGATTTCTTTTAGTAAATCAAGGCTAAAAGTGGCTCCAGAAAAATTGATGGACAGAATATGGTAGAAAAAATTGAGAACCACATGAAGGCGATCTCTTTACTCTGCCTTTTGTACTTGCTATTTCTTTATTTTATTTCGCTGCAGTCATATATAGGAACCAATACTCTTTTTCACTTCAAGGGAAGACAGCGTAGTTTTGAAAAGAGGTAACACAAAGACAAGAGTAAGGCCAAGGACTTTTTCGCAACGGTGTTTTATGCACACCAATTGAATTCTACTCCCTAGGATACGGAGCCTTTTAAATGCAAAGCATTTATTAGCGAGCTTCGGTGACCTTGAGCGTATCTATCTATCTATCTATCTATCTATCTATCTATCTATCTATCTATCTGTCTGTCTGCTGTCTATCTATCTATCTATATATTTATTTATCTATCTATCTATCTATCTATCTATCTATCTATAACCTAGATATGCGCATAAGAGTGTTTTCACGCTCGTCGTTTGGCCTATAGATGGCGCTGACTGTCACTTCTACTTCTAAATTCATATATAAACCCAAAAAAGTGGATGGAGGGAAGGCCGCTGTGGTAGCTCAGTGGTTAGAGCATCGAACGCGTTATTCGAAGGTCGTAGGTTCGATTCCTGCTCACGGTTGGCTATTTTTCATCCACTTTTCTTTCTTCTTATTTACATTCCATTGGTTCTAATAACTTCCCCTCTACATTCCTTGGTATTACTGTCTGTTATATCTCATTAGTATTGTGTTAAAAGACGGAAAAACGAGCCCTTAGGTATGCACTTCTTTCCCTTATACATATATATATATATATATATATATATATATATATATATATATATATATATATATATATATATATTCGCGTGATTACAGAACGACCACAACGTCTGTTCACAGGACCAGCGCTGGACGTCGAGCCGAACCGAACGTTAGAGCACGAGCACCTCAACGGTCCTCTTCTTCTTTTCACACCATGGCACATACTCGCATTGGCATGGCTAAACCTCGTTTCATGCCTGTGGCATTACTCCCTCTTCGAAAAAAAAAAGTACCACCCGGATCACCAATACGGATTAAAAGTGAAAGTAATCGCGTACATGCACAAAGACGCATGATGAAGCAGTGTCAGGTGGCTCGGAGGCAGTGTGGCTTCATCCGTGACACATGAACAATGTCGGCCTGCTGGGAACATCGAGATCGCTGAGCTGTGTTTTCAGGCAGAATTTCATAGTTGACATCTGTGAGGCGCCGTAGTACTTTATAAGGACCGAAGTAGCGATGAAGTAACTTTTCCGAGTGGCCCCTTTGGCGAACGGGGATCCACAGCCACAACAAATCACCGGGTTGGTAAACAACATGGCGATGACAGGAGTTGTACCTCTGCGAGTCGATGCGTTGTTGTTTTCGGATCCGCTCGAGTCAAGCTGGCGGGTCGCGTCGGCAAGCCGAATAAAGTCGTTCGCATCAGTAGCAATATCGGTCATGTCAGGCAAGAACATGGCGTTCAGCATCGTAATTGCTTCTCGACCGTGAAGCAACTGGAAGGGAGTGAAACCCATAGTCTCTTGAACCACAGTGCTGTAAGCGAACGTTACGTATGGCAAAATTTCATCCCAGTTTTTGTGATCGTGTTCGACGCACATAGATAGCATGTCGGCGAGCGTCTTGTTTAATCTCTCCGTCAGACTATTGGTTTGTGGATGGTATGCGGTCGTTTTGCGATGAGCTGTTCCACTAAGTCTCGTGAAGTCTTGCATCAATTTGGCTGTAATCACTGTTCCACGGTCAGTGATAAGAACTGTTTGCACTCCATGGCAGAGGACGATGTTTTCAATGAAAAAATACGCAATCTCACTGGCGGTGCCTCGTTGTAGGGCTTTCGTTTCGCAGTACCTCGTTAAATAGTCAGTAGCGACGACGATCCAGTGGTTGCCATCATGTGGCTTCGGGAAGGGCCCAAGAAAGTCCATGCCGATTCGTTCAAATGGTTGTGACGGGGGAGTAACAGGCTGCAATAAACCAGCAGGGCGCACAGGTGGGGCTTTACGGCGCTGGCAATGTTTGCACGTTTTAACGTAATGCTTGACATCCTGGTTGAGCTCTGGCCAGTTGTAGCGAGTCCGAATCCGGGCAAGGGTACGTGCGAATCCTAGGTGGCCGGAGGAAGGCTCGTCGTGGCAGGCAATAAAATGTCAGCACGTAGCCCTAATGGAACGATGAGGAGGTATTCAGTCGCATAAGTTTCGAAGTTCTTTTTGTAGACGATGTCGTTGCGGAGACAAAATGACCCTGAACGTGCGAATGCCGATGGTGGACTCGAGCTGTGATCTTGAAGGTATTTGATAAGTTGTCGGATCTCTGAATTATTCCATTGTTGTTGGGCCAAGTCAGATTCACTGACTGCACAAAGGAAATGGCCATCGGTATCATCGTCACTCGATGTCGTCGCGAGGGGAGCGTGCGAAAGGCAATCAGCATCAGTGTGCCTGCGGCCCGCCTTGTAGAGGACTGTAACCTCAAATTCTTGAAGGCACAGGCTCCAACTCGCGAGGTGCCCTGAAGGGTCCTTGAGATTGGCCAGCCAACAGAGGGCATTATGGTCCATACCTACTCTGATTGGACGGCCATACCGATACGGTCGGAACTTTGTTATCGCCCAAATAACAGCAAGACATTCCTTCTCCGTGGTCGAGTAGTGAGTTTTCGCAGATTACAGAATGCGACTAGCATAAGCGATGGGACGTTCAGCGCCGTCTTGCCACTGGACGACCACTGCACCAAGACCGATGTTGCTTGCGTCAGTGTGAAATTCGGTGGCGGCATCATCATCAAAGTGCCCTAGTAAGGGTTCACTCTAAAGGCACTGCTGAATTTCGAAAATAGCGGCTCTCTGCTCTGGACCCCACACAAAAGGAGAATCCTCCTTCGTTAAATGGTTAAGGGGTTCAGCGATGCTGGCGAAGCTCTGGACAAAGCACCTGTAGTAGGCGCAGAGACCCAAAAACTGGCGCAAATCCTGTTTGTTCGAAGGTGGAGAAAATGCAGCAACGGCCATGGTCTTTTCTGGGTCTGGTCGAATGCCATCGCGACTCATAAGGTGGCTGAAGTACTTTAGTACTTCGTAGCCGAAGTGACATTTCTCTGGTTTCAGCTATAGGCCTGCGAATCGAATAGCGACGAGACGGACTGAAGTCGTTGTATATGTTGCTCAAATGTTTTGGAAAAAAACTGACGACGTCGTCTAATTACACGAGGCAGGATTCCCACTTCAGACCGGACTAGGGCGGTGTTCATCATCTTTTGGAACGTTGCTGGTGCAGAGCAAAATCCAAATGGTAGCACTTTGAATTTGTAGAGGCCATCGGGAATTCTGAATGCTGTTTTTCCCTGTCGCGTTCATCGACCTCGATCTGCCAGTAGCCGCTGCGTAAGTCCATTGATGAAAAATATCGGGCATGTCGAAGTCGATCCAGTGAATCATCTATGCGTGGGAAAGGGTAGACGTCTCTCTTCGTCACCTTGTTGAGCTTCTGGTAATCGACGCAAAATCGAAGAATGCCGTCTTTCTTGTTAGCAAGTACGACGGGTGACGTCCATGGACTTTTCGAGGGTTGGATGACGTTGTCGTCGAGCATCTGTTTCACTTGAAAACGTATTGCCTCTTGTTCTTTTTGCGACACGTGGTAGGCGTGTTCGTATAGGCCGTTCGGTAGGGTGCGTTATAATGCGGTGCTTCATGGTTGGGGTCTGCTTGATTTTGGAGGTGGACGCAAAGCAGTCACTATACGTATGTAAAATCATGCGTATCTGCTGCTGCTGGGCAGAGGATAGCTGGCAATTCACGTCAACTGTACTGGCTAATGCAGTGTTACCTTCGGCAGCAGTGGCAATCGGAGCGATAGTGGATCATTCTTGTCATCGATGGCTTCAAAGCTCGCGATCGCTGTTTGCTTTGCCAAGTGGGGGTACTGGCTGCCGAAATTCGTGATCAGAAGCTGAGTCCTCCGATGTTTCAGTTGGACGATAGCGCGCGCGACACAAATCTGCCGAGCCAAGAGCACCGAGAGGTAAGTTTCCGCGATGCCACTATTCTTGTTGTCACAGTCGCTCTCCACAGTTACCAAAATACTGGCTCACGGCGGAAGTGCGAGGTGTCGTCAGCAATTCGAAGTGTTGTGGTCTGCGCAACTGCATCCTTTCGTAGGGCGGTATGGTCGTTAGATAACGTTATGAGCAGGTCGCGAAGGTTAATAATTGCTCCATGCTTGCGGAGAAAATCCTTTCCAAGAATCAAGTTTTGGGAGCATTCGCGCAAAACAACGAAGGAAACAATGTACGTTGACTCACGAATTCGGAGGTGGGCAGTGCACATTCCCAGCAGTGTCAATAGGTGACCTCCCGCAGTCCAAAGGTTGGTTCCATGTCCCCAAGGTGTCGTTACCTTTTTAGCTGTGCAGCGAGGTCAGCGCTTATAACGGAATAATCGGCACCCGTATCAACCAGAGCGGTCAGTGGGTGGTTGTTGACAAGGACAGAGATGTGAGCAGATACACGTTTGTCGTTGATGGCAAACGTAGGTGAATGGATGTCGTTGGATGTCGGCAGGCAGATCGGGGGAGGGTCTTGTAACGGTCGATCAACAGCGGCCTCACCCCCAGAGGTCGCTGTTTTTAGTTTTCCCGGCGCGGGCTTGTGGATCTAGGCGATCTTCCTGCAAGGACGTGCACAAGGTCGTTTGTTGCCGGGTGACGTGGAACGCCGTGGAGATGGTGAGCGGGATTGGCGACGCGGAAGGTTTGAGGATCGTTGGCTTGCCAAGTATTCGGTGATAGCACGGTGCCGCTCACCATCTCTGGTTTGACGAGCATCCGGATGAAAGCCAGGAAAACACATGTGTCTGTATGCGCACTCACGGTAGATGTGACCATGTACACCACAGTGATAACATAGAGGCCGGTTGTCGGGAGCACGCCATACACTGGATTTTCGTGTAAGGGGTGGGTTGCTGTACTGCGGTGGTCCTGAGTAGAATGACGGCGCCGTCTGCAGGGTGGACGAACGGAACGAATAGCCAACAGCTGGTGCAGGTGTACGTACTGCTTCCGCGTACGTTAATAGCGGAGCTTCGGCTGGACACGGGGCCGTCATGGGTTGGACTTTGGCTGCACACAGAGTCGTCATGGGGTGCACCAGCTGCTTGACCTCTTCGCGAAGACATCCGCTAGAGCAGAAACAAGGGGCGAAGAACACACCACGTTCAGCTTCTGCAGTTCCTCGCGCACAATACTGCACACGAGCTCCGTCAGGTCTCTTACAGTCGTGACGTCAGGTGTTGGCAGGGCCGACGACACTGACAAAAGACTGCCAGGACGCTCTTACTGGTACAAACGCTGCCTTAGCATTCTCTCCATTGTCGTGGCTTCGCGGAGGAAATCCTCTACAGTGCTGGGCGGGTTCCGCACTAGTCCCGCGAACAGCTGCTCTTTCACTCCCCGCATTAGGAGGCGCACCTTCTTCGCTTCTGTCAATGAGAAGCCAGCTCGCCTGAACAGCCGCGACATTTCCTCAACGAACATGACAACACTCTCGTTCGGACGCTGGTTTCGGGAATTGAGGAGCCGTTCCGCTTGCTCCTTTCGGTCAGAGCTTCAGAAGGTATTCCGCAACTGGTTGCAAAACTCTGGCCAGATTGTCATAGTGGCTACATGGTTTTCGAACCAAGTGCGCGCAGAGTCCTCGAGATAAAAGTAGACATACAGAAGCTTTCGCTGCTCGTTCCACTCGTTGACGCTGCCGCAACGGTTGTAGTCATGCCAGTCGTTGATGTCCTCGTAAGAGTCACCGTGGAATGGCTTCGGGGTTCGCGGGGCATTGGAGAACAATGGAAGAGGCAGCATTGATGTTTCTTGGGTTTGCGCTCCCGCACTAGCCATAGTACTGCCGAGTTGTGGAAATGGTTCGAATTCAGGAGGTAGGCCTAGTTGTCGCCTGCTACGCCGTAGGTCAGCTGGTTCTTCCAAGTCGCGACTAGTGTTGGGACCCTGCTGCTGATTGCAGTGCATACAACACTACCCAACACCCCCACCAGAAAATGTCACGTGATTACAGAACGACCACAACGTCTGTTCACAGGAGCACCGCTGGACGTCGAGCCGAACCGAACGTAAGAGCACGAGCACCTTAACGGTCTATATATATATATATATATATATATATATATATATATATATATATATATATATATATATATATATATATATATATATATATATATAGAGAGAGAGAGAGAGAGAGAGAGAAGAGAAACAAGTGTATACCTAAGGGCGCGTTTTTTCGTGTTTTATACAATAATAATGAGATCTAACCGACAATAATGCCAAGGAATGTATAGGGGAAGTTATTAGCACCAATGTAATTTAAATAAAAAGAAAGAGAAGTGGGTGAAAAGATAACTTGCTGTGAGCAGGAACGATGCCACACAGGCTCATAAAAGGGTGTTCTACACTCGCCGCGGTGGCTACACATGGCGCTTACTGACACTCCACGTTTAAATTCACATATAAACCCAATAAAGTGGCTGGAAGATTAGCCGCCATGATTGCTCAGTGGCTAGAGCATCTAATGCGTTATTTGAAGGTTATAGGTTCAATTCCTGTTCACGGCAAGCTATTTTTCACCCACTTTTCTTTCTTCCTAATTACTTTACATTGGTTATGATAACTTTCCCTATACATTACTTGGCAATATTGTCTGTTATATCTCATTATTATTGTGCCAAAACACGAAAAAACGAGCCCTTAGGTATGCACCTCTTTACCTTACTCATTATTGAGGGTCTCGTACTGGCAGACTTGGTGCCGTCCGGTTGTATACGAGGGACTATTGGTCAGCTGCCTGCTCGTAATAAGTTCACGTGCTGCGTGACGCCACAGAAGCTCATAAAAGGGTGTTCTACACTCGCCGCGGTGGCTACAGATGGCGCTGAATGACACTCCCACGTATAAATTCACATATAAACCCAATAAAGTGGCTGGAGGGATAGCCGCCGTAATAGCTCAGTGCCTAGAGCATCGAACGCGTGATTCGAAGGTCCTAGGTTCGATTCCTGCTCACGGCAAGTTATTTTTCAACCACTTTTCTTTCTTCGTACTTACATTACATTGGTTCTAATAACTTCCCCTATACATTCCTTGGCATCTTTGCATATATATATATATATATATATATATATATATATATATATATATATATATATATATATATAGAATACTGTCGAAACACTGTTTGCAGCATTTCCAAGTGTCGCTTTAAGTTGCGGAGGCTTTTTAGTCCAGAAAAGCTCTGGCTACCGCTGACCTTTGGCCCTAGCGACGATATATGTCTGGACTACGAGTAACATCTAATAAGGCTCAAGCAATTTTTTTGATTCGCCTAAATAACATAGAAGTCTAATGAATATAGCTCTTACCTCTTTATTACAGGAAATATCTAGGGTGAACTATACAAGCCCCTGAAGCTCCAGTGAATGTTACTCGCTCCATCAGTTGAAAGTTAACAGAATGCGGGAAGCAAATGAAACAATTTTTATCTGATATTTTTTTTTCATGCAGTGCTTTCCAAGACAATACGAAATGTACAGGGGCCGCATGATGGTAAATAAAGGTTAGCCCAAGGCCAGGTGCTGACAGCACTAAAATTTTTTGTACAGAATTGGCTATACAGAAGCTTCCGAATCTGGGATGTCTACCTATAACTATTGAAATGAATTGAACGCAGAGCACACAGTTGTTCAATCATTCAATATTTCGATTATAGTAGGACAGTTGCCAAGGCTGTAGGCCTGTGGTGTCATTAGACCATAAAACTATCCCATGGTTCAGGCTCAGGAAATGAAGACGCGTTCTGAGAGATTTTCTCATGGCTTGGTGATGAAGCCTTTAGAATGCGGTCATTTGGCGCTTCTCCCGGATGTGCGCAATTACAACCTATATATAGGTTACACTTTTATGTAGGCTTTTATAAGCTCGTTTACAGAGACTTTAGTGTTGTAGTTTTTGCAGATATCACTGCCCAAAAAAATGACTAACACGTTCAATTACAAGCTGATCGTTATCGTCTAATATACCTATTATTTTCTTTTCTTGCGCAATGAGTGTAACTGCAACGCCTAATTGTGCTTAATACCAATCCAGCATTGAGAGTTCAGCAAAGTGGTACTTGGGACCTCGTCGTCTTACACCGAAAAGTTTCATCAAGGATATCACGCTTCTATAGTAGTGAAAAAGATAACAACAAACGTGCCTCTAAGAATTGCACAACCGCATTTCTACGCTGAATCCTCAACTATAGAGTGCTATCTACTGAACCCTCTATGCGAAGTCATCTAAAAAATAAGGAAGGCAGGAAGAGCCTGAAATCTGTGGCTCACAGCCACGCTTTGGCATTGGCCAAGAATCGAGTAGTTCTGGAAAAAGTACAATTACTTTATTAGCTCACGTCTTTTAAACTAATAAGCTGAATCAGAATAAAAATAAAAAAGGGTTTGGTTTCCGTCACCTCCTCCTTTTTCTCAAATCCCCTAAGAAATCTCAGTATCTCTTCCACTTTAATGTGGCACAATATCGGATGTTTTCAACGAATAAACCGGCCTTTGTATAGCAATTTTACTCTTTCGTAAGTACTTTCACTCTTTCGTAAATGAAACCAAAAGTGCTAAGACTTGGAGTGTAATTCTTCGAAAATCTCCGCTGCTATCGTCATCACCATTTTGGCGTTTTAGCGGAGCTTGGAGGTGCGATGAAAAAATCCGCCCGCATCCTACCACGGAAAAAATTCGAGCAAATGCATCGCTGAGTTGGGGGGGAGGGGTACAACGTGAATGTTGCGTAATTGTGTATGGTTTGGGAATACTTATTTCTTATTTCGACTTCATTATTACTATTTAATACATTAAGGAGAAGCGTTGCTTTCAACGTCAAACTCATGTAGACTATAGAAAAATATTCTTTGTTATCAATCATTTATTGCTCATTCAGTAGGAACTAATTCATCTAACCTTTTTCTCAAGAAAAATTTACAGAAAAATAACTTTTGCATTTTCTTTTCGCCAGTATTTCAATATAAGCAGTCACTTCTTTTGTTAAGCTACCCGATTCTTGACCGATCCCGCAGGGTGGCTGTGAGCTACAAGTCTAGAATCTACATATACAAAAACCAAATGAGCACGCCCTTGACTAAATTATGAACTCGCGATTCGTTGCCTACATATACGATGTGGCCAGTGAATGATTGTGCAGCGCGATCTGCCTGCATCGTTTTGGCGAGGCGAGAGAGGGGGAGGGGAGTGCCAGGTCTGCAGGTGTCTTCCTGGGCCGGCACGAGACGCGAGCAGGCGCAGTGGGGGTGTGGACGGTGCCATCACAGTTGCCGAACCCGGTTTCGTGCGACTAAGACATAATCAGCATTTAAGAAATCACAACATATATACGAAGTTAATGATGATGGATGGGCGAAGGTTCAGGGGATCATTACCTCTGTAAATTGCCCACTCGAATATGCAGGCTTTACAACACGTGTGTACAGTAGATAGAAAGTTATTTATTATTCATATTGCACATATGGTGTGGAGATGGCCATATCTATGTTCAAATGCATATATATTTGGACACCCATTTGCATATGAATATCCATAGCGTGTGAAAGGGGCGGACAGGTGACATGGCTCGACCCTAGGGAGCTTTGACCTTAAATGAACCTTAACCAAATTTATGAGTGACGTCGAGGTGGGCAAGCTAAGGGGCGTAAGTGGTGTTTTCGTAATGAAGTCCGGAAGTTGTTTCACGAACTTCCACACTGTCAACTACAACATTGGTTTCACTTTAGGAAGCTTTAGAGAAGTAGAAATAACATGTCATTTTTTAAACTCACGGCAGCAGAGTCGTCGTGACCTGATTTGATGTTATGTCTCTAAAGCCATAAATACTTAGAGAACTGACTCATTTTTGTATGTGGTCTTCAGAGGTGCTAGCTATTAGGAAAATACATATTAGAAAGACATCTGACAAAAATAAATATTGCTGAGCAGGAAAAAGTTGAAAACGGGTCAAAAACTAGAATTCATGAAGCCTCACATGCGAAGCAGCTCTCTTGCCGGCTCTTGCCACAATTAGTGGTAAAGTAATAAAAATTGCAGAAGCATTAAAAACGTGATCATTGCCGAGATAGCACAATATCAAGCCGTTACATGAAGCGATGCCAGCTTCAAGGTGTGTACGCTGTGGATGCCAGCTTCAAGGCACCCACAGCGTACACACCTTCTAATCAACCACACGCACAGCTGTAATAATAAAAAGACCGCAGCAAACGCAACTTTACTCTCAAGCAAATGCTTTATGTTTTCAATTTTTCTCGTGTTTATTTCACTTGCTTATCACATTTTAAACCACTGGAGGTGTTCTCCTTCAGAGCTTTATCATGCAGGACGTCACGCAAGAGCTTTATCGTGCCTTCAAGGCTCTCCGTTTGTTCACAACTCAACCCCAACTGAGTCCAGCTATGAAAGCACGTGAGGCGAATACCGCGTGGGATCCGGGCATGGTGCCAGAGCGTGAATGAAAGCAAACGACCTATACGCACCATGCCTCGCCGTTCAAACACGTGCACTCTGTGTTCTCTCTTTCTATTGAGTCAAGCGACCACACGCTTTGCTCCTTATCACACGCGGGCAGCCAGCTCAAAGAAGCATGGCTTGTGGCTCCAGGGCAGGATAGTCCCCAGCGGGCTGGCATAGAAGCAGCAGCAGCAAAACTTTTGGAAAAAACGAACACTCGTATACAAAACACAATTGAGAAGACAGCACGTGGAGAAGACAACGCTTTCGCTACGCACAAGTGTTTTGCTGCTTCTTTAATGCAACAGCGCTAAAGAGAACGTTTCGCAGAAATTCAGGCGTCATCGTCGGCGTCAATTGTTGTGAGCAAAGAATCATCCACAGTGATCGAATAATTGTGAGCGATGAATGAAATAAATAAAAAAATTTTGGCGATGAGAATCGAACCCGGGTAGTTTAGATGCAATTGGAGATCCAACCGGGGTAGTTGGCGTGGCAAAATACTCGACTTCTACAACGCAGTGACGCCGCTGTTCGTCAATACAAAGAAAATACCTTCCTCTGCTTGTCAATGTAGTGGGAGTAACTTTCATGTTTTAGAAACACACGCGTCCTCTATGCATGCTTCACAATACGGTATGGAATATTAAAGTAATATTGTGCGGTACGAGCGTCCATTGAAATCTGACGTCAGAGCATGTGATTATTCATTTAATTATTATACCTCAAATGCCCCAGTACTGGGTGCTACATGAGGGGTGGGCTGTGGTACAAATTTATTTCGATGTGAGTTTTGAACAGAACTGGGCTTGTGTGGTGCACGAAGTCAGGTGGAAGATTATTCCAATTATTTGCTGTTTGAACAAAGTACGAGCGAAGGTGGGTAGTCGTGCGGGTATACGCAGGATAAACAGTGTTGCGGTGGCTGGTACGAGAAGAGATTCGATGTGCGGGCAAGATACTGTATGCGCTAGACAATGAATGAAAGAATTTGTGAAAAAGGGCTAGTGTAGCGGCTTCGCGTCGCAATTCTAGATTCTGAAGTTGGGCTTGGTCTTTCAGATTAGTGATACTTGAATGATATGAATATTCAGAGTAAATGAACCTTGCCGCCCTATTCTGCATAGATTCGAACATTTTAGACAGATAAGATTGGTGCGGCTCCTAGACGGCGCAAGCGTATTCGAGTTTCGGGCGTACTAATTTTAGGTACGATAAACGTTTTACAAAAAGAGGGACAAGGCGCAAGTTTCGTCTGAGGTAGCCAAGAACTTTACTTGCTTCATTACAGATGTTTATTATGTGGGGCGTCCTATCAAGATCGGGAGTTGCGTTTATACCTAAATATCTATAGGAGTCCATGGGGGACAACTTAGAGCCGAAAATATAGTATGTTCGAGCCAGGTATTGTTTCCTACGGTCAAAAGAAACGACAGATGTTTCGCTAATGTTTAGAGTCATTAGCTAAGTTTTGCACTACGTTTCAATTGTTAATAGATCGTTTTGGAGAATGCAGGAGCCATTAGGGTCAATAATAGGGTGAGAGATGACACAGTCATCTGCGAATAAATGAATACTTGACGATATATTATTAAGGAGGTCGTTTATATAAATTAAGAACAGGAGGGTACCGAAGACTTTACCCATGGGTAGACCTGAGACTACTTAACGACGGGAAGATGATACCTGGTAGGCACAAACTGCTTCCAGTTTGAAAGAAAACTTTGACTTTGGATCCAGTTCAAAACGGCAGGGTCAAGGTTTAAGTGTGAAAGTTTTAGAACGTGGCGCTTATGGGTACCTTATCGAAGGATTTTTCGAAATCTAGAAAGAGAGCGTCAACAGGAATATTATGTTCAAGACATGTTCTGATATCGTTAATAAAAAGCGCGAGTTGGGTGTCACAGTAGAGGCCTTTCTGAAAACCGTGCTGACAGGGGTAGAACAAATTTACAGACGAAAGAAATTTCACGGTTTGAGAGTAGATAATATGTTCCACGAGCTTACAACATATGCATATTAGTGATATTGGACGGTAGATGGAAGGAAAGGATGACGGACCATTCTTGCGAATTGGAATGATCTTGCCGACCTTCAAGTCTCGTGGCACCACTCGAGATGACAGAGATTGCTTAAGAATATGAGACAGTATAACAGCAGAAAAATGTTTAGTGTTTATCAGGTGACTTTATGAGCTGAATTTTATTGAATCGATCACTTTAACGATACCATGAGGTTCGCATATGACGGTAGGCATAACAGGGAAATCATGAGTGGAAGCACAAGGAAGTATATCTTCGGGTTCATCGGTAAAGACGGAACAAAACGTAGAATTCAGTGTTTCTGCGACATAGGACTCATAGATTGTAACATTTTGTGGATCGCATAACGAGATAGGTTTCACATGATTTAGGGTAATGGCCTCCCAGAACTGTTTGGGGTTAGTGCGTATCGTGTCAGGGAGGGTAGACGAGAAGAACGTTCGCTTAGCATTTGAAATCATGTATCGTAAAGCTTTTCAGTATTACAATATTTTTCCTATGCTTGTTTAGATTGCGATGCCTTAGCCGAGCGGAAATGTCTCTTGTTTTTGTTGTTAAGGCATTTTAATGCGTTGTTGTACCACGGAGAATTAAAACGCTCTGTATTGGTGACGGTAGGAATAGGTGTTTATTAATTGTTGCATTTTCTCTTTGAAAAGCTCCCAGTTTTTGTCAACAGACTGTTTCCAAAAATTTATCACAAATTAACCATAAAAAGAGGAAAGTTCGTTATTCAAACTTTCATATTCGGTTTTGTCATAAAGTGTTATTCTTTTCTTAATTTGGGGGGGGGGGATTGGCAAGTTGTTAACTGGCATGAATGACAGATAGTCGCTTAGGCTGGTTAGATGTTATATGAGAAACCGACGAAATTTTATCAGGTTTAGACGTTAGGAGTAAATTTAGCGGGCTTGTTGAAATATGGGTTGTTCGTGTAGGGAATGTTATCACTTGGAATAAATTAAACGTTAGGCGAATATCTACAAAGTCACTGTTCACCCACCAACATAGGCACACGTGTACGTTAAGAGGTTTATTTGCTGAAGGCCACTGAGGCGTTAAACTTCACATATATATCAATGAATAAATTCTTTGGGGTACGTACTATTGTAAGTTAAAAACGTTGCGTGTTTAGGCACTGCAAGTTCAATAATATTGCTACGTGCCAGTGCATGGAACTGAAGAAGACAAAACAGATAGACTGGCACGAGCTAATCTGTGTGGCTGGCGCTGCTCACCTAACCGGCTGTAAATACGTCGGTGACTACCCCTATGAGTCTGTCTCCTTCCCGTAACAAATTTGGTGGAGTTGTGCGATCGCCGTCCTCGCCACGGAACTCCGAAGCGGACGCTCTCGCGCGGCTAACAACATGACCACTCAAGACTCGACTACATCCTCTCCGGTCGCTCCCCCTTCTGCCCGACCTGTCAACCCAGCGCCCGCAACAACTTTCGTGACGCTTCCCGCGCTCAAAGACCCCGGCGTGTTCTCGGCCAGCGAGGGTTCCGACGTCGACCAGTGGCTACGCCTCTACGAACGCGTCAGCGCCACTTACAGGTGGGATCCCACTCGCAAACGTCATCTTTTATCTCGACGGAACCCCTCGTGTTCGGTTTGATAACCACGAGCATGACTTAACAAGCTGGGACAGCTTCAAGGCAAAGATCCGTGAGCTTTTTGGCAACATCTCTGGTCGTCGTGAAGCTGCGAAAATTGAGTTGTCGACTCACACACAATCTTCCACGGAGCCATACATCGGTTATATTCAGGCTGTCCTTTCACTATGCCGCCAAGCTCATGAAAATATGTCTGAACCTGAAAAAGTTGCGCATAACCTAAAGGGTATCGCCGACGATGCGTTCAACATGTTAGCATTCAACAATGTGTCATCTGTTGATGCGATCATTCAAGAATGCCACCGGTTCCAACAAGGCTAAAAGCAGACGCATCTCCCATCAGTTCCAGCGCCTCCCGAACACCACTGCGACGCCCTCGTGTCTCGACACATATCAGACACCTGTGACAACTTGACGTGAATTGTCAGGCGGGAGCTTGAAGCGGCTGCTTCAGCTAAGGTGGGACCAACGTCCCGTGATTCCTCTCCGCCAATTACGTTGCCTCTCATTCAAGCAGTCGTCCGGCAGGAAATCGCCAGCTTGGGAATTCACTCTATCTCACCACCTCCCCGCACCGACTACCAGCCCCGATACATGCCTGCACGTCCCTTCCCGACCGGCTCTCCCTCAACGTTCCGTAATCCGTCCGCATGGCGAACACACGATGACAAGCCGATATGCTTCTCGTGTCACAGAATCGGGCACATTTCTCGCCACTGCAGAAGTCGCTGGGGTCTTCCTGCACAACCGTCCTCTCGTTCCTTCTATGCAGGTCCTGCCTATCGCCATGAGACCAGCCGCGACCATTTTGCCCAGGAACCTGCTTATGAACACCGCTACTCCCACTCTCCATGCCCCCAACGCCGCCAGTCTCGTTCTTCACAGCCCCGCCGACCATCTTCCCCCGCCTTCCCATGAGGTTCCCCGACGGAAAACTAAGCGTTGCAGCCCCCGGAGGTGGCGCTGCATCGCTCGGACTGACCGAAAATCCTTTTTTGACGATACCGACAAAACGGAACCTCATATACGTACAAGTAGTCGGCGTACATGTGACTGCTCTTGTCAACACCAGCGCCCAACTTTCCGTGATGACGAGTAATTTTCGCCGCAAGCTCAAGAAGGTTCTCACACCTGCGACCACTCAGTTCTTCCGTGTTGCGGATGGTGGAAGAGCATCTATCGTTGGAATGTGCTCTGCTCGTGTGAGCATTGCAGATCGACACACAGTTGTTCTCTTCACCGTCCTTGATAAATGCCCCCATGACGTAAACTTAGGCCTCGACTTCCTGTCCGCACATTCTGCCCTTTTAGACTGTTCGACCAGTACGCACCGTCTACACTTGCCCGCAACAGAACCTCTTAAACTGCGGCCGAGTCGCCTCTGCACAACGGGACACACGCGCCTCCCTTCACAGACACTGACCTACATAGAGCACGTCTCAATACCACCAGTTCCCAACGGTGACTATGTTCTGACGCCTATCACCGATGTTCTCATAAGCCGTGGCATTACAATACCGCACACCATTCTGTCCGTCGCAGGAAATTCTACGTGCCTCCCAGTTGTCAACATTAGCTTGACACCTCAAGTTTTGCCACAAGGGATCTTTTTGGCGTTGCTCTGCCTCTTAGAACCTGCTTGGACTTGTGAAGGTCTGCAGTATGCATTAAATAATAAGACAATGCGGTAGATGTTTTCGCGATGGCCGCCCCTTCTGACACCCACGCTCAACATCAATCTGCCACTTGCTCCGACAGCGCTAATACTTTGATGATCGCTTCAAGTTAACGCCGCAGCAGACTGATGAGCTCCACTATGTTCTGCTGTCCTACATCGACGTTTTTGACATCAGCGGCCGTGTCGTTGGGGAAAGCTACCGGTATGAGCCACCGCATACACACTGGTAATGAGCATCCTATTCCTAGGCGTCAATATCGGGTGTCGGCGGCCGAGCGTCACATCATCCAAAGTGAGGTCGACAAAATGCTTGCCAAGGACATCATTGAGCCATCCTGCAGTCCTTGGGCTTCTCCTGCAATACTATCCGCAAGAACGACGGAGCATGGCGTTTCTGTGTGGATTATTGACACCTAAACAAAATTACCAAAAAAGACGTCTACCCTCTGCAACGAAGAGATGATGCGCTTGATTGCTTCTATGGGTCCTACTATTTTTCCTCCAGAGACCTTCGTTCCGGCTACTTGCAGATAGAGGTAGATGAAATGGGCCATGAAAAGACGGCATTCATCACCCCCGATGGCCTATATCAGTTCAAGGTCGTGCCCTTCGGCCTTTGTAAAGCTCCAGCCACCTTTGAACGAATGATGGACTCCCTGCTAAGAGGATTCAAATGGTCCACCTGATTGTGCTACTTGGACGACGTCATCGTCTTTTCACCAATATTTGAAACTCACATAGAACGCCTCTCAGCCATCCTGGGAATCTTCCGTCGCGCTGGCCTGCAGCTTAACTCGTCCAAATGTCACTTTAATGCCATCTAATCACAGTGCTTGGCCATTTAGTAGACGCAAACAGTGTACAACCAGACCCGGCAAAAATCAGTGCCGTCATAAACTATTCTGTACCACGATAAGCGAAGGATGTACGCAGCTTTATCGGACTATGCTCCTACTTCCGACGCTTCGTGAAACATTTTGCGCACATAGCGAGGCCGCTTATGCAGCTCCTCAAGAAAGAAGTCCCGTTTTCATGAGGCTCCGAAGAGGCTTCTGCGTTCTCGACTCTTGTCGCTCTTCTCACTACCCCTCCGATTCTGGCACACTTCAACCCTGCTGCCCCCACGGAAATCCGTACAGATGCAAGTGGGCATGGCATTGGTGCAGTGCTGGCTCAGAAACAACATGGGCATGATTGCGTTATTGCATAGGCCAGCCGCCTCCTATCCGCCCCTGAACGTAACTATTCGATAACAGAGCGTGAGTGCTTGGCTCTTGTATGGGCGGTGGCGAAGTTTCGACCTTATATATACGGACGCCCATTTTCGGTAGGTAGTGAACACCACGCACTCTGCTGGCTCAACTCTCTGAAAGATCCATCAGGCCGCCTTGGTCACTGGGCTTTGCGCCTGCAAGAGTTCTCCTATTCTGTGGTCTACAAATCTGGCCACATACACCGTGATGCCGATTGCCTCTCCCGGTACCATGTCGACGATCCTGAGGACAATGACGAGCCCACGGAGAACTCTATCTTGTCAGTGTCCGACTTCCTTAATATTGGAGAAAACAGGAGCGTGATCCAGAGCTGCTTGACATCATCAGCCGTATGGAATCTTCCACAAAAGATGCTTCCGTCCGCTACTTTGTCATTCAAAAGGTAGTGCTATACCGTCGCAATTACCGACTAGACGGGCCCGACCTTTTCATTGTTGTGCCTAAGCATTTGCGCCGCTGTCTTCTCACCGAACTTCACGACGCTACGCTCCCACGGCTGGACACCTTGGCAAATCCCGCACGTACGCGCGCGTCCGGCGCCGTTTTTTCTGACCAGGCCTTGCTCGTTCGGTACGCCGATACGTTGCCACGTGTGACCTATGCCAACGTCGTAAGACACCGTCGCTTCTACCCGCTGGCCATCTTCAACCAATTGACATACCCGAGGAACCATTTTACCGTGTTGGGTTAGACCTGCTTGGTCCTTTCGCACATCAACATTGGGAAACAAATGGATAGCCGTTGTTACAGACTACGCTAAACGCTACGCTATTACGCGAGCTCTACCGACCAGCTGTGCAACCGACGTCGCTGACTTCTTGTTACAGGACGTTATATTGATTCACGGTGCTCCGAGACAGCATTTCACAGACCGTGGCCGTACATTTCTATCCCAAGTCATCGCCGACATTCTGCGTTCTTGTTCCACGCAACACACACTGACAACTGCTTACCACCCTCAAACAAACGGCCTCACGGAAGATTTAACCGCACTTTAACAAATATGCTCGCTATGTACGTGTTGCCCGACCACCAAGACTGGGACCTTGTCTTACCCTACGCAGTCTTCGTGTATAATTCATCCCGTCACGACACAGCGGGCTTTTCGCCGTTATACTTATTGTACGGAAGAGAGCCGACTTTACCACTGGACACAGTCATCTCAGCTCACACCTCGTCCACAAGCGAGTATGCCCGTGACGCAATCGCGCGAGCCGATCATGCCCGTCAGCTCGCTCGCACTCGGATGATGGCGTCGCAAGCCAAGTAATGCCATCGGTACGATGCGGAACATAGAGACGTACATTTCGCTCCCGGTACCCTCGTTTTACGCTGGTCCCCTCATCGTCGGCTGGGCCTATCCGAAAAACTTCTGTCTCATTACACGGAATTCTACCGTATATTGCGTCAAGTAACACCTGTCACCTACGAGATCAGCCCCATCTGTCCATCATCATCTACTATGCGGCCAGTATATCGTACACGTCTCGCGGATCAAGCCCTACAATAATGCGTCAGATAACGACCTCTAAAGCACCGGGACGGTGCCTCCGCCGCCGGGGGTCATGCTACGTGCCAGTGCATGGAGCTGAAGAAGACAAAGCAGATAGACTGGCACGAGCTAATTTGTGTGGCTGGCGCTGCTCACCTAACCGGCTGTAAATACATCGGTGACTACCCCTCTGAGTCAGTCTTCTTCCTGTAACAATATTCATTGCACTAAGTGTCTGAAGAACGCACTAGGGATGTGATAGCGATATCGCGTTCAACTTCTAAAGGCAAATCTTATTTGTCCCACATTTTTTTTTGTTTTTACAGCTGTTACTTTTTTGTCATCACACTAATTGCACTTTAACTACTGCAGGTAGACTGGCTGATAGCTTCCTGAAGATTCACAATTTCACAAATCGGCACAATTTCGACCCAAGATTTAGCTGCATTGGTGGATATTGTGGGGTCGTCTGAGCATTGTATTATCAGTAAGCAAGCCTGCTAACAACAGCTTTTATATTTTTCAAAACACATTAGTGGCCTATAAAAATGATAATACGATCCTATTTGCACAATAAGTGAAGCCTGTTCATCATATCAAAAATAAATGCTTCTTATTTGCTATGAGTCTGTGCTGGCAATGAAGGTCTTAATACGTCACTTGAATGAGTTCACTAAATCGTAAAATCGGCAAATTATAAGTGGAACAGGCAAATTGACATTTAGTGAAGGTATAAGTTTTTTTAGACGCGCGAATCCCAACTTTGACCCCCAGCGTTCACAGTTTGCCGCATTTAGCGAAACAAAATGGCCGAGCCCGTTCTACAGAGCCGTTGGATTTATTGGCCAACTTTTTGTATTTGACCACCGGCATTCTTTGAATCGAAAATCAAGGTGGCATTCAAAACTTTCCAACGGAAGCGAATCACTGTGTACATGTTCCTGCTGCCAGCACCGCCTAGCGCTGGTCAATGTTTGTTTATGGCTGGTCAACGCGTGCTGATAATGTGCAGTTGTTGGTCAACGTTGCCCAAGGTTTTCCAGAGGCAGTGTGGAACTGTCTGGAAGTTACGCTTGTCGTCTGCCATGTCATGTCATATGCTTCCATCTCGTGTAACCATAGGTCGTCAATTGGTACCATGCTTGCAAAATCACATACTTGCCAGCCATGTACAGTACAGAATAGCGAGGATGCGGGTAAGGCCAGTAAGAATCAGGAGAAAGAAAAAGAAAAACGTAAGGTAAAGTATAATATAATACTGCGTAGTCTAGTATAAGAAGGATAGTGAGAAATTGAGAAGAGAGAAAGTAGGCGTAAAAGGAGCGCCTTTTCCGTACAAAATAGAGTTTCCTTTCTTGCCATAAACACCGAGCGGGCTGCACATTTGCAACTTTCTCGCTTGTTTACCTGCAGACATCAGTGCCGCTGAAGGGCAGGCAGATCACTCATATACACTTTTACCAGCTTTAGTGTAGTACGTAAATGCACAAGTATATTTCAGCAACAGTACCGCCATAATAGAGAGAAAGCAAGAATTGAAGAGGAAATACAAAGAGGTTAACCAAGCTTACGCTCAGCTTGCTACCCTACACTTGGTGAGCAGAAAATAGGGAATATTATAAAAAAGTAATAGACAGAAAAGAAGAAAGGTTAGCGTTACCCTTGTCTGAGAAACCTACTGTAATTGCACAATATAGGCAATAGGCCAGTTTTTGTGCGAAGGAGCGCGTTTGCGTTCCTACTAGGCTAAGAAAATTCGTAATACTGTGTAGATCATTGGACGCAGTGTTTTCCTCAACGAATTGCTTGGTATTCTTCTGTGACGACAATGTGCGTCTGGTTGTAGAATACGTAATTGAGTGGTCTCAGAACAACCTGGTTGAGACGCTGATCACCGATTCGCCGACTGTTAAGAGAGAGACGTTTGCTAACAGAAACATAGCTGGGCCTGAGCGATAGCATTCTCTAGCTTTAGACGAAACACCGGGGAGGGGCAAGGAAGAGAAAAAGACTCACGAATAGTGATGGTGAAGTAACAAGGTGAGCATTTAAGATTCTCGTCAGGTTGGCCAAATTCTGCAGCCATATATCAAGTCCAATTGCTTGTAGGCAGATTCTGACCACTCTTACGACCACAGTACCACTGTTGACATCAGGGCAAGGGCCTGAGACAATCTCATCAGTTAGTGATATGCAACGAAATCATTGAGTAAAACGAATAAACTTCAGTCGTTTGCAGGCATATGCAGAGCAGCTACAAACTATGCGCTCAAATGTTACTACAGCCAATGATATATGCGTAACGTCTAGAGAATGCCACACCTGGACAATTCCGGTGCGTGATACTCGCATTGTGCCCGTCAAGACTGTTTATTGTATATGTATACGCCCGACTTACGGGAAATGAAACAGCAAAATTACTTTTGGTTTTATACTGCCGCATGAAGGACTGACTGCTTGTGGATCAGTTCGGTGCTCTAGAACTCGGACTAATCGGGGAGAAGAATTGTATCAATCAGTAGACCAATCGTGACCGATGATCAACCTGTTTCTTCTTTATTTTTTATTTATTTATTCCACCTGAAGAACCGTCAGTAGAAACCTGTTTAACCAGTCATTAGAAAGTATGCGTTCATACTACATCGTTCAAAGAGCAGAACATTAGTGTTTGCCCTAAAGAAAAAAAATGAGATGAATGCCAAATAAAAACACGAAGTCATAGCCCCACTTTTCCACGTATCATGGGACACCTTAGTAAAAAAAGCGGTTGCTGTCCTTCAGGCTGTACTCCCTACGTGAATAATGACCCAGTTTTAGATAAGCCACGTACTTTTAAAAAGCGATTAATCACTGACCGTCTTTTGTGTCACTTTGCTCGTTTGCGCCTAATTAGCGTAAAAAAGGGCCGCGAATCCTAGCACAATTTTGAGAATAACCCATAAACTCTGTGCTTAGACTCAGAAGCATGCAAGAAAACTTACGTCTCCGTCATAAAGAAGGAACCTTTTATTCCCTTTTTTTAGTCAATTTCTCGTTAGCCAACTTTGTCGTCACGTGAAAAGTGCCCAAAAGTGCTAGAAGAGTATCTTAATACAAAGTTAGAGCAACAAATCTAGAGAAAAGTGGGGGATAGAAAAAATACAATGAAAAGCAACTTTTTATTTAAATTGAGACTGACAAAATGTGACTTTAATATGCGGAAGAAAGAAGCACTCACACTCTGCAAACTTCAACGATATCCGTTCTTTTAGAAGCCTTACTTTTACTGTTATCTTGTATAACGTAATTATTGGTTCAGTAATTAAGTAATGAGATCATGGCTTCATTACAAGCTGCTCTTATGGAATGAACAAAAGCGCTAAACTTTTATTTTTCATTAAAAATGAATAAAACTGACATTTTGGAAGCCGTTCTATTGACTTTGTAGATGGCCAATAAAATTTATAGAGTTCTGAGTGCCGTAACCACGATATGATTATGTGAAAGAGTATATAGTAGGTGACTACTAATTGTATTTGACCACCTGGCGTTTTTCAAAGTGCATAAATATCAAAGTGCACTAGTGTCCTCAAATCGGTGCTTACTTGAAAATGGCCTTTTTACAATCATCATTAAACCTGTTATTAGCATGCGGATCCGTTAAACTTAATTAAGGCACTATATGTATGCTTACCACCCACCCCCCTTCCTTAGGCCTTCATATACTAGGCAATGTTGAGGCAGTGTTATGCAACAAAGACATAACCAATTGTTTGTGATATTGTATGTTAGAAAGTTCTATGATACGTTAACTAGAACATCTAATGTTTCGTACACTGTCTAAATAAAGACAAAAAAATTATATAATTCATCCTAAAGCATAGTCATCTAACGTCTCCAACTCCGTTCCCCAAGCGCAACGCTTCAATTGCTCCTCAAACTACTGATGAGCGGTATGTGTCACGAGGACTAATTGTTGCGTTTGTGTAGCGTATTTGCGTCTTTGTCAATTCAAGTTGACGCTATGCGGTGAGTGATGCAAACACGTTATTACTTTTGTGTGAAGTTTTAAAGACGATAGTCTTTCTTGGGGACTTTCGACAAAAAACGTTTTGTCTGTCTGTCTGTACATTTGTCTGTTTGCCCACCCTTAACGGTACCGGGTACTCAAAAGACACCAGCCAATACCTCAAACAGTCGACCCCATACGCAGCGCCCACCATTGTTGCTCAAGATTTTTTTTGCTTTTCGCCACTCTCAAGAATTAGAAATAATTTTGTTCTTACCTTAATTTCAAAATAACACGTCATTGGACCAGCCGTATATGTAATTGCAAGTACGCATACCTGACTCCCGAATGAGAACCACTGTCTACTCTGTTTATGAGGGTGTTAAGTACTACTCCAAAACGACAAGGGAATACAATACAGCCTAACAGGCAGCGCCATTCTATTCTTTAGCAGTTACAAACATTAGGTGTTTTCTTTTCAAGCACTCAACGTAACAATTACACAAAAGCAGGCGATCAGTTCGCTAAACGAGAACGCACGATTCGTCAGTTGACAGGAAATTCGAAGTAGCAATGCTACCCTTAGGACTCGGGGAAATTTCGACAGTTAGGACATTTTGAAGCTAACAATCTGCAAATTGAGCAAGACAAAAAGTTGGGGGAGAACAGGCGCGTGAGGGGGAAAATAATCACGAGCACAAAGCTGCGCTTAGTTAGCAGTCATAAATTCGTACCCGCGTCAATTATTATTTTTTTGAAAACAAATACGGAGTTTCAAACAGTCATGGGATAGTTTGGTGAGTTACGAGTAACGTGAAGTTGAAAACAGAGAGGCGGTCAGGTGGCATTCTGTAGTGGTAAGTGCCACAGAACCACCCTTAGAGAGAGCGCATCTGCCTAGCAGGCTACGATAAAATTGGGTTCTGAATGTCGATGCCAGACCATTCAAAGTATTGTATTTACTTGAATTGCAGGATGAAGGATTCTGACCCGAGACCTCTCGGGTGAACACTGCCGGTAATGCACTACCTCACCAACGCAGATTTGGCCACCCCGGAGCAGTACTTGGCTAGTGGTTTTATTATGAACGACCAAATTATCCCTCGGCCCAGAGGCTGCGACGCTATCATCAAACGCGGCGGTCAGACTTTCGACGCAGCTAAGGGTGCTAAGAATCTCTGGTTTCGGACAGGCCACTACTGGAATCTTAACTTGGATACCTTCTATGCGACAACGCTATCTAGTGAGGCTAGTGTAGCTGTGCTATTTGAGAATCTAGAGGGTGTTAATTGGAATCTGATAGGACTTAGCGAACTTAGAAGAAAACGTGAGGCCTATAGAGTGATGATGAATGAACGCGTTTTATGCTATCGTGGATCAGTTGACAGAACAGAAATGGGGTCGGGTTTCTTATACACAAGAATATCGCTGGAAAGAGAGAGAATATTATAGCATCACAGGAAGGGTAGCAAGTATCACAATTAGGTTTCAAAAAAGGTACAAAATGAAGGTGGTACAGGCCCACGTGCCTACGTCGAGTCATGATGGTTGGTTGAACGCTTTAACGAGACGTAGAGTTAGCAATAAATTATTTATTTATTTATTTATTTATTTATTTCAATACCCGAAAGGCCCAATTGGGCATTACATAGGGGGGATTTAAGTGAATGCATACATTTCAAGCAACATGAACGGAAAACAGAATACCAAAAAGTAACAATAAAAAGGAAACAGCGAGTAAATCGAATCACAGCATCAAGTCAAGTACGTTCATCAACATTAATCGAGTACATATTCATTAGTACAATAATAATGAAAACACTTAAGAAAATTACATCGAAGAACACTAAATAAGTATCGGGAGCAAAAAAATTGCCCGCAGCTTCCCTCGGGGAAACACTGAGGAGGATGCGGAGCATATAATGGGTTAACGGGGTGTTAAAGTGCGACTTACTTGGGTCGATGGCTAAATTGGTTAACGTGGTTGTGAAATGGGGTGTTAAATTGCGACTTACTTGGGTCGATGGCTAAATTGGTTAACGTGGTTGCAGGAGGGGGGTGTTAAATGAGTGAACACGTACACACGTATGCGAAAGGGCGGCGCTGGTCGAAGGGACGTCGATCATTGTGTTTGTGGATTCGTTGGAATTCATTTCACCGTGACCTTGGACGTCGACGCGCCGTACAAACCAACCGACGAGCAGCAACTGAGCGAGCGAGCGCCGACCTTGAGTATATATACAGCGCGACGGCGCATGCACTGTCAGCTGTTGAATGTTCTCGAAGCGCGACGCCACATGCGCGTCCACTGGAGAATCAGGAGAATTGTAGATGTCGAACGCGATGTGTAGAGGAGGAAGGGTGCACAGATGGTGGAGGAGTGAAGCGCGCGCGGTGTGTAGAGGAGGAAGGGATGCACAGGTGGTGGAAGAAGGAGGAGGTAGCTTGCGGACGGCGCGGACGGCGCACTACAAGGCGCGAGTATAAGATGCTTCCGCATCTAAAACAGCAGATGAAACGAGGGCAATCAGACACAGGTCAGCCATGTTTTTCACTATTCAAATAGCCCTGAAGCATGGAGTTAAATATGGAAGGATCTGTTATTTCGGTGATGTTAGGTGGAAGAGAATTCTACTCGATTATGCATAATGATAATGGTGAATTTTGAAACTTCTTGGTCCTAGCAAAAATGGAGGCCACCTTGTGCGCATGATCGAGGCGGGATGAAGTATGAGGAGCTGGAAAGATATGAGACTGGGCGAAGGATGAGTTGCTGTGATAAAGTGAGTGAAAGAACGATAGTCGAGTATGTCGCCTGCGCATGGCAAGTATGGTAAGGCTAAGGTCCGATTTTAGTAAAGAAACACTTATGTAACGCGAGTAGGATGATGAGATGAACCGAGCAGCTTTATTCTGTACCATTTCGAGCATGTTAGTAAGACCGATTTCGTGAGGATGCCATATGATTGAAGCGTATTCTAGGGATGGCCGAATCAATGAATTGAAGCGCACAGTCTTGTGGCCTTATTAGTGGAATGCAAGCGACGTTTAAAGAGGCCGAGTTTCTTGAGAGCCTTATTAGTAGTATACTCTATGTGAGCAGTCCAGCTTAGATCTGAAGTGAGTATTACGCCCAGATACTTAAATGACGTGACTTTTTCTGTTATTGAATCGTTTATTTTATAAGAGCTATAGCTTGCAAAAGTGATATTAGTAAACATTAGGTGCTTGGTTTTTTTCGACATAATTTCCATTTGCCATTTGCTGCACCATTTCCCTAACCTGGTAAGATCCTTTTGTAGTTCTGCAACGTCATCTGTGCAAGTTATTTTCCTATAAACAACGCAATCGTCCGCGAAAAGAAGAATTGATGAACTTATGTTAGATGCAATGTCATTAATGTATGCTAAAAAGAGAAGAGGACCCAGCACACTGCCTTGTGGCACACCAGATGTTACTCGGGTAGGATGAGATATGTAGTTAAGTTTAACTGAATGATACCTGTTGTTTTCAAATTCTTGTATTCATGCAGTCGTTTTCTGGTCGAGGCTGAGGTGACGTATTTTTAACATTAGCCGGTTATGGGGAACACGATCAAAAGCCTTAGAAAAGTCTATGAAAAGCGCGTCGATGCAGATGGACATATGAAGAGCTGTGTGCAGGTCTGTCACGAGTTCGAAAAGTTGAGTCTGACATGATAATTTTTCTCGAACACCATGTTGGGTTTGAAGAAGTAAATTGTTACGGTTGAGGTGACGTATGACATGGGAGTGTATGATGTGCTCTGGTAACTTACACGAAATGGACGTGAGTGAAATCAGCCTATAGTTGTTGTGGTGATTGCTGTTACCGGAAGATGGGTACCACATTAGCCAATTTCCAGACATCTGGTATACAACCAGAGTCAAGGGATTGCTGGAAAATGAATGCAAGCAACTTAGCTGAATGTTGACAGGTTAATTTAAGTAGTTTGGCGCTGATGCCATCGGGGCTGGGACTGGTTTTAAGGGGAAGTGAACTGATAGCGCTAGCTACACCGTGCTCTGTTATAAGGATTGCTGGGAAAGGGTATTCAATGGGCAGTTGTGACAGCGAAAGAGAATCATTCAGTGGAAGTTCGTCAGCGAATACCGTAGTGAAGTGTTTGTTGAATTTTTCAGCGGAGTGTTCTACCGATAAGGTGCTGCTGTGTTCCCTCATTATTACTGCTGTTGAGTGGGTGCTTTTGGGGTTCACGATTTTCCAAAAATTTTTTGGGTCCGTTTTCATGTGGTTAGGTAGCGTTTCGTTAAAGAATTTATCTTTCGCTTGAAAAATGATGCTGTGTGTTTCAGCTGAAATGTTTTCGTAAGCTTCCCAATCTTGGGGACAGTTCGAGCGACTTGCTTTTCTGTAAATCCTTTTCTTCTTGTTCAGGGCGCGTTTACGTCTCGCGTGAACCATGAATCATCTGATCTAGAACTTATTGTTAGTTTAGGAACACAGGTAGCTTCAATTTCTTTAAGTTTATCCCGGAACAAACACCAGTTTTCATTAGTTGTACGGTCGTCAAATTAATCGCAAAATTCCGCTGCGAAAGTGTGTAGCGTACTGTTCACTTTTGTTATGTCGGTACGCGCATAGTTCAGCAACTGTTTTTTAATTTTTGATTTCCTTGTAGTAGGAAGTGAAACCAAGCAATGGACGACCCTGTGATCACTGATTTCTTCTAGCACGCGTGTGCTACAGATTTCGGGGCTGTTAGTTAGGACCAAGTCTAAAACCCGATTCTTCCGCGTAGGTTTATGTACAAGTTGTGTTAAATTGTGGTAAAGGAGCAGCTGAAGAAATCGAATACGTTCAGATCGATTATCGTCATGAAGGGCAGACAGAGTTGACCAATCTATTTCTGGATAATTAAAGTCACCACCTAAGAATTAAAGCAAATGAGGAAATCTCTGTGTAACTTGTTCAATGGCATCACCAAGAAGTTCTGGAAACTCTGAATTGCTGTCGGGGGGTTGATAACAAGCGCCAATGACGCAAGCAACATGACCAATGTGACATGATGCCCAGACTATTTCGAGAGGTGAGTCCACTGTAATTGGAGAGGGGTAGTATAATTCGTTTATCGCAACAACCACACCACTACCTCGGGAGCCGGTTCTATCTTTGCGGAAGATGACGAGTGACGATGGTAACGAAAGTTCGCTGTTTGTGACGTCCTCAGACAGCCACGTTTCGGAACCGATAATGATTTCTGCAGAGCAGGTGTGCATGATGGCTTTTAAGATGTCAGTCTTATGGTATAGGCTACGGAAGTTAGCCAAAAGCATCGAAAATGAGTCAATGGGTGAAGGGCGCTGATTATGTGACGCTAAACATCATTTAGCAGATCGTTCGGGGTCTGAGGACGCCTGAACTACCGAGCCACTGGCTGGGTCAAACTGGTAAACCTTGCCTTGTAGGTGAAGTTTGTTAAAACGCACTGAAAAGCGAGCGTTGTCAGTGCGGTTGCTCTTGGCGAAGTCCCGAAGTTTTTTTCTTGCGAATTGAACACTCGGCGAGAAATCTTCTTCAAGCCAAACTTTTGGTGTCTCCAGGTTTTTAAGCTTGTACGAGTTGCGCAGGGCATCTATTTTAGATTTAAAGTTAAGAAACTTAACAATACTTAAACGGTGAAAGCCGGGACGACGTTGGCCAAAACGGTGTGCCCTTTCGATATCTCCAGCTGTAATCTTAAGGTGGTCAGTGAATAAATCCCGGACAATTTGCTCTGTCGCTGTGTATCCTTCGTGATCACCTTCAGGAAGGCCTTTGATGATAAGGTTGTTCCTCCTCATTCTGTTATTCATATCGTCAACTGCTTCAACTAGCTGTCCACTTGTCTTGCTTATATTCGACTTTGACTTCATTCACAGATTCAGCGACAGCGTCAAAGTTGTCTTTGAACTTCGCCACGCTGTTCAAAGTTTTTTCAATGGCCGTGACACGAGTCTTCAAGGCAGTCAAGTGCTGTTTGATATCGTTCAAGCTTTTAGGGGCGAAGCTCCTTAGGGCGTGGGCTGTGCGTTCCCTGTAGCCTGTATGTAGCCACCTCTAGTTTAGTTCTTGCAGTGTTCACTAGATGGCGGTACCGTCCCCTGTATGTAGCCACCTCTAGTTTAGTTCTTGCAGTGTTCACTAGATGGCGGTACCGTCTCCTGTGTGTAGCCACCTCTCGTTTAGTTCTTGTAGTGTTTACTAGATGGTGGTACTTGTAGCTGATGATGAAAAGATGCAAGATGTTATAAACTAGAAAGCGGAACTTGTAGTTGATGAAAGACGCGAGATCTTATAAAATAGAAATGATGTCACATATGGCGCGTGTCATTGGTTGAAGGCAATCGTTCGATCTAGTGCGGCGACGTACGCTAGGGGGAGCGATGTAATAAAATCGAGTGGGCAAAATGTACAGAGGATTCATGGTTTACCAGGTTTACCTCCGGAGCTTCGCCCACTCATCATCATTCACTTCGTGGATATGGTGGATTTTTTGTTGTCTCACCGTGACATTCTTTTATGAGGGTGACCACATCCTCATTCCTCGGGCCAGGGTTGGCTTCCATGTCCCCCGCGCAGAGTAAAAGCAAGGTAAGACACGTTAACGCCAAAAGCAGAGACGGCCTGGGGCATAGCGCGCTGATTGCGGTTAGTTTCAGCTGAGACTGAATATGGCGGAAGATTTTAGGTGCACTACAAGCAGAGAACGTGCCAATTCGAGCGCGATAAGCACACGGTCAACACCCATCGTTACACAAATTGCGGGGATCCACAGCCACAGAGGTTATTAGCAAAAAGGCTAACCAGATAAACAGCCTACCTATAACAGGAGAAGGCACAAGTCAGGCAAGGTGACACTCGTGGCCGCGAATCCCAGATTCCATGTGACGTCACGGGGTGCGTAACAGCCTTTTCCGGTGCTCAAACGGGCTGGATGAGATGGCGGTTTCGCGTAGCTTTTGTTGATCGGCTGATTCCTGGCGGCAACGAGCAAACTGCACGGGGCAGGATTCGATGATCTATAACAGGAGAAGGCATAAGTCAGGCAAGGTGGCACTCGTGGCCGCGAATCCCAGATAGAAACCGACTGTTCGGCGTTAATAAGGCTTGTGGTGGTGCTGCAACCATGTGACGTCACGGGGTGCGTCACAGACTTTTCCGGTGCTCAGAACGGGCTGGATGAGATGGCGGTTTTCGCGTAGCTTTCGTTGATCGGCTGATTCCTGGCGGCAACGAGCAAACTGCACGGGGCAGGATTCGATGATCTATAACAGGAGAAGGCACAAGTCAGGCAAGGTGACACTTGTGGCCACGAATCCCGCGAATAAATTATAGAGACTGGTGGGCAACTCTAAAGCCAAAGCAGGCGAGAAAAGGTTGGAGGCCATGCAGTCGGGGAATATGGCATAGGTTCTAGACATGCCGGAGGGGAGTTATTATTAGAGTTCACAGAACGTAATTTATTACGGATCTTGAGTACGTTCTACAGAAAACGTGCTAACCGTAAGTAGAGTTGGTGGAGTACTAATTTTGAAACTAAAAATGAAATAAACTTCATTCTGTGTGCACAACCAGGCATTGTACAGGGTGTAAAAAACAGTTGGCAAGATACGATGCAGCACCCAAAAATTGATAAGAGCTTGAATTCACCTATGTATGAACAATCAAACGCATAAACTGATATGCAAGAAGCAAATAATGAGTTAGCGGTGAGAAGCAAAGTACAGAAGTGTCATGAAGACATAAGCAAACTGATACAACGCCCTCGCCTAGCGCTACAAGAACAAAATATAACTGCAGAAATTCCTTGGGAAAGAGATCAAAGTCTCTGTTTTTAAAGCTGGTGCTGCTCTCAGCGAATAGCCTAATTCAAGCACGTTACGCTTGCAAGGACAACAGTCTGTTCTTGGTCTCTGGGCTAGTATCGTACGTAGCTCGAGCTATCAGGAACTGCTCTATGTGGATGCCCGCACTCATAGCCCAAATCGTCTTTGCTTGAGAATAAATTTGTAAAGTTAATGGACAGCATCTTAGTCCTCTTAGATCCACTGATCACATAGTCTTGATGAGTAAGACAAGGGACGAATTTGACTACTGGTCTGCACACGGAAAGAAGAAGAGTAGGTCTCAAAATAATATGTATGACACTAAAGTAATGTGCAACCGTTTCGGCAGAAAACAGCACTTTGGAATAGTTGGAGAAGTGCTGAAAGTTGTAAAAGAATATGTCTACCTAAAACAGTAACTGCGGAGCCAAACCTTGAGAGTTAAATACTTAGAAGAATAAATATGGGATGGATCACATTCATCAAGCATTCTGATATCATGATTGGAAATATAACACTAACCCCCAAAAGGAATGTATAAGACAGCTACATCTTGCCGATACTTATCTCTGGAGCAGAAACCTGGAGGCTTGCAAAGGGGGTTTAGCCTATATTGAGGACGACAAAGCGCGAGACATAAAGGAAAACGAAAGGTGTAGCCTTAATCATGATATATTGGGCTTAACGTTTCAAAACTAGCTTATGATTGTGAGACGCCGTAGTGAAGGGCTCCGAAAATTTTAATACCTATTCTTCTTTAACGTGCACCCAAATCTGAGCACACGGGCCTACAGCATTTCCGTCTCCATCGAAAATTCAGCCGCCACAACCGGGATTTCACACCATGACCTGCGGGTCGGCAGCCGAGTACCTTAGCCACTACACCACCGCGGTGCGGCAAGGTGGCGCCTGAAGAGACAAAAAGGGAGCTGAGAGGGGGCACGAAACAAACCGCGGTCAAGTGTATCATAGTTGAAATCAAAAAGTGGACAATAGAAGAGCACGTAGCATGTAGGCAGGATAACCGCTGGTAATTAAGGGTAATTGACAGAATTTCTAGAGAAGGCGAATGCCCGAGGGAGATGCAGAAAGGTAGGTTGCCCTATAAAACTAAAAAAAATCACAGCATACCTACGAACTCAATGATTATGAGTGGGGTGAAGCGTCCGTCAGTAAGTCTGCCCTTCCGTCAGTGCGTTCGTTCTTGCTTCCGTCTGTCTGTGAATCGATCCGTGCCCCCGTCCTGCGTCCATCCATCCCTCCGTACCTTCTTCCATGCCTCGGTGCGTCCATCCGTGCGTCCATCCATGCGTCCGTTGATCCATTCGTGCCTTCGTCCATGCGTCCGTCTGTTCATCCGTACATGCATCTGTCGGTCCATCTATTGATGCGTCTTCTTGTCTGTCTGTCTGTCCGTCCATCCATCCGTCCGTTCGTGCGTCTATTCATCTGTTCCGTTCATCTAGTGAACACTCCAAGTACCGCAATCTCGAATCTTTTCATCATATACTTATCATATAGCACCGCATTCAGCGGACATTACAAGGACTAATCTAGAGGTGGCTACTTACAATTTCGACTACTACAAGCACTACATACATCGCGGAGGCATGACCCACGACATAATAAGCTTCAATCCTAAAAGTTGGCAGTCATAGCGTGGCAAGCAGAAAGCAAAAGATTGAGATGATTACAGATTACGGGAGAGACCTGTGTCCGTCAGTGGGCGTAGTCGAGCTTCCGCTGCTTCTGCTGCTGCTGCTGATGATGATGATGATAAATACAGCCGTCCGGGTTGTGTATTGTACATGTATCTCATCATGTAACTTCATCAGCATAACTGAGGAAAATTTGTGTCCAACAATGTGTCTACAATTCGGACATTATTCTTTGCGGGGTGACTAAGGTAACAACAAGTGCTAGAGAACAGACGTGAACAATCTGCAATCTTTAAAGGTTAGTAGGTAAAAAGTTACACAGAAAAATAGCAGCGTGTAATGAAATGAATCATGTTAGGGTTATTGTTGGATAGGTCTCGGCCATGCTTTTCTGCCTCTACTTTTTTTTGTTTATACCGCCCCTTTGACGGAATGTATTTGCAGACAATCAAGCATGGATAGGATAACTGCTAGAAAAGGGTTGTACTTTTTTTCCTTTGTTCCGGAAAGTCAAAACAAAAAGCTTTCTGGGGACCATTACTTCTCACTTATTTCGCATCTTTCTTTGAGCGAAAAGCGTCATGACTGAAAACGCGTACGCCATTACTCTAATAATTGTACTCTGTATGCGGATAGCATGCTGTCTGCGAAACTGCATTCGACGAGAAGAGCCATGCGCATGTGGTTCGATGCGTACGTCACTTTATTGGAATAAGTAGCGCATTTTTTTTACCTTGAGTGCAAAGGTGTACCCTCTCTGTGCCGTTTAATTGAAGGCCGTCATAATTTATTGCTCACACATGTAACAGATCAAAGACAATTTTTTATGCAGTTTTGTCATACCAAGGAAATTATATATAAACAACAAATACAACAAAAATACGTGCAATGTTGATGTAACCTTTAGGCTGGCATGAATGAATGTTGGAAATAATATAACCCTGTGGTTTTACTTGTCAGAAGGAAATTGTGATTACGTTTGAAAATTCACGCCACTTCCATAAGTTTTTGTCGCTTTCTTGTTTTTGCTAGTTTGCCATGAAAAAATAGACAATACATTTTATAAAGTCTAACTCCGCAATGTTTTAGTAAGGTTCATCGGATAAATGAGGCAATTAATTGTTACCACCTTTATCTAGCTGCTCGGTGGCTCAACTTACTAGCGACATCTAAGTTCGCTATTGTAGCAAGGATGCAACTAAACTTCCCTGACTACAAAATAGGAAGTTTCGCCATGTAACTTCAGAAACAAGGCTCTGTCCCCATGAGCCTATTTATGAATGCGGGATACAACAAAATCTCGGTCTATACCTCCTTCTAAAGCTTTAGTGCTAGAGATGCCACAAATCTCATGAAATGCGAAGTCTGTCTGGCCAGGGTACACATGTTTCAGAAAGAATAAGCTGTAATGAAATCCGTGTAATACCATTTCAACTTAAGAAAACCATGGTGGTCAAACTTAACCTACAGTCACTTACTATGATGTTTTTATTTATCACAATCGAGTTTTGAGGCATAAAGTACAGAAGTTACAGAACAAAAAACCGTAGGCTCCCCATCAAATTGGAAATGGCACCACTAGCGTCCACCCGGAGGACTCGTCAATTCACCATCACGCGATCACGCCCAATGTTGCGTCATCTGACGTCAGAGATCGCCAAAGTTTGGAACCTTACAATGACTTATTATTGATATCACTAAGAGGACACAGAATTATACTGTCGACTTTGCGACTTTGTATGGGGCCGTCATTTTGCGACGTATTTGCTTGCTCACACGGTGGAACGATCACGTAGGCAATACGAAATTATACTCAGTTTCGAACGATTTGAGAAGTATGTGAGAGGAGATCAGTAAACTCGATAAAGAAGAAAATTGGTGTATGCTTGTTTCACTACAAATGTCATCAAAAGACGGCAGTCCTAGAGAAGCTGACTCAAACCTTTATTGGATGTTCTGCGCTACATAATTGTTGAATGGAATCTTGGAGGTGCTGCGTTAGACATGAGCTCTATGTGGCAGTAATCTTAGAAAACGAAATAATGGCTTCCAATATAGTGATTGCGCAGTCTGTGCGCACCATATCGGAAGCAATTATTTGCTCAATGCAAGATCACGGGTAAATGGCAGCACCGTATCGTCTCAGCAATGCATAGGAAACAACAACCTTTTCGAGCGTAGTATTGCATTTTCAGTGCAGTGTAATAAGCGCTAGGCTCTTCAGAGCTAGTTATGCGTGCCTTTTGTAGTACAAGAAACACACCAGGGTATATTGACGTGTTCAAATGGCGCTTAAGGTACGCGCAATATTTGCTTTTAACGCGATAGCGTTAAAAAGCTCGATTTGCAGAAAATACGGTGTCGGCGTTGTTGACTGTGAGCGAAAAATCATCATGTAATGCGAAACCAAATATCGAGAACGATGCAAATAAATTAAATAGATGGTAAAAATCTCCTTGCAGAGTGGGGTATGGACCACAGTTGCTTGGGTTCAAGTAGGAATGGAACCCGTGTCGTTTGCGTGGCAAGCAGATGTTCTACCACACGGACATGCCTCTCCTTCTGAAAACAGTTAAAAGAAGTTCCTCTGCTTGGAAATGCAGTGAAAGTAGCTTTCATGCTCCACAAACACACGCGTTCTGTATACATTCTTCACAATTCTACGTGCAGTAATAATTCGTGGTACAAGCGTCGAGCGCCAACTGGCTTCAAAATATGTGATTATCATAATGACCCGTGGTTGAAAGTGAGAACCCTACTACGAAAGGCCCAACTCTACTGCTTTTATTACCTTAAAGACACGTAGTGGGTGCATAGCAATTTCGAAATGGTTTCATTTACTAGGTGTTTCAAGTACGCACTAGAAACAACATGTCGCTATCACGTTCAACACCTAAAGGCGAAGCTCTAGACTCCCCTAGTTTTTTTGTTTTTTTTATTTACAATGCGCACATGTACTAGCACTGAAACCAGATATAGATTGGTGGGCGTTGAGGAAGTAGTTGGACTTTAGCCTGGTAACTGAAAGATTTCGGTGGACAGCCAGACAAGTCGAAGAAAAAACAAAAAAAGGTTGCGTTGAAATGTCTCAAGAAAGACCGTCATCGTAAATATGAGGTGGTCTTAGCTTTGAATTTTTTTGAGAAGATTAATAAGTGGCCCCGCAACATTTTTTAGCTCTACTTCATGTTGCACAAATTTCTGAGCATTACCCACCAGTTTAATTGATGTCTTCTCGTTCGTAGTGGACGCACAACTCAGACATGCCACAATAATATTCCAGTAAAGTTGTAATATTAGAAACACTAACATGTTTACGCATCGCCGGTCAGAAATGATTGCATAGAATTATTATAGTGTTCCCCTCTTCCTCGAGTCCATGCAAAGCTTAAGTTCTATCTATCTATCTATCTATCTATCTATCTATCTATCTATCTATCTATCTATCTATCAACTTTCTATCTATCTATCTATCTATCTATTTATCTGTCTGTCTATCCACGTCTGGGTGCTCTCGTGATCACCCCCTTATTTCGGGGTAAACCAAAACAACTGTGGTAGAGTGCGATAGTTTGACAAATATGACTCACATGTCATGACATCAATTTTGTAACGATCCCGTCGCGTATGTAGTGGAAATTTTTTCACGAAACGCGTGGCACATACCCGCGGGCGGGTATGCGTCACATGTATGTGGGTATGTGCCACGAGTGATTAACAGTTTTTATCTACTCAAGAATCACGGGAACAGACGTGGGGAACTTGAAAGCGTGAGCGATAGGAAAATGCTGACATCGGCAGTATTAACGCAACGAATGCATAGAAATAATGTCAGGGTTCCAGTAGGGATTTAACAGCGGCAATCTGCGTGACAATAAAAAATTCTATCATAGAGCTTGACCAGCTCTCGGAGCAACTTATCAAATATACCTTAATGTTTTTGAAACGTCCATGGTGGTTTATATGCTGGCAATCTAACTTTATAAGCATTACGCTGCTACTCCTGTGACACAGCCGCCACGTCGGGTTAACGTCAATGGAAGTTTCATCCACCGAAGTTGATTTATGTAGCACTGTCCAGGGCTACCTTCCTCGCGAGCACAAATGGTTCTTATAAGCTTACCTTTTTTTGGTGTTGCTATATCTCCGTGGTGCTATTGGCGTTGTCACGTATCTGTAAACAATTGTTTTTTTTTTCAAAACAAATGCAGCTGTTTAACGTTTGTATATGTGTGCACTTGTGCATATCTTAAGCACAAATCAGTAACGCTTCAGTGGAGACCAATTACAACACAGTCAAATTCCATTCACATGCATCAAATCGCATTGACTCCCAAGGTGTGTTGGAGCTGCCATTTTTTTATATTTTGAGTGGTAGCGTAATATACATACCGGACACTTCGATCAAATACCTTTAGTGAAAAATTAAATAATACGCAGCCTTTTATACACTTGTGTTTTCTCTGCCGCAAGAGATTTAGCTTAAGATATATGTCGTGTTGCAATTTTAGCGACACCCCCATTAAGATTTGTAGAAGTTTTTGACAATTCGTTGATGAATACATATAAAGAAAAAAATAAACTACTCAATGTGAAAGAAATTGAGCTGTAACGTTTTGAAAACAGCAAATGAGACGTTTTGAAAGAAGCAACTTACTACACTCTGAACCAACGTGGACTCTTCCCATTATTTCGACAACGGGGTGCTAGTACCTAATTTTATTCGTTACGATACTATAGATAGAGCAAAGAAAATATCGCCGACGCATAGACGTTCAGTCTGCGGGAATGAAGTTTCTAAAATTGTAATTAGGCGAAGTGTTTACTGTGAGTTTCACAATCCAAGAAGATCACTGATATTTCTAAAGAGCAAGGTTTTTGAAGCAATTAACTGATAAACATGACTCGGTATTGCTGTTTTAGCATTGCTCTAGAAGGATGAAAGAGCGTCAGGCTGATCATCAACTTGATATTCGCTGACATTCTTTTAATGACTTCGCCTTAATACGTTCTGCATTGTATGCAAGTGGTTCCCGTTACACAATGATTTACTTGTCCAGCTCTTGATGTTCTTGCGGTGCCTTCTGAAATCAGCCTGCGCACTTGCACCGTCAAATAATGGTCTATTTTATTGAGTTCATGTTTTCATTGCAGTTTCGTGCGAAAATATGAAATGCGTATTTCTCAGGTTACTATTAGGATAAGCAACTGAATTCAGTGAATCACATTTGAGTAGGAAATGAAGTATTTTACTAAGACTGAAATCTAGAAACTTTTGCGCAATTCACTTTCATATCTCATCAATTTCATTCGATACTGTTTTGTGAAGTATGTAGTGATGCGTTGCGTGTGGTATGATGTCAAAAAATTACCTGTTTGAAAAGATTAATGCTTCACTAGATGAATTTCTAGCTAGAATTGAGCAACCTATTCTCTGTCTTTTCACAGAATAAAAAAACAGCTCCAAAGAAGCAAATGACAATTATTTTGACTTTCCGTTCATTGCTTAGAGTCTCAGAAAGAATCATTTTGCTTGTATAAATGGCATGCTTTAAACATAGTTAATGAGGAATGGTCTTTTATTATATAATCACTAATGGCAATATAAATGTTGTATAAGGAATGCATTATAAACAAACGTCCCATCAATCACTAAAGTTGCTAAAGCGGGGAGCTCCAAATAAACACCTTACCTTCAAAGCTTCATATTTTTTTATGTATATACAAGCACGCACAGAAAAACACACCCCAGGCATCTCTCATAATCAAATGGTGGTTTTGGGACGTCAAACCCTACAAACCAAAACACACCCCAAGACGTACAGTCGGCCACAATTTAACCATTGTGCGCAGCGGCCACGCTTTTGTTTCTCAGCGCTGTATCATAGAACAAAGTTACAAAAAATTACTTCGTGGACGTGTGCTCTTTGGGCACACACTTGTCCAAGCCTTTTTAGAAACCCAATTCGGTCGTACGGAAAAGATGCTCCGAAGAAACTGCCCCTCATGCCCGATAGCTAAATATTTCGCCGACTATACAATTTATAACGTCTTCAGAACGAAATTAGCTCAACGCGAATTCAAGAGCTCAGTTAGCATACATACACCATGTTCAAATGATTCGCTGCGAACAACCTCCTCTGCCTTAAAGGCTCTGATTGACACGCTGCCCTCATTTAAATTCACACGTATAGCCCATAAATTGTAGGGGGTATGACCGCCACTGTAGGTCAATGGTAGAGCATCGGGCGCGTTATTCGAGTGTCACAGGTTCGGTCCCTGCTGGAGGCAAGCTATCTTTTTGTGCACTTTTCTTTCTTGAAATTTACATTACAATAACGTCTAATAACCTCTTCTGTACTGCAATTGGCTTCATTTTCTGTTAGTTTTCATTAATAAAGTGCCTAATCAAACTAAACTAGCACCTACTTTTACACCTTTTTCATTCTTTCTCTAGCTCATAACTTGTATATTTGAAAATATGCTATCACGCATAATATATACCCCTTAGAAAAATTGGGAGTTGTCTGAGTATTCTACCAACACGTTCTTACAAGCAACGTAGTTAACGATAGCTGTCAGGTTAGGAACGCACGCAAACTCCGAACAAAATGCGCATAAAAGTGTAAAGCCAGGGTTGTGTGATTGTACCAGACGATGCAGTACAACCCGCTCCTAAGGCAACTCGATCCTACACGGCCTCAGGATGTCACGTTGCACTTCGGCGGCCTGTTATCGGTCGCCCATCAAGCGAAGCAGACGTGACCTCTAACGCTATCTGGTTTCTCGTTGACGCGCTACGCGTGTACTACAGAACAGGAAAACTTGTCACAGGAAACGACAGTCATATGATTTTGCTTTATCTACACTACAGCGTTCGCTATTGTGCCGTTGTTTGGGGAAGGTATACTTTCCGTAACGACGGGTGACGTTCGACCAGCTCCTGCTCGGCGCGTCCGCTCTCTTATTGATGCTGAAAGCTCGTTCTGCGAAAAACTAGCGACACGTGCCGATCGCATCTTATTGTTCGTTCGCAGAACTGGGGAACATTGAGTTTCGCGTGACCAAACTCCTATCAGGCTCCCTTCAATGTTATTTTTGGACGATGCATGCAACCTTGCATTCATTTGGTTTTTCATGTATCTTTATTGAAATAGCATCTATATGGGCAGTCTCAGCTGTTCTTTTTTTTTTATCCTCGCCGCTGCCGCCACCATCATTCCTGTGTATTTATATGTATGTATTATATATACGGAGAGAGAGTAGGTGCTGAACTCCTCTCTCTGCGGAGCGAACATCGCCTTTCTGGCCACGGTTGTCTGCATGTGCGCTAATCTCGTGAGCAAACAACGGAGGGAGGGTGGCGCTGTGGTGGCCGACCTACTGTTGCATCGATCAGCACGCACCTTCTGCTGATCGGTATACGGCCTGCGCGTCTACGGTCTGCGCTCTCAACACGAAAAAAAAAAAACGGTGCGAATAGTGCATCTGGGGTGGCCACGTACTCTTACTCCTCCGTTTTGTAGAGTTACTTGAGATCGAATTTGAAAGAGTTGACTGCCAACCTCACTTCGTATAACATTAGATTTTGTCGCTATCTCCTTCATTGCTCCACTTTTACCGTGAAACTCATTTTGTGCAATCATCCCTGCCACAGTCGCGAATTGCATTTGATAGCATGCGCACGACTACAAATAGCCACCGAGAAGGCCTCTTGAGACTTACCTACGTATTCAGTGGCTATGCACGCTTTGAAGGTTCTGTACCCTTTGTCATAAGTTATTCGCATCATAAGTTATTCGCGTACCTGTGATTACGTCTCGTGCGTAATTTGTGCGTGATAAACACGGGGCACGTTTCGATCTACTTGCCATTGTTCACGTGATTTTCCAATGTGTTGCTATTGCATTCATTGTTTTGCCCTTGCGACAAAGTTGTTACTTGTTTATTTTCTTTCAAGATTTCAAATTTTTTGCACCCTAAACTGGCATAAAGAGAGAAAGAAGGGATAGGCTGGCATAAATTAGGTAACGTAATGTAAATATTAAAAAAAGATATTTCTTTCATGTACAATACAGAACGGAAGGAAGTCAAGAAAAAGGTTCATTATAAACAGCTTCACAAAGGTCTCTTTGCTTCAACTCTAATCTTCGACTCGCAATATGAGACATGGAGGGGAGAATCAAACAATGCCTGAAAAATTCACACGATTACTTATGCGTTCTCTCAGACAAGTTTTTATGACAGCAGTCATTTTCGTTTCAGTGGATACTATGATTGTCCCCGCATACTCTCCTCTCCTTTACTTGTTTCCTGTGCGTAAGAGGCAGGAAACAAAGGGATGCATTGTGAGAATTGCGCACCTCATGGTGTTTTGCACTGCCTTCGTTATAAGCCATTGTCGGACCAAGCGACGACACCATACGATTAAGGCGCCGTGTCCCGTCAACTTCACGCGACATAATGGCGACAATACAACTTCTGCCAATATATGGGATATCAGTGTCATATTACATTCAGATGTCTCTATTTAATAATTTTTGCAACAGCAATAATGACACCCATAGCCCAATTTTTTTGCTTTTGATGAGGTATTTAAGCTTTTCGTATAACTAAACGTAATTAAGAAAAACCATGTGATCCTGCAGCAGGCCCTAGAGGTGGATGAAGTTACAGTTAATTCCCTGAGCAGTCCCGGTTGTCATGCATACTGTTGCAATTATATTAACTCTCCACCAGACATGAGCGCAAGACAGTTAGACTACCTATACTGTAGCAGGATTCCGTTTAGGGAAGGAGGTTATAAAAAATTTTGGAGTAGAAGCTCCCGCAGAGCTTTGCCGGCACTAGTAAAGCCAGCTTTTGCCCTCCAAAGATCTGAGAAACATGCTACTTTCTGGTGGTGCCTACTTAGACGTCAGTTGACTTTTAGTTGTTTGTTTAAAGGTTATGTTAAATTAAATTAAAAATAGTTGTTCCCGAAGAAGTATTGCGCAGAGACTAGTATCAATAATTTAATCTCGAAAAAAAGTTGCCGTTAATTAAAGGCATACTAAAGAAAACTAGTGACACAAGCGTGCGTTTTGAGCACTATCTGAACCGAAAACGTCACCACGTTAAACACTCTACGTGTGCGAGGAAAACTCTTCCGTTCAATCTCACAACGTCAATAGCTCATCATGCCCGTAGTAAGATGGCTACCACAGTCACCATCTTACTGCTGGCACGGCTTCGCTCGTGGGCAAGAATTTTCACTCCAGCTTTTATTTTAAACCTTTTTAGCAATGGAAATGCGATCTTGGTGATAGTCATTCTCATGAAGTTTGGACATTTGCATGGGGCACTCCTCTCATTCTAGGTCGCTGCTGTCCATCTTCACTCAATCAAAAATAGCTAAAATGTAATGCCTGCTGAACATAAACTGTTCAATGAAATCAAAATTGACCCCCTGTTTTAAGCACAGCGTATTACAAAGAAAACTGAGCTGATTCGACAGACATATTTCAATGTGGTGCATAAAGCACCTGTACACTGCTTGAGGCCCATTGGGCCTAGTTTCAGCCCTGTGAACATCCCACTTCATTGTTCCAGCAAGTGAAACATCAAAATATCCTTCGATAACTGCCCCGTCAAACTAAGGAACGGATTCGCTAAAATTGCTGCTATTGGCTGATTGTTCTCCCCCACCTTGTGTTCAATTTCATGCGATGGCCAGTATTGAAATTTTTATTTGATAATTCATTATCTAGACTTTAAAGCAATTACGACTACAGAAAAATTGGTGAGGCAACGCAAATTATTAGTCAACATTGTCGACGTGATCTGGTCACGACAACAGTTCTAATAGGAGCAATAAGCCTAAACTGTAGACATTCTTCATAAAAAAAAAACAGTACGTGCTCGCTTAGACAAAAAAAAAAACACACCTTCACTTATCAGAGAGGAGTGTGTAGGTCGTTTAAAATTTATATATTTTTTAAACAATGGGGAAAAATGTAGCATAAAATGTTTAAAAAGCTGAATTGCAAGCTAGGAGGTGCCAGGTGGAAAGTACAAATTAAGCAGTTAGTCTTGCCGACTAAACTGCTACTTTGCTTCTGAAAGAAGAAAAGAGTCACAACATTACCGCAAAGACGAAGAATTGAACGTGATAGCAGCAAACTGGGCGGTCAAAAGACGAATAGAAAGCAGATCGAAACGGGTCCCTCGTTTCTCACTTACAAATGACTCACGAAACGTTTTCACAGGTACATATTCACGCGATAAAGCGTCTCAGTTGTTATTTCACAAGTCTAAAAAACGCGCGCTTTTGGCAAACAGCGACGTAAATGATCGCAGTGACCTTTGTGCGACCGGTAACTACTACAGAGTTGTTCCAGGTAAAGCCCGAGGCCAGACAAGATGTACGATCTTACACTCCTCCCCAACACGAGGTAAAGTTGGGCTAGGGAGCGTCGCTCTCCTCCTTTAAGAGCAAACCTCATAAGCGCAAAAATGCACACGACAGCGACGAACGATGCTATAAGCCACGAAACAGATCATTCGCGCGACGTGTCGCGTGCTCGTTTTTGCGCGATCGCTCGGTTCTCCAGATTTGGAAACCATCGCTCATCGCCCGGAAGTGCTGGGCTCAAGCAGCCAATAGCGAAAAACCGGAAAAGACAAAGACTACATAGGTGCACGTGACCCTGCCCGAGTCACGTATGCGCAACAAGAAATAATGCAATGTTTACGCATGTGCATATAAAAAAAGTGCTGCAAGGCATTCATAAACACTTTCCGTTCCATTACACAACAATATATCTTATTTTTAAATTGCATACCGCTCGCTACGCAGTTTTTTTTTTTTTTTGGTGCGAGTAGACAGCCTCATGCCAGCAACAGTGGAATTCGCTCGCCGAAGCCGTCGCGTGAATGAGGTTTGCCTGCGCTAGCCACTGATCGCGCGAAGACGATCTACGTCACGTCGCTCGTCGTTGTCGCGTGCATTTTCGCGCTTATGAGGTTTGGCCCTTAGGCGGAACAACGTACGCGTGGAGAGTAGAGAGTGCGTCGCCAGGCGATGTGGCGACGCGGGCTTATTGCACCAACTTGCTGGTGCCGAAAACACGATAGTTCCCTCCGATATGCCTGTGAGCAGCGGTAAGTGGTAGATATAATGAAAAAATGGCAGGATATCCACGGAAGGAATGATGGAGAGTGAGGCGAAGCATCCGGCCGTCCATTCGTTCTTGCTTCTGTCCTTCTATGCGTCCATTTGTGTGACTGCCTGTGTGTACATTCACCCGTCACTGCGTGCGTCTGCTCGTGCATCTGCACGTTCATCTGTGCGTCCGTCCCTGCGTTCGTCCATGCATCCAACCCTGCGTCCATCCATGCGTCCATTCGTCGGTGGAGCCATTCGTGAGTCCGTCCATGCATATGTCTTCGTGTCCGTTCGTCCATCTATTCAGCACTCAAAGTACCACCATCTCGCATCTTTTCATCATATGTTCTGCATATGCACCGCCATCCAGCGGACATTCCAAGGACTAAACGAGAGGAGGCACACGCACACTTTCTTACGCCTTGCGCTTCGTGTCTTCCCCCACCTTTAACCACCTCGGGTTCATGGTATATACTAGTTCACTGCATTCACGGCACTGCGGCCCAACACTCGCTAAACCTTTCTAAAGCCAAGAAGGTTATCCTCAGCAAGTATAACGTAGCGACCTTTTTTTTTCAGATAGTGCTCAATGTACATGTCAATCACTGCTAAGGGGAAATGAAAGATAGTAGAATTCGGCTTTTAGTTGACGTGCACGCTGCGAATTTTTCATTGTTCAACAACGCACAGAAGAAATCTCTCACCGGCATCACCTTGGAGGTCAAAATGTAAGACTGGTTACACACTACGACGACTACTACGACTACGTGGGACGAATGAATGCCGCTATAAGGAGCTTCGCTCCTAAAAAGCTTGCTGTTTGATGGACGAAGAATGTGAGCTTTCGTGGCTCAGTGGTGAACGCCTTCCGATCTCGACTGGGAGGACCCAAGTTCAATTCCGGGCACCGGAAACTTTTCCGGTTTTAAAAGCGAAGCATTTCTCAGAGAACTTATAGGCCACTTTGAGCGTATCTATATATCTATCTATCTAGCCGCCTACGACATTTAGCTCTCCTGACCTTTTCGATAATGGCATCGATACCAAATTTGGCATTACATAGCATGACTGTATGAAGAACATATTGTCATGGGCTAAGTAGCCCGTGACAATATGACCGTGATGTTATGACTAGTCATAACATGCCCCGCCGCAGTGGTCTAGTGGCTAAGGTACTCGGCTGCTAGCCCGAAGGTCACGAGATCAAATCCTGGCTGCGGCGGCTGCATTTCTGATGGAAGCGGTAATGTTTTAGGCCCGTGTGCTCACGTTTGAGTGCCTGTTAAAGAACCCCAGGTGGTTGAAATTTCCGGAGCCCTCCACTACGGCGTCTCTCGTAATCATAAGGTGGTTTTGGGACGCTAAAGCCCACATATCAATCATATAGTCATAACATAAATATTATGACATTATGTAATGATTGTCATAATTTACAGTCCATGGTTCTGCAACTCTTGCGGTGGTTTCGTTCACATGGCATGTTTGCAAAACTGGTATGGTATAGCATGATTGCATGGCGAACACAAGCTACAGAACCTAACAAGAAAACATTGGCATGCATGTCATGTAAAAACACGACTACGTACCACGTACATGATGCGCTCGCGGCCATATGGCTAGCATCACATATACCAAATTTGGTATTACAGTACGTAAATGAATGAAGAAAGTATAATACTGCTGCAAACATAAGAAACATGAAATGCGTCATGTAACAACATGTCTACAGGCTCTGCTTATGATGCGCTCGCAGCCGTTTCGCTAGCTTCACATGTACCAAACTCGGTATTACGCGACGCGAACGAACGGCATAGGTATATGACACATCCAAATATGATATCACGACATGCGTGTCATGTAACAACATGACTACATGCCACAGTGTTGATGCGCTCACGGCCGTTTTGTTAGCTTCATGTATGCCAAGTTTAATATTACGTGACGCCGATGGATGACGAAGGTATGTAACTGGTGCAAACATGATAATCATAACATGCGTGTCATGTGAGAACATGACTGCATGCCACAGTCAAGGCGGTAATATATTTCGACGTGACGCGGCGCGCGTGCTCGCTGGCGTTCATTTCGTCGCGTCCCGCTGGCGTTGCCACACCAGGCACCGGTCCTGTCATTTACTCGCAGGCGCGCGCCGCGCTGCGTAGCTGTGACGCATGTGCGCTTCAGCTCGTCCGGTGTCCCTCCATAACGAAAAGAGGGAGACACAGTGTTGTCTTGGTAACGCATCGGCACTAAATGCAGCACGTCGCATTTTACGCCGGTTGCTGTCGGGCGGCGCAGACGGACGCTAGTCGCGCCTTTCGTCAGACTATAGAGTGCTCGCGTTTCGCTAACGTAGCGTCGCTGTGCCCCGCGTGTGCGAGCGTCAACGTTATATTGAAGGATATTGGGCCCTTACGAAGCGCTTCCCACCGTTTTGCTAGCTCCACATAGTCCAGATTCTGTGTTTCGTGATGTCCATGGATGACTAAGGTATATGACTGGTGGAAACATGATAATCCTGACACGCGTGTCATTTAGGAACATGACATCATACCATGCCCGTAGCGTGCTCGCGGCTGGTTTGCTAGCTCCAAATATACTAAATTTGGTATCACGCGACGAAAACAAATGACGAAGCTATACGACATATCTAAACATGATAATTATGGCACGGAAGTCATGTACGGCATCATTTACTTACACCGCGTAACGTTGTGCTGATTTTAAAGAGACATATCAACATTTCTCAATCGTGCTTCGCATATCATCGATTGCCACTCTACTGAATGTCTACGAGAGGCGGCTGCTATGACGACGCAGGATATATTACCAATGGCGTAAAGAACTTCGCCCCTAAAATATAATAGTTATAGGTATTTTGCGTACGAAAAACCACAATGTGACTGTAACCGACACCATAATGAAAGGCTCTAGAAATTTCGAAATGCCAGTGTTGTTAACGTGTGTCCAATTGTAAGAACTGGATCTTACAGCGTTTCGTCTCCATTGAAATTCAGCCACAGATGTGAAATTTCAACCGTGGTCTCTACGTCAACACTCCATTGCCATAGCCAGAGATCATCGCCAGTCTAGGCTAGGAACATATATTTTTTAGCTACTTCGTTTCTCGAAAACCACTGAGTAGGTCATATTGATTCAAAAGTGCCAACAATATGTTTGCATAGTAATAATTGCAAGGGTGAGCAAACAGCGTTGCCACTTCTCACGAAAACTCAACGCATCAGAAATGAGGTAGTGAGGAGCACTACGTACTAAATGGCACGCGTCACCTTTGAACACAAAAAATGCTAACGTCAGGTGCTTAATCGAGCTGCAATAAATGAAATCTGTCGTCGGCGAAGTTCTGCGTAGTCCCACTAATAGGGGCCGTCACTTTTTCGGTGTTTTGCCCCTGACGCATCAAAGCGTTGCCCTTTCAGCGTAAGCGCTGAACGGGCAACAAACGCCGCAAAGAAAATTGTAATCACTACTGTAAGACTGAAAAAGAGTCCCGAAGTTTTTACAGACGGAGCGAAAGTGACAGATATTTCAAAAGATCTTTGGGTAAATTGTGGTTGCTTCATGAATATGCAGCGTGGAGAAAAAACTAAATTCACCTTCAAGTGCTTAGCTCAATAGTATACCTTAATGTTAGTGCGTACTTCAACCACTTGGTGCACCCTTTTTTATGGTATATCTAAAAATATGTTGTGGATTCATCATCATCATCATCATCAGCCTGACTACGTCCACTGCAGGACAAAGGCCTCTCCCAAGTTCCGCTAGTTAACCCGGTCCTGTGCTTGCTGCTGCCAATTTATACCCGCAAACTTCTTAATCTCATCTGCCCACCTAACCTTCTGTCTCCCCCTAACCCGCTTCCCTTCTCAGGGAATCCAGTTAGTTACCCTTAATGACCAGCGGTTATTATGCCACATAAACGTCTGTTCCTAAAAATTCGCCAACTCCAACTAGACCAAAACACAACACGATGGATAGAAGAATTTTTAACCAATCGTTAAACAATCATATTTCTAACCAAACACGTGTTTCATCTGGGGTCCCTTAGGGGTCAGTGTTAGGTCCTCTTTTATTCCTTATTTACATCAATGACATATCATGCACCCTAAAATCACCAATTCGCTTGTTTGCGGATGATTGCGTAGTGTATAGAGAAATATCTAATCCAGATGATACAATTATTTTACAATCTGATCTTATTAGGCTAGAGGAATGGTGTAGCCGCTGGCAAATGGAAATAAATGTAGAAAAAACCAAACACATAATGTTTAGTCCTACCCCCGAGACAGTTCCCGCTAACTACAAAATAAATGATACTCCAATAGATTCAGTTCAATCGTTTAAATATTTAGGTGTGTTCTTTACAGCGAACCTAAAGTGAACGTGCCACATAGAATACATATCTACTAAAGCCCTTAAAAAAGTCGGCCTTCTCAAAAGGCGCCTACATTTAGCCACCAAAGAAACCAGGTTTCATACATATAATTATCTTATCCTACCCTCACTACAATACGGTTCAATCATATGGCATCCTCAGGGCGCAAACCTAACTAACCTTTTGTAATCTGTCCAGAACAAGGCAACCTGGTTCATCACGTCCTCGTACTCACGTTACCAAAGCGTATCTTCTTTAAAGAATTCACTTCATCTTCCCTCGCTTGCCATGCGTCGAAAGTTGGCTAGACTATCTTTTTTTCTTCGCTGTACCACAGTAGCACGCCGTTTTCCCAGCTTCATATCACTCCACCACCTCATATCTCCGCCCGGGTAGACCACACTTTCAAAGTTAAACAAATTTTCGCTAAAACAGAAAGATATAAAAACTCTCTTTTAGTCCTTGCAATCGCAGAATGGAACGCGTTACCTGCTCACATCGCCGAACTGTCCGACTCTCTTTTCATCTTTTCAACATGCACTCAAAAGCTTTCTTGAAGTTCTTTGATGACGCATAAATATTTATTTTGTTTTTCTTCTTCTTCTATGTTTCTCTCTGTATTTTTTCTTTTTCTTTTTTTGCACACTGTTGTTGAGTGTACTGACCACGCTTTTTTGTTCTTGTTTACTGTTTTTAAAGTGCATTTCGCGTGAACCCCTTTTTTCATTCAATGTAATCTATTGTTGTTTGGCGTTCTTTCTGGATTGCACTTTCAGTTTCTCGATGCAGTAGACATGTATACCATCTCTGCCTTCATTTATGTTCTGTACTGTACTTGTGATCATAACCCCACTCTATCCACCCCTATGTAATGCCCATTCGGGCCTTTAGGGTATTTAAATAAAAAACACTGTCTACGTGCTACATGCCCGGCCCATGTCCATTTCCTCTTTTTTATTTCAACTATGATATCCTTAACCCCAGTCTGTCCCCTAATCCACTCTGCTATTTTCTTGTCTCTTAATGTTACACCTACCATTTTTCTTTCCATTGCTCGCTGCGTCGTCCTCAATTTAAGCTGAACCCTCTTTGTAAGTCTCCAGGTTTCTGCTCCGTAGCTAAGTACCGGCAAGATACAGCTGTTATATACCTTCCTTTTGAGGGATAGTGGCAATCTACCTGTCATAATTTGAGAGTGCTTGCCGAATGTGCTCCACCCCATTCTTATTCTTCTAGTTACTTCAATCTCGTAGTTCGGCTCTGCGGTTAGTACCTGCCCTAAGCAGACATAGTATTTTACAACTTCAAGTGCACTATCACCTATCTCGAAGCGCTGCTCCTTTCCGAGGATTACTTGTTGTGGATTACTACAATGTAATTCATAAAGTTGACAGTGGCATGTGTCAGGAACGCTTTCGCACATGAATGCATCCTGTGTAAGGTGGGATAGCATGCCTCAAACCGGGAGCAAATAATTATGAAAGAGAAGTGCTTTCGAGCTTGCTATGCACCCATTACATGGCCATAAACGAATACGCGCAGTAACTTGTGCCTTTTTTGTGATGAGTGGCCAGTTTAAACTGCGAAATATTGATACTCCCATGTTTCGAAGCCCGATCACAATGCGCGATTGTACTACGCAACATTACTGCGATGTTGCACTCTGAAACTTTTATGCATAGCGTGTGTGTTCGTAAAACGTTAACGTTATTGTCACTGCATCTGCATGTAGAGGAAGCTATTTTAACTGCATTTTCAAGCAAACGTGTGGCACTGCGGCTGAAGGTCTGCTTTCCAGACAAACAGCCGGAGTTCGATCCTCAGTTATACCCAAAATTTTTTATTAATATATTGAATGCGAAGCATTTTTCGTGAACTTTGGTGACTTTGAGCGTATCTATCTATCTATCTATCTATCTATCTATCTATCTATCTATCTATCTTCTATCTATCTTTCTATCTATCTATCTAACCACCTACGACTTTTAGCTCTCCTGACTGTTTAGATAGGGTATGAATACGATACTTGGTATGATGTACCATGATTGTATGACGAACACAACTCAATAGTCCTAACATGAAAATCAAGACATGGATGTCATAATTGTCATGATTTACGTGTCATGGTCTTGCTGCTCTTGCGGTGGTGTTGTTCACATGATATGTCGCAAAACTGGTATGGCATGACATATTTGCATGGCGAAAGCAAGAGAGAAACCCTAACTTCAATATTGACATGCGTGTCATGTAACAACATGACTATGACTGTACGCCACACTCATGATGTGCTCGCGGCCGTTTCGCTAGCTTTGCATATACCTAATTTGATATTACGTCACTTGAATGGATGACGAAGGTATGCGACTGGTGAAAGCATAATCATGAGAGGTGTGTCATGAAACAACATGACTACATGCTACGCTAATGATACGCTAGTGGCCATTTTGCTAGCTCCCCATGTACCCAATTCGGTATTACGTGACATGAATGAACGAAATAAGTAAATGGCACATCCAAACATGATAATCACGACATGCGTGTCAGGTAACAGGACTAAATGCGACACTCGTGATAAGCTCGTGGACATTCCACTAACTTTATGTATGCCACATTTGGTATTATGTGACGTCGATGGATAAAAAAGGTATGTGATTGGTGCAAAGATGACAATAATGAGGTGCGTGTCATGTGAGAACATGACTACTACCCCAGTCAAGGCGTCAATGCATTTGGACGTGACCCTGCATGCGTGCACGCCGGCGTTTTTTTCGTCGTGTCACGTCGGCGTTTTTTTCGTCGTGTCACGTCGGCGTTACCACGCCAGGTGCCGGTCTTGCCATATACTCGCATGTGCGAGTATATGCGCGTTTCAGCACCATGCGCGTTTCGGAGCCACAAAAGGGGCAGAGCAGTGCTGTCTGGGTAATGCATCGGCGTGAAATTCAGCATGTCACATTTCGAACCGGTTGCCGTCGGTCCACGCCCACGGGCGCTGGTCGCGCCTGGCGTCAGATTATAAAGTGCTCCCGTTTCCCTAACGTAGCGTCGCTGTGCCCAGCGTTCGCGCGTGTCAACGTTACGTTGTAGTATATTGGTATCTTTATGATGCGCTCACGGCCATTTCGCTAGCTCCAGATATAATATACCAAATTTATTTTCACGTGGCGTCAATGGACGAGGAAGTAGCTACACATGTACTAATTTTTTATCACGTGACGTGAATAGATTACAAAGGTAAACGACACGTATAGACATGATTATCGTGACACAGTAGTCATGTACAGCATCACTTACAACGACCTCGTAACGTCGTGCTGACTTTAAGGTGACATATCAACCTTCCTCATTCACCCTTCCCATATCATCAATTTCCACTGCATGTGTGATCGGCCAATTATTTTTCTTTGCATCTTTTTGAAGTTTTTAGTCACGCTGAAGCAGTTTTTTTGCTTGCAACCAGCGACACCGACGCTCACGCAGACACGGTAATTTTTGCAAAACAAGCTGTAGGACTGCGGTGAGAATTGTTGGCGTGGAAGTTAGTTTACTTTTATTTACTTTGTGTCGTAAGCTTGGGGAGGCATGTCAATCTGTGGCAGGCAGCATTGATTTATTGGCACTCATTCAAAGTGTGTCCGACTGGATTCGCTGTGAACGCACAGTCAGTACGGCGCCAGCATGGTACCTCGGTACATCAAGAGGGCCGGACACTGCCGAGCGTTTCGTGTTCCTGTTATCTCAGAAAAAAGATAACAGCCTCGTGTGTGCAACAAAAGGGGTGTGATTGCAGGTGGACGAGTTGGGGACACGGGCTGAAAGTACTGGGAGGCAATAAGAGGGTCCTCACAAGGACGTTCACAATCGCACCTCTTGCGCTGCACAAGGGAGGGTCGATTTGTTTTTCCACGGCCGGGCTAGACTGCACCTGCGTGCTCCCTTCTCACGATATTCGCAACGGGTGCAGTACATGCCTCTCGCTACTCATATTGAGGGCACTGCGACCCTCCTTTGAGGACGCTGCGACCCTGCCATCTTCTGGCATTCCTTACAGTGCGTAAACACGAGTTCGGGCGCGCTTCTCCACTCTGCGCGCGTTGAAAAACAAGTTGCCTAATTGTTGAAAGCACGAAAATGGTTTGTTTTGAATAATCATTTGCTCTAGGCGCATCGAGCTTGAGTTTATTGAAAAATGTATAGATGTAAGAGCATGAAGTGCAGCTCTCTGCCATCAAACATGTAGACATCCTGAGGTACTATAATAATTGTTTATTGCTCATAGGCATTGGCAATAGTTCAACACTTTCAAGTGAAAAACTTTGCCGGACTTCACAAATGTCTTGTTCACAGCCTAAAGTGCTGTCCTGTTGGCTTGTGTGTGTACGTGGAAGGCTTGTCGTTTGCGTCAGCCAGTTTTTGTGGTTGACGAGGAGCATTTTTAGGAATTTTTCGGCGATGAGATCTGCAGATTGTCGGGAGTGGCTGTCGTCAACGCTTTCAGGGCAGCTTAAGATGGAAACGCGTTGCAAGTAGGGCAGGACTGTTGTTTGCAAAGCTTCCTGCCCATTTCTGCGTGGCAGGTGTTCAGAGGCCTTATAAAAAAGATCACTATCTTGTCCGGAAGAGCTCAAACTCTGGCATCGTGTAGTGTAGTTCGTCCCTCTAATGCGCTCGCAGCCGCTTTTTCAGGTGATGCTGCTTGTTGTTGGTTATCAGCAGCGCAGCACAAGAGTCGCATTCAAGGTCTGTAATAAGCTTGGCGATGTAATTGACGAGGTATGCAAAGCTGGAGAAGGTGACAGATGAAGACGGACTAGCCTCGTACTCCAACAAAGACCTCAGATGCTTATCAAGTATATTGGATATCATGGCAGCCTCTTCCTCAACTTCCACATTTGATAACTTGATTTCTTTCGATCTTGGGATTTGCAACTTAATGATGTGGTCCAGAGCAGCGGTGACGGCTGTAGCATTCATCATGTCATTTCCGCTGCACATTGACCGTCCCCTTCCGAAGAATTTTTTTATGGGGTCACTGATCCATTTCTTTGTCAGAACATAATTAAAGCGTTGTTCCAGGAGGAATTTTGTTGTTTCCACCGCCGACCTTGTTGTAAAAAGCAAAGCTTAGTACGTCTTGTTGGTGAGGCCCGCACTCAAAGATCCGATGCAACTGTTCTGTACTTTTTCACACATGAGATAAACTCATCCTTCAGCCACAGTAGGCCATTGTCATCTCTCCTAAAAATGGGAGCTTTGTGAACACTTACTTTGAATAAAGTGTCATGAATGTCAAACCATTTTTTCGTAGACTTCATGAAGATAATGGTTGCACTTGATCCCTTGAAATCTCTGGCAGCACCTGTAGAAGTTTGCTGAAGGTGCTCTACGGTTGCAGACGCTTGAGGGGCGGCATCTTGAACTACTCGCAGCATAATCATTTTTTCGAAATTGAATGGGAAGACATGTTTCTTCATCAAAGTTTGGGCCAGACTTAAAGTCTTGTGTTTTTAAAGCTCGTATATTTTCTGCACAAACGCACCACAAATCACTTTTGTGCCATATGTGAGTTTACGTTTGAGGAACTGGTTTATAATGTTATTCAGCACGTAGCATGGGTCAAAACTCGGTAAGATAGCGTGGTTGGCGTCGTGTGGACGACGTAAAACTATGTTGAGGTGGCCGTTACCCATGTGCCTAAACATCGACACGTTTGTTGAATAATTTTCCATGACAATGCTATTGATGATAAAGCCACAATATACCACAGCAGCAATGACTTCCTTCGTCCCTGGAAAGAGGTCTGTACTGCTCAGTTGCTTCATGAAGTGGTACGAGCATGGGCCTCCGGAACGCCGGGTGTCTTCCCCGAACTGGGCTTGTAATATGAAACACAATACAACATCGCACATCAAATATATATCCATACGTACTGCTCGTACTTTGGGACTAACGACCGTCTTACCGAGTCGAAAAATCACTGCAGACTGAACACTAAGAAAAATCTGAATAAAATGTAGCCGCGGTGGGCAAATAGAAGAACAAAGCGAATCTAACTAGAGGGAAGAAGAAATCGGCAACAACCTGTTTGTAGAGCCACAAGAGAACTAAAGAAAAAAAGCTGTTTACTTGCCGAAAAGTTGCGTTGTCAGATTCTCTTCCTAAACAAATTCTTCCATGAACTCGAAGTATAGCGCAGAAATGATTTGCACTAGAGATTTTAGTTCGAAAGCAAGCGGCTTGCGAGCGTAAGCAGCTGCATTCTTTACACTATTCGTGGATGTGACTTGCAGTACGAAGGAACGCAAAAAAGCTCGGAGTCTCCGAAATTAATATTTACTGGTGGTGTTAACACCTTGACAATGCACGCCACTTCTCTAGGGCATGCCGTTTATGAAGAGGCTAATCAGCAGCAAAAGTTCACTTTTTTACTTATATTGCTAAGCATTAGAGATACGAACCACGTACGTGTTTCAAAGAGCTGCCAAGCGGAAAACTACAGCTTTTAGCCCTGAAAACCACTACAGATGTATTTGTAAAAATAAAAAAATAGAAATAAGCTAGCAAAGGGAGAGTGCCCTCGTCATTTCTGTAGGCGACATTTATTAGCGGCCTAATTGTCCAACGATAGCAACTGCCAAATGTGTTTGGTGCTGGCCGCTTGCAGAACAGACGTAATGTTGTTTATCTCTCTTTCTCTCTCTCTGATCGTTGCTAATGCTTTATGCTTCATGCATTATGCCTCGTTAGCCAATTTCCCGCATTTTTACTGAGCTTCAGCTTGTTTTATCGACAAGCACATGCACACCTAAATTATGTGTCGATCTGCCTGATAAAATTAGTTTTTTTAAGGAGAGATGGTCCCTCTACCCCCGACTTCTTGAGTAATCCCCCTCCTCCTCATCGCCGAGAACCCTTATTCCACGGTTTCACATCGACAGTCTCCCTTGTGCCGTGTGCGCAGCGCCAAAGTTGGAATGGCAGGGTCACTGCGTCCCCATTGCCGACTGGTGGCGAAACATACTCGGAAGCTCTCCCATTGTATTTGCGATGGTTATGAAGGCCATAAGCAAACAAGCGCGAGCAGGTGCACTCTAACCGGGCCGTGCTTTCTCCTGAGTTAACACAAACTCGAAATGCTCTGCAGTCTCCTGGGTTGCTGGATTACGCCGGGTACCATGCTGGCGCCATACTGTCTGTGCATTCACGGCAAATCCTGTTGGACACACTTCGACTGAGTGCAATGCTACCTGCCAAAGACATACGTGCCTCCCCAAGCTTACGACACAAAGTAAATAAACGGAAACTAAAAGCCACGCAAAGAATTCTAACCACGGTCCAACACCCCTCCTCCCCTCCCCTATTCAAGACTTCGCAACAACTTGTTTGGAGTGTTGCCGAAGTAAACACAACAAAATTGGACTGCCCTCAACCAGCGGGTGTAATGTGGGTTAACACTCGTAGCTAAACTGTCCTGCAGTAGCGTGAACTCGACTAGTAAAAGCTAGGTTTGTTTTTTTCGATGTTGGAGAAACCATTTATTATTCGGCTCCCGAGACGCACCACCCGTGGTGGTATATCGAAGTGGGAGAAGAAACGTACTGCCGATATGCAAATAGCGGTGATTGACTTCCTGGTCGCTTGAAGATGAAGCAGAAACGCTGCAAATTATCTAGTAGGATGAGAAAAACCTATGTTTACATACTGTACAGAAGTTACATAAGTACGGGCATCAAAGTTGATTGATTTATTCGTGGAGTTTAACTGTCCCAAAACCACTATGTGATTACGAGAGACACCTTAGTGACGGGCTCCGGCAATCTCGACCACCTGGGATTCTTTAAACTGCACCCAAATCTGAGCAAACGGGCCTACATTTTCGCCTCCATCGGAAATTCAGCCGCCGCAGGTGGGATTTCATCCCGCGACCTGGCGGGCATCAACGTTACAAAGAAAAAAAAGCACTTTGGGAATGAATCGTCTTCTGTATGGCACCTCTGCGGGATTCGGTGGAACCGATGGTGCCTACCAACTTAAATCCGGTTCAAAATACTCGGTGGAACCCCGAGACCTGTTCTTATTTTCTCGGTGTTCTGCCCTTACACACCTCTCGGCTAATCTTCGCCTCTTTGTCCTTGATAGGACACTGCACTTGGTTGATGAAAAACTCCCCACGAGGACGGAACCTTCGTGCATGAGTGAGAATGAATCGTCTTCTGTATGACAACTCTACGGGGTTCAGCGGAGCCGATGGTGCCTAACAACTTACGTCCGGTTCAGAGCGCTTGGGGGAACTCTGGGACCTCTTCCTATGTCCTCGGTGCTCTGCCCTTACACACCTCTCGGCTAATTTTCACCTCTTTGTCCTTGATAGAACAGTACACTTGGTTGATAAAAAACCCGCCACGAGGATGGAACCTTCGTGCACGTGTGAGAATGAATCGTCTTCTGTATGACAACCCTATGGGGTTCGGCGGAGCCGATGGTGCCTAACAACTTAAGTCCAGTTCCGAGTGCTTGGGGGAACTCCGGGACTTCTTCCTATTTCCTCGGTGCTCTGCCCTTACACACCTCTCGGCTAATTTTCACTTCTTTGTCTTTGATAGAACACTATACTTGGTTGATGAAAAACCCACCACGAAGATGGAACCTTCGTGCATGTGTGAGGGCTCATACCCTGGCCTCCAATAACACAACAAAAATGGGACAAAACAAAACTAAAAAAATGCCATAGAGGCGTGGGCAAGCTCGGCGGCACAGAATTATCTAGTCAGAGCTACACGTACTGGAGATTGTGGCTACTGAACGGATTACCTGTAACTTGTCATCTTCTGGACGATGGGATAGTAAACCAGCTGTACCCTGTGCGCTGTAAAAGGTACCGCTCGTTGACCACCCGTGGTTCCACTTAAGAGCTCATTTGCAAGGATTAGCGCGGGAGCAGTCAAAGGCATGCCACTGCGACAATACTCACTGAATCGCCGACCTGGTACCCGACTGCTGTGCCATCAGCCACGCTTTAACGTGTCACCAGCCCGCCCACTCCCGAAATCTACTGGAGCTTAGCCGGACTGGGACGAAAGGTTGTCGGCAAACTCCGCATTTAAGCGACACGCGCTGCCTTTAAACAGCATGCGTGAAGACAGCATGCGGCTGGACCGCAGCTCCACCGATGTCACAACGCCATGACGCGTTAAAAAAAAGGCCCCTTGAAACAGCTGTGAGGTCCTCACAACGACTTTTACAATCCTATTTCTTTATTGCCCACGTCGGGGATGGTTCTTTTTTTCTTGAGTTAACCGTAACTCGAAACGCTCGGCCGTTTCTGGAGCTGCTGAACATCGCGGCGTACCATGCTGGCGCCGTACGGTCTGTGCGGTCACGGTCAATCCGGTCGGAAATGCTTCGACTGAGTACCATTAAAGTAATGCTGCCTGCCAACGTCTAATGTGCCTTCCCAAGCTTACGACACAAAGTAAATAACAGAAAACTAACATGGCCGCGCAACCAATTCGTAGCACGGACCTCCACAAGCTCTTTAACGCAGTCACGTTAAATTCTTTTTTGTAGTTTAATGATATACCGCCTATAATAATTCAACAGGCCCATTCACACTGACGCGCTTACCCACTTTGTGGATGCTGAAGATGAGGGTAAAGATTACTTATGTCTGATTGCTTTGTAATGGGCGGGCTTTAAACCACTCACTGCTTGTGCAATTCACATAGTGCAGAGTCTGTTGTGATTCAACGCCTTGGCATGAGCTGTTGAATATGTTAACGCAACTCACACATTGCAACCTGTGAGATTGTTGTTTGTTTTATTTTCAAATAGTTTCAAGCCTAGCCACTACTTTTTCGTATTTGCCACGTAGAGGGCGTGTGTGCAATTGGTACCTAGACCAGTGATCTTGAATTTTTGAACACATAGCAAATTGTCTGTCACGGAATACGCTCATTTTTTGCTAACACGCAACGATGACCGTGGCATCTGCAATATTTTCGGGAAATGAGCTCTGTAACGCTTTCTTGATAATGCTTCAATCTTCTTCAGTACGCTGATGTGCAGGCAACAGAATTAAATGATCGCTTCTGCGTAGAACCACTACAATTTACTAATATTTCGATGAGAGTTACTATGCTGTGGTTAACTTGACGCCAATGTTGACAATGAAAATGACAAACGGTAATTTGATTAGTAAAGTGCAGCTAACTCAATTCAAGTCAATTCAACTTTTATTCTTGCAATTTATACAAGCTGGATGGTTCCATTAGGTTGAACCCTTAATAAGTAGCCTGAAGAAACCCAACCGCGAGACAGTAATAAATTTATACATAGCAGTAACGACAAGCAGTTCCGTGCAATGGCGAGCAAACCAGGGAGAAAAAATAAATACAATATTGTCACGGGGTCGTGACATGCCGAAGACAGGAGACTTTGGATGGAATTTAACTGTTTATTTGGGTGAACGTGTGCCCGGTAAACGGAAAGTTCAATTACAGCAGCAGTCTTGAACTGATAGCGGCGAACGCAGCGTCGGCCTTCGATCAACAACTGACAAGCGGCGAAGCGCTTCGGCATTTATACTCTTGCTGTCGAATGTTCTGGCGTTATCGCTGGCGGTGGCGTAGGTTCCAGAACAATCTGTACCGTTCGCACAGTGGGCGTGATCTTAAGGAAATGATCTACTACAGTCCGGAACCTTCTCAAAAACTGCAGGCGCGGTTTGCGCTGAGAATTGTGTAGTGTTTTGGGACGATAACAAAACTTGGGAAATGGAGCGCGTGGCATTGCCCCCCTCTGAAAATAGGTATCATCCCGATGCTTTGATTGATTTGTGGGGTTTTAACGTCCCAAAACCACCATATGATTATGAGAGACGCCGTAGTGGAGGGCTCCGGAAATTTCGACCACCTGGGGATCCCGATGCTTTAACTAAAGATGAAGGTACAACAATAATGCAAGAGAGTACATTGAATAAATTACGATACAATATAATACAAAATACACTGTTTCAGTTTGTTAAAGCACATGAAACGGCTTGAGGCGCGCGACATGGACGACTTCAGGTCGCGATCGGCGTCGTTCAGAGTTCGTGATAACGACGGGGACAACCTCGTAATCAAGTGGGCCGAGACGTCGAACTACCCTGTACGGTCCGAAGTACCGTCGCAGAAGCTTTTCCCTTAATCCACGTCGGCGTATCGGCGTCTTCACCCAAACACGTTCACCGGGCTGGTATTCCACGAAGCGTCGTCTAAGATTGTAACGGCGGTTGTCGGTCGTCTGTTGATTCTTGATACGGAGACGCGCGAGTTGTCGGGCTTCTTCGGCGCGTTGAAAGTACTCACTCACATTGAGGTTTTCTTCGTCGGTGCCGTTGGGTAACATGGCATCGAGTGTTGTTGCCGAGCTGCTTCCCTAGGCCAATTTGAATGGAGATATCTGCGTCGTCTCCTGCACAGAAGGCTGCAGCTCTTCTCGAAACCCGCATGCAGATGCCAAACGAAAACTGTAGGCGCGGTTTGCGCTGAGAATTGTGTAGTGTTTTGGGATCATAACAAAAAACTTGGGAAATGGAACGCATGGCAATATCATAATTTCTTGTACACAGTGTTAAATATACAAGAAATGCATTGCAACTGGCCCCGCCGCGATGGTCTTGTGGCTAAGGTACTCGGCTGCTGAGCCACAGGTCATGAAGAGATCAAATCCCGGCTGCGGTGGCTGCGTTTCTAATGGAGCCGGAAATGTTGCTGGCCCGTGTGCTCAAATTTCAATGCACAATAAAGAACCCCAGGTGGTTGAAATTTCCGGAGCCCTCCACTACGGCGTCTCTCACTATCATATGATGGTTTTGGGATGGTAAACCCCATAAATCAATCAATCAGCATGAGAACTGCACGGTGAGTGCAGTTGTCGTGCAATTAAACTCAGAGAGTGTAGTTCAAGTTTTTTCCTATGTAGCTGGCACTTTGGACGCTTTGGTCTCATTTTCAGTACAACAGCTTGTCGCAACTCATATTGAGAACGAATGTACATGTGCAGTGTGTTTAAGCACAACCGCCATTCTTTTTTATTCACTATTCATCCTCCACTACACTTGCAGATTAGCAAACCGGAATTAACTATAGCTAAGCAACCCTCCTTTTCTTTATTCCCTGTTGCTCGCATCGGCTTATCCGATGCCATCTTAAGAACACACAGTGTGTGATGAAAGCATATTCTGAATAATCATAAAATGTCCTTTTTGAGGTTCGAATATAGTATTCGATTTACATAACAGCGGCTGTAAGGAAGATGTACGTTCTGCTTATGTAATTTGACTACTCCGTCAGTAAGATGTGCAGACAGTGATATTTCATATCTTGAGAGTTGTTTTTTTAACTAAAGAGATGAGACAATATTTTACGTGGCTTGAAACCTTTGGTTTTTAGAAAAATATCTTGTTCGAAGATCAGGTATTTAACAAATTTGAATCTTTGCCAAATCAACAAAACAAAGATAGAATTCAAGAAAGACTTGCGAGCTTTTTTCGTTTTGGAACGTCATCAAAACTCTTGAAATCTGCTCTGAAAACGTAAGTGTATAGTAGTTTACAGCTTAGTTTAGTGCACTGAGAGAAAAAATATTGTCACGGAATCGTCACATGTATGAATGGAATGCACTGTGAGTCTAACGATAAATTGTTTATTTGGTCGAACCCATGCCCGGTAAACGGATGGTTGGATCGCAGTCTTGCACTGAATGTGGCGAACGGAGCGTCGGCTGTCGATCAACTGACAAGCTGCGAAGCGTGGCGGAAGAGAGAGTAAGCGCCAGCTTTCATTATAGATGAGGGATTTAAAAGAAGGGACACGAGAGAAACAGGCAGTGGTTGCTTCAACGAAATATCACCATAATTTGTATGTACGCTAATTGGTAGTTGCAAGAGTTAGCATCTCGCGCTCAGTTCCAGAAATAGTGAATACACCTCACTAGAAAAAGAAGTATTACATTCTGTGCTCGCATACCTTGACCTTACCAATATTAGTGTGTTGTCTGCCTGTTGGAACAGTGACTACGCCCCTCGGCTACTGATGTGAAGGTCGCGAGTTCGATCCCGGCCGTGGCAGTCGCAATTTGATGGAAGCGAAATGGTTGAGGCTTGTGTACTGTGCCATGTCACTGCAACTTAGAAGACATCCGGAATGGCCCACATATCTGGAGCCCTCCACTGTGGTGTCTCTCATATAGCTGTGGTGACTTTCGAAGGCAAAATCACAGATATCCTTGTGATAAGTAAATATTAGTGTGAAGTGTGGTGCTGCTTACACCGCACTAAAGTTCCTAGTTAATTAAACGTGCCCACCATGTTGACGCAGGGCTTACGGTGCTCAGCTTCCGACAAGAAAGACGCAATTCGCATCGGGGCCTTGGCGGTATCACTACGATGAAAGTGATAAACTGAAGCTATTTGTATTCTAGAAAGTGATGATGCCCCTTGATTATAGAGAATGAGTAAAAAATATTATCAACGTTTTGTCTCACATGACCCAGAAAATATTTTTATTGTATTGGTTTAAAAGTTAATAAATTTTTAATATTCTTGTTTTTGTATCACTAACCATCTGTCGTGCAATAGTTCTTGCGAACAATGTAAATGTGAATAGGTCTACCGCCAATCTTTTACAATGAAAGTATACATGTGTGGAAAATTCAGTAAATTCTCTAAATATGATACATAAAGACTGAAATATAACCAAAGAAAGCTAGCTCTCAATAAGGAATAGGAAATTTCATACAATTGAGGCCATTAAGTCACCCCATGAGAGCTATGCCGCATGTCATGGTTGTGTAGTTTGTGTCTGTTAAGAAAGAAATATTCGGTTTCGGAGTTGAAAAACTTGAAACCGCAGCCTTTCAGCGTGGCACAGAAGTTATTCGTAAACTCGGGGTTTTCGCTCACTGATTTGGGCACGGGACACCTAAAATTCTTTTCACAGATTGGTTTAATTAAATTATGGTTGTCGTGGCTGTCACTGAACCTGGGTCCTTGAGTAGTTGCGCTACCTAATTGTTGTACGTTGAAACACAGCACAAGATCACAAACCGGCAACTGCGTTGCGTACTATTAAAGCCATAAAATATTTGCTAGACTGTTACACAATTGAAAAAGAATTTCAGCGTCGTCTGCTTGTCATGAGGTTTTAGGCATTTTAGTTAAAGAGAAGTTGAGCTGTGCCCTAAAAAGAATAGGAGGCGTTCTTCAATACACCACGTTCTTCAAAGCTTTCTGCTTGCTCTTACGTGCTTTTACCAACTGAGTGCTTATCGTCAGTTTTGTTCACTTCCACATTGGAATAAGCTTCAGTTAGAATCTGATTTACTCCAGAGAGGAAATGTGTTTAAAAAGGGAGTCCATTAGTCTGCGGGTGGTATGCTGTCGTTTTTCGATGAATGAAGAGGAAAGCGCGGCCTCTGTCACTAACGACCTCTAGAGGTGTGCCATGTCGAAGGATAAAGCGACGTAAAATGAAAGAGGCGACATCCTGAGTGGTAGCGTTTGGTAAAGCGGCTGTTTCGGCGTAGCGTGTTAGATGGTCGACCACCACTTTAATCCACCGATTACCATCTGGTGTCAATAGAAGGGGGCCGTAGAAGTCAACGCCAACGCGATCAAATGGCTTGGCAGGGCACGGAAGTGGCTGCAATTCACCTGTCGCACGTAGCGGTGTTGATTTGCGTTGCTGGCAGTCAGTACAGCACAGTAACATTTTGCGTACAAAATTGTACATGCCGCGCAAGTAATAGCGATGGCGAAGGCGTTCATATGTTTAGAACACCCCGGCGTGGCCACATTGTGGATTGTCGTGAAGAGCGGCGCATACCTGCAATCGTAAAGTGCGTGGAATGACCAGTAGCCACCGGCGGCCATCAGAAGCGTAGTTCCGTCGATGAAGAAGTTGATCGCGGATGGCAAAATGGAAAGCTTGACGTCGGAGGATTCGAGATACCGGAAGGGTTGGCGTACCGGATAGACATTCGAGAAGAGATGCGATCCACGGGTCACGACGTTGTTCAGTGGCAATTGAGTCAAGATTTAACGATGACAAGGTCTGGAGGCACGTGTTTCCGCACGTTGAATCTGGTGGCAAAGGTGAGCGGGAGAGGGCGTCAGCGTCAGAGTGTTTGCGTCCACAGCGGTATACGACGTGAATGTTGTACTTCTTGATGCGGAGTGCCAATCGCGCAAGGCGACCAGAAGCAACACCACCTAGAACTAGAGAAGGCCTGTGCAGGGCTGCGTGACGTCACTGCAGTGAGATCGGCCTAAAAGTCGGCTTCACCCAATGCTACGCTGTTTCTTTCCGAAATGGCATTTTCCCTACATTATTCTTATTATTTTCGCGGTTTCGGAGTGCACATAATATTTGCATTAAGGAATATTTTCAGTATGTTTTAACTAACGCTGGCTTGAAATAATTCATCAGGCACTCGTGAAATTCTTAACAGCATGCACAGCAATTTCGTGCAGTTTAAAAGAGGCTTAAATTTTCGTTGTGAGACATATTTATTCGTGATACATCATAATCCAAACAGGCAGAACAATTCATAAGAAAGAAGATTATGCTTGAAGAGTACTGAGCTTCCGCTTCGCAGCCTTGCTTTCAGTTCATTTATTTTCAACTTTGTTCCGCTTTGCAGCCTTGCTTTCATTCAGCTTGTTCTTTTGAACTTTGCACAAAATATTCAGCAGCGTATTGGCAGCAGCACTGAGAACATAGTTTAAGACAAGTTCAGGTGAGTGGCCACCATCGCAGAAATCCAAGTCTTCATTGCACTCAACAACGGAAGTCGCGAGGCTTACAAGAACTTCATTTTGTTTTGCACAAGCAAGAAATTGTGATGCGTACTTCGGACTTCTCAGCTTGTCGAGCACAATTTTCATTGTGAGCACGGCATTCACAACTACCGCTTGTGAAAATTCCAGTCCACCACGCGTTGCATTAGCTATCAGCACATCATCATCCAGTTCAATGGTCCGATTCTCAACAGTCAAGTTTCCTGGCAGGAAGAGCAGGCAAGTTTCCTAACTGCAGCATATGCACAATATCCTGCTACATATGTAATAGCTGGTAGAATTTTCTCCTTCTTCACATCATCGTCCATCACTGCAACATCAAACTGCTTAACAAAGAATTTCAAATCAGTGGTAGGAATGCAACGTGCAATGGTATCCAAGTTGGGAAGATCAAGTAGCTTCTGAAGTCTCAGCTTCTGCTCGGATTCATAAATCTGACGTATCAAAACGTAGTATTGGGCACCAGACAGCTGCCTGTACCTGCCAAACCTGTCTTCCAAACTGTCGGTTTGAAATTTCCCTAGCAAAACGTATTTGAACCGAAGTTCTTCAATGCAATACGTTGACACCTCAACAAGGGCATGTGAGGTATGTCGCAGTACCATGTGCGTTTCGCGAGTTAACTGGCCAGCATTATGCTTCAAGCTCTCTCTGCCAGTGGTCCAATCAATCCACAATCTTGTTTAGAAACTCAATTTGGTGGCATTGCAGTGCACTTATCGGTTCTTAAAATGGGTCTCGGAGACGCTGACCTTAGAATGGGGTCTTGACATTCACCACATTCCACCATGTCAAAACATTGTTAATAAGTTCCAATGTACCAGCTTTATGCTCACGTGCGACTTTGGTGCTTCTTAGTGCTGCAGCAGTTTAACTGTTGAAGATCTCAGTGCGAGCTTTACATTTTGTCGCTCTAGATTGGATGGATTCAGCGACTTGAAGGACAAAGTTGGAGCTAGTCGCAAAAGCTCATTTTTTTCTCCTTCATGCAACTTGCATAGTGTGTTAAACGAGGCTGTCAGGACAGATGGGTTTTCCGAGAGGACACTGAAATTGGGGAAAAAGATGCACCTTCCACAATTACGCTGATTCAGCCAGTTATTTCGGATACACTTTAATATATGCACTGCATCCAGAATAAAAAACAAGGGTCTTGATGAGTATGACGGGTGCCTGTATACAATGCTCACTTTGGGAGGATCAGCAAAAAATGACATAGCATTTCGGTTGATCGAGTTGTTGTCAGACACCACTGCAACTACTCGTGTTCCAATGTCTTCTAGGTGCCTGATCAGCAGATCAAGAAATTCATGTAGCTGTTTCGCTTCTATTTGTGCTACTGGAAGTATATGCACAACATCCTTGCTTGATGATAACAAGCTTTGTATCATAAAGACGTATGCTGTCTTTGCCGCATTTTCATTGTTTGTCGCTGCACCAGTGACATAACCAGCCTTGTACTGAAAGGATGCCTGCAGGTGGATCTCGTCAATCATAAGCGTCACAAAGCGCTCATGGGGTTTTAGTGTTGATGCCAGTCTCCGTGCATAAGAAAGGAATGAATCCTCTTGTTGCTTTCTGGATGGGCTAGCACGGTAAGAGGCACAAATGCGTCTTATTGTCCGTGGATGTGGGAGCTTTAATTTTGCTGTACTCCTGACGAATCTGTATGCGTGCGGCGAAATTGTGTACACAAGTCTGCAGAACACCAGAAAGTCAGCTGGGTAAGTCGACGCCTTAGTGAGGAGAACTTGAAGTTGCTGTGTCACAAATTTGACGACTTGCACCTGCCACTCATGCGGGAGAGCTGAAGATGACAGTTGCTCCAGGAGTGCCACGACACGCTTCAGCAGAATCTCTAGTTGGAGTTCGTTATTTGTGGAATCCTTCGTGACGTCTTCCACATCGCACAGAACTTTGTGAAGCACTCTCAAGTCAGAAATTGTCATAGGAAGCACAAAGGAACCTAGGTTTTGTAACCTCATTTCACCAACATACACTGCCAAAGAAAGGTCGGATGCCACTGTCACTGCACGATGCACAACTGGGGCACCTTGGTCGCTGAAGTTGAGGAAAAACACTTGTTTCTGGGTGACCACCTTGGTCCAGAAGTCAGTAAAAGAAAGGTCACCTACTGCTGTCAATAGGTCTTCGAAAGTGGCGATGACATTCTTCTTTTCTTCCGCTTCGTGAGACTGCTCTGATAACCGTATTGCTTCCTGCAACGCTTCTGCGTCCACACGAGCACGCCTTTTTTCTGGGATCTCGCGTGCAGAAGTTTCTTGGCGGGACAAGTAAGCAGGGCAATTAGGGAAAACGCTTGGGATTGCAGATGGCTTCAAGCGCCTCAGCTTGAGGGGTACTTCAATTACTTTCTCAGTCATGCTGTCAGTGTAGCTGGTGGAGTCTACAAAGTCACTTTCAAGAAAGTGGTGCTCACAGACCTGGAACATAAGCACAAACAACGAAGTATAAGATGAAAGCGACAGAATTATACAAAACAGTTTTACAGAATTATATGATCCCAGTGCGCCGTTTGTAAAGATTAAGACAAATTCTTTCGCTTTATTTATCTGCTTCTGTACGGCAACCACGACCACGCAGTCAACAAGAATGGCGTCTCACTTAGCGAACCTTGCTTTGAGACGGTAAACCACGAGCCATCGTTTGTTTGGCACTCAAGTAGTGGCGGACGCCCCACATGTAAAGTAACTACGCCGTCTACATCGTATGTTCGACGCAGGCAGTTTTACTCGCGAATACATTGCGCTAAATCAATTTCTGATAAGGCAGAACCGCACATGAGCAACCTGAGGCGTAAACATGGCACTATACACTTTACGGCACGAACATGCAACAATATTACACTGAAACACACCATTTGCTCAGTTGTCAATCCTTAAGGTGCATAGCGCGTCGTAACGGTTGCATGCGTCACGCAATTAACTAGACTCTGTTCCCACGAGAAGCACGACTGCCGGAAAACAAACGGGAACATGTGCTTACCAAAGTGTACTTCGTAGGTGTGAAGTTTTCCCGCCGCACAGCCTTCGTCCCCGCTGCATTTTGGGCGGGGTCCAACGGAAACCTGTACACGCGTGCTCGCGGTCCATTAGCGTAGTTCGATTGGCAGTTCGGTGCACAGCAGCACCCAGGCATTTCCGCCAGCACACCAGCAAAAGTTCATGCAGCACGCCTGAGCAACTGAGTACAAAGAAAATGCACGCCAACAAGCTGCAGCACTGGAAATAGTGTCAGCGTTGCCAGATGCTTAGGCTGATACCGCTAGCATTGGTGCTCCTATGTATTCAAGCCTGCAGTATATCGCAATTTTTATAACCAGTACTGCGCCGCATAAATAGACCATGATGTAAATGAAAACACATGTAAATTTTCCTTATTTTCTGCATCAAAAAAACACCTTGCGGCTGCCACATTCAATAAACAGTTTTCTACCCACAACGCGCATGCTGGAAGATGGATTCCGTACTAGCCACAGCCGAAAGCCAAGCCGAGCCGTGCCAGTTCCCGTGCGCGCCGTGCGCTCTCTCTGCTCGCGTCGTCGGGCTTGCAGATCTCACTGTGGTGACGTAGTTGGTGTGGAGAGGGGGACATGCGCGGGCCTTCTCCTAGTTCTAGGTGGTGTTGCCAGAAGGGTCTTTCAGCGTGGAGAGACAGCAAAGCGCGTGGTGATCAGTTACTAGATCGAACGGGTGACCGTATAAGTACGGCCGGAACTATCCAAGCGCCCACACCAGAGCCAAACACTCTGTTTTTGTCACGCTTTAATTAGTTTCGGCTTTCGTCAGAGTGCAGCTAGCGTAGGCTACAACGTATTCTGTATAGCCGGGCATTCGTTGAGCGAGGACAGCACCCTGCCCGACGCCGCTGGCGTCGGTGTGCACTTTGGTAGGAGCCGTCGGGTCGAAGTGGCGAAGAATAGGTGGGGAGGTGAGCAGACAGCGCAGAGTAGTGAAGGCAGCGTCACATGCAGGGGACCAGGAGGAGAGGTTCACGTCACCGCGAAAAAGATGGGTTAGTGGTGACATGATGGATGCAAAATTGTCAACAAAGCGCCGGAAATAATAGCATAGCCCTACAAAACTGCGAAGCTCCTTCATGGTCGTCAGCTTGGGAAATTCTGCGACTGCTCGAAGTTTTGCTGGGTCTGGTAATACGCCGTGCTTCGACACGATGTGGCCTAGGATGACGAGCTCGCGTGCAGCGAAGCGGCATTTTTTCAGGTTAAGCTGCAGGTCAGTGTTGGTCAGACAAGTCAAAACGTGACTGAGGCGTAGGAGGTGCGTAGGAAAGTCGTGCGAGAAAACCACGACATCGTCGAGGTAGCAGAGGCGCATATTCCACTGGAGGCCACGTAACGTATTATCCATAAGTCGTTCAAACGTGGCAGGCGCGTTACAAAGCTCAAACGGCATGACCTTAAACTCGTATAGTCCGTCAGGCGTAATAAATGCAGTTTTCTGGCGATCGGCTTCAGCCATTGGAACTTGCCAGTAGCCAGACCACAAATCTAGCGAGGAGAACAATTCCGCTCCGTGAAGGGTGTCAATGGCGTGATCAATGCGCGGCAAAGGATATACGTCCTTGCGGGTTATCTTATTCAAACGGCCATAGTCCACGCGAAATCAGATACATCCGTCTTTCTTACACACCCAGACGACAGGAGACGCCCAGGTACTGTGAGATCGTCGAATGACGTCTCTACGAAGCATATCTTTGACTTGATCGTTGATGACGCGATGCCCTTCAGTGGAGACACGGTATGGTCTTTGACGCAGTGGCTGGTGTAGACCGGTGTCAATATGATGCTTGACTTGCGACGTGCGGCCTAGTTCAGGTAGCGACACATCGAAAGAATTCCGGAACTCATGCAGAAGATCAAGCAGGTAGGCATGTTCAGTGGGAGTGAGGGGGTCGGCGATGGCGCTGGAAAACGTATCCTTGGACGACTCCTCGAGGGCCGACAATGATTTTGGGTGGTCTCAGTAGTCATCCGGGACATCAACCAAAGACAAAGGGTCGAGATCCTGCACGCGGCCAAGACATTCCCCCGCAAGCAAAGTGACAGGTGTGAAAAGCGGGTTGAGTATGAACATATTGCTTCTTCCGGCAGCAAGGTCAATCGTTGCGAAAGGCAGCGGCAGAGCTCGACGACTCGTGAAGATATCGGAGGGCATGAAGAAGACTGTAGCGTCAGTGTAGGCGTTGCATGAAACTGGAACAAGTGCGAAATTTTCAGGTGGAATATCGGTATCTTCATGCGCGAACAACTTCGGCGGCTGATGAAGAGCGTCTAGTAATGGGACATCACAAAAGGGTGAAAACTGAACTTCAGCGCATGCGCAGTCGATGGCGGCATTATGACGGGATAGGAAAGCCCATTCGAGGATGACGTCATGCGAACAGACAGCGAGGACAATAAACTCCCCAATATAAACAATGCCTTCGATGGACACTCTTGCAGTGCAGGCTGTGAGAGGCGTTACTTGCTGTGCACTTGCGGTGTGGAGTGACAGTTCCGAAAGTAGCGTTGTGACTTTACGTAATACACGGCAGGCATTAGCGGCAGTAACAGAAACAGTGGTGCCGGTGTCCACAAGGGCGAAAGTACAACAATCTTCAACAGTTACTGCAACCACGTTAGCAGGAGAGGGGCGAGGGCTTATACATTTCAAAAATGGCGCAGTTCTTGCCCCTTGAACTGCGGTGCTTAGTTTTCCTGGCCAGGTCTGGGCCGGCGACGCATGGGGGAGGGCGATCGCCGACGAGGAGAGGATGTGCGCGGCGTCACGATGTCGGGGTCGTTGGGAGGGGCATAGTGAGGTGCCGAGACCGGCCCGTATTGCGCGAAGGGTTGGCGGCCAGGTTGCGACGATTGGACATAGTCGCCGAATGTGTGAGGTCGACGGCGGCAATAGCGGGCAACGTGTCCCGGAGTGAAGCAGGCGTGGCATATCGGTCGGTTATCGGGCGTCCTTCAAGAATTTTCGACTGGTGGTGCCGCCCAAGGTGCAGTGTAAGCAGCCGGGTGTGCGGGCTGTGAACGCGAGGTGTAGGGGGGTGGTTGCGGAAGCCTACGCACAGTGTCTGCGAATGTCAACGGCGCTACTACAGGCTGCATCTCTTGCGAACAGGCGACAGGAGGAGCCACAGGCTGCGCTTGATACGTTAGGGGTGCGGCCACAGGCTGTACGGCTGGCGGATAGGCGACAGGAGGGCCTACCGGCTGCGCGACACGCTGGCAGTGAACATGGCTGGATAGAGGCGTCTCATGGTGCGCAAGAGGAACAGCTTGGGCAACCTCTTCCGAAATAGCTGTGGGAAGCGGGGCAGGTAGACGGGTGGTGGTCTCGTTAGCGAAGGGCACAAGGGAAAGTTGGCGGGCGACTTCCTCACGGATGAAAGCTCGAACATGCTGAAGCAACAGTGAATCGTCAGGCAGGGTGTCGAAGCCCCGCCGCGGTGGTCTAGTGGCTAAGGTACTCGGCTGCTCACTCGCAGGTCCCGGGCTCAAATCCCGGCTGCGGCGGCTGCATTTCAGATGGAGGCGGAAATGTTGTAGGCCCGTGTGCTCAGATTTAGGTGCACGTTAAAGAACCCCACGTGGTCGAAATTTCCGGAGCCCTCTACTACGGTGTCTCTCATAATTATATGGTGGATTTGAGACGGTAAACCCCACAAATCAACCAATCAATCAGGGTGTCGAAACTGGACAGTGTTTTATCACCATGCTGAGGCTGCCGAGTCAGAGTGCATTGCTTCTTTAACTCGTCGTAGCTCTGACACAAGCTGACGACTTCGGAAACTGTGCTCAGATTTCTTGCCAAGAGCATTTGAATTGCGCCGTCTTCAATGCCTTTCAAGATGTGTTTGACCTTGTCAGATTCGGGCATGGTGTCATTCGCACGTAGACAATGGTCGACGACGTCCTCAATATAGCTGGTAAAGGTCTCGCCAGTCTGCCGAGAGCGGACGCGCAAGCGCTGTTCTGCCCGCTGCTTGCGGACAGCCGGCCGACCAAACACTTCAGCACTTGACGTCTTGAAGACGCTCAATGTGGGGATGTTGTGTTTGAGGTTCTTAAACCACAATTCGGCGATGCCAGTAAGATAAAATATGACGTGGCCCAGCTTGTCGGCTTCATCACACTTATTGTTGGCGCTCACCAGTTCGTAATGCTCGAGACAGTCTTCGACGTCGGTCCCATGCGCACTGCTGAAACCTTCGGGTCCCGTAGTCTAGGATGGCCAGGGCAGTTGAACAGGGGCGAAGGCGCCGATGTAGTGGCGTTGTCAGTGATGGCAGGCGGTAGCATGCGGCTTCGCAGCTCCAGAGTGTAGCAACGGGGATTAACAGCATCTCCATCAAATCTGAAGAGGTTTATTAGCCGTTAAAGACAGCGACGAGATAGCGTGAAGAACCGTCCAGCGGTCAGAACAACAACGAACCGAAGCACGAGCCGAGAGAGCCGGGCGTTGGCGATGCTGCTTGCTGCAGGCACATCTTCTTTTTCAAATTTGTTTCTCTTTTTCGCTCAAAAATAGGTTTAGCAGCGTTGTTTCAGTAACAATCGCGATCGATGTAACCGATCGTAATTAATTGTGATCACTGCGTCAGTCCCAATCGATTCAGCGATGGCACATATAAGTCGTCATTTCCCGGTTTGAAGAACTCCACACGGTCTTCTTCGTGCAAGGCGTCCGCGCATCGAGCGTGAGACAAGCGCTTACAAACGTGCACTTGAACTGAGCACAGGATTCTAAACCGGTGGAAATACATGCCGTCGAGATGACGCAGCTTCGCTAACAAACACACGTAAAATTATTCAGGCACACACAGCATAACCTAATTCACCTTATAAAGCATACAACACTGTTTATTCACGTCCCTACCTCCTCTGCAGCAGAAATTGTTGCTTAGCATGGCTCCCTAGAATATACGTCACATCCCAGAGACCGAGTGAATGGTCGGTGTTTTCCGACTCAAAACCGACCTTACAGGGCATGCAGTCAATTATTCGACGAGGTTGCCACGAACAGTTAACGTACGATGTTGTCACGCTTCTTCAACACGTCACAGAAGCAGGCCATGAGGTCAATTTTCAGTGACTACCTGACCATTGTTAGATCAGTGGCAATGATTCCGCAGACAACGCGGCTCGCATATTCCACCAAGAGCACACCCTTCCGATTCCTTTGTCAAGGACAGACGCTGCAAAGCAGCTTTGTCACCTGGCACATAGTCTGTGTTTGCTGGAGTGGAACATCCCAAGCAGAAGATATACGATGATCTACCAAATAAAGCTTCGAGGGAAAATTCGACCTCCATCCGGACTTCGTCGACGTGAAGCTTCGCTTTTTTTTGTCGCCTTTGCTTTGAGGTTGCCTTCACAAAAGCCTGTTACATACAACCTCATTAAGCTGACCGACAGTGCAGAATGTGACGTCTGCGGCACCAAAAAAGACATCGACCATCTGCTATGCCATTGCCCTCGATTTGCATCTTGAATACAGAAGCTTTCTGACGCATTGCGACAACCGTACGATCGGCCACTTTCCATTCGTAACTTTCATGGCCTATTAGTTCCGTGACTATACATTCAGCAAGGCGGTCGTTGAGATGATCGCCCCGAAACAGACGATAGCGGGAAGTACCCTTTTAGCGAAGACTGCAATTGTTCGCGTTTCCGTGGCCCTTGTATATCCAGAAAGTAGCGGAGGGCTAACATAGTATAATAAGTAAATAATTGCTGGGTGGCATGTTGGGAAGATAAATATGTGCAAAATTGTAAGTAAGGCCCACACGTACGCTCTTCCTATTGCGGGCAGTACGTAATCGCGCGCAACGCTGCACAAATCGCACCAGATGTGAACGTCATGGAAGCGCTTCACAGACGCCTCAGATGTGTAATGTAATGATCTGACGAACTGCAAACCTGGAAGGTTCTGTACTCGTGCAGCAAGTGAGTTCTGCATACATTCACGGGCCTTGGTTATTTGCCTGCTGAATTTGCCCTCTTAACCCCTGATGACTTACTGGGGCGCTAATTTGAATGGAACGCTTAAATTTATTCCAGGTGTATATAGGCTGTGAGCATCGAGTGTTGCAGTAAAATCAGTCAGCTTTTTTTTTCTTTTTACTTTCTTTTTCACTTGAGAAACTCCAACGTTTAGGCAATATCGAGACCAATCAAAGCGTTGAAAAATACCACAAACGCGTGTAAACAAGCTGCAGCGTCTGCTGTTTGAAGCAGGTTCAAAACTTCAATCATCTCAACAGAGCTTTCAGCCGGCACCGCTCAGCGGCGCCACGGCGCCTGCAAATTGCAATTACAGATGTTACTGGAGCACCATCCTCGTCCTTTGTTGGCTTAAAAGGCAGTCAAAACCGTCTTGCACTTTCAGGGGTGAAGCTCCTTATGGCGTGGCTCGTGCGTCCCTCGTAGTACATAACCACCAGTGGCACATACCCGAAATAGGTATAACATTAGACCTCTAAGGTGGTGCCGGTGAGAGATTTCTTCTGTGCATTGTTTAACAATAAAAAATACCAAATGGCTGCTAATGCCAATAATAAATGCCAATGGCTGCTAATAGGGAATGAGACCCAGGACATTCGGTTTTTAGTCAACGCGCACGTTGCGATCCCCAATAGCAGCCATTGGCAGGTACATTGAGCACTATCGAAAAAGAAAGGGTTGCTACATTATACTCGCTGGGTGTAACCTCCTTAGTTTTAGAAAGGTTTAGCGAGCGTTGAGCCGCAGGGCCATGAATACAATGAACTAATATATAACATGAATGAATTCGAGGTGGTTAAAGGGGGGAAGCAGATACGAAGCGCAAGCCGTAAGAAATTAAAAGCTGAATCCTCCTGTCTCTCATTTCACATTAGCAGCCACTGACATGTACATCGAGCACTATCTGACAGGAAAAGGTTGCTACGTTATACTCGCTGGGCGTAACCTCCTTGGTTTTAGAAAGGTTTAGCGAGCATTGGGCCGCAGTGCCATGAATACAGTGAACTAGTATATACCATGAACTAAAGGTGGTTGAAGGTGGGAAGTATACCCGAAGCGCAAGCTGTAAGAAAGTGTGCGTGTGCCACCTCTCGTTTAGTGTCTCTCAGGCTGGTGTGCGGACGCACACCCATCGCGCTCCACTGCGAATGCCAATTCTGACCGGTCAACAGCCCCTACTCTTCCTGAGCTGCGCGGACCCTCTTCTGCGAAGTTCACCTGAACATTTCGACACCTGGTTCACCAAGGTGGGCTCGTTTTTCATGATTTTAGAGGCCTATTCGCTGTACCAGCGAGCTAAGCCTAGGCGAGGTTAGGCGAGCCTCCCCGTCTACGGCGCTCGCACGCCAGCTGCGAGATGCCGCAGCAGATTGCCATGGAAGGGGACGACCCCACCCCTGAGGAATCACAAGGAAACGGATGGTTCTCCGTTCTAAAAAGATGGCAAGAATCGCGCGCGAAGTCACACGCAGCCCGCCAGTCTGGAACGCAATGAGGCGCAACAGCGACGCTTAACGCTGCTCTACGACGCGTCGCAGCTGCGAGCTGACTGCTGGCGATGCCACGTAGTCTCAATCGAGTCATCGTGCGGCCGGGAGGCGGCCTCAACGTGCAAGCCTTCAGCCCGCACAGGATTCTCGCCGCATTAACCAAGGCAGCTCAGCTTGCGCCGTCGGTAATGGAGGAGGACATTATTTGTCCCAACTCGATGCAAAACATTTTTGTCGTCAGTACGCCTAGTGCTACTAATGCAGCAGCGTACAGTCGAGTAACCGAGATAATTCTCACCGACCAGAGACACCCGGTCACGGCCTACCTCTCACCTGCTGGTATGACGAGCCGAGGCGTGATTCGCGGCGTCGACACTGACTTTGACGACGCCACACTCAACCGCATGCTAATCCAACCGCGTAACTCAAGCCTACTAGGAGCGCGTTGCATCAAGAACACTGGAACTGTGATTCTGATCTTCAACGGGCTCAAAGTGCCTAACTACGTCTACTGCGGTCAGGTCATCTACCACTGCACGTTGTACAAGCGCCAAATAGACACCTGCCGTACCTGCGGCCAAGTGGGCCATCGCCAAGACGTGTGCCCCGCTCCTTCAACCAAGGTCTGTGACCACTGCGGTCACTTACCAATGGACAACCCACACGTGTGCAACCAACCAGTGTGTGCCTTATGCGGCGAAGCACACTGCACTGGCGACCGTGAATGCCGACATCGCTATCAGCTGCCTTACCTGGTGCGCCGTCGTCGTCAGCGCCGTCGCCAACGAAAGCAAGCCCAGCAGCAAACACCCACCCCAGCACCAAGCCCGGTTCCTGCCAAGACCACCAAACTGCAAGGACCTGCTCTAAGCCCACGTAATCCTACTCCCACTGACCAGCCTACCTGGGCCGACAAGGTGGCATGCAAAGGTGAGGCCCACGCAGCGCAGCGTCAGGGACACTCGCCACAACAACCTGACCCAGAACTAGCACAGTTAAAACGCATGTATGCGGAGCGGGATAAAGAAATCCAATCGCTTAAAGAAGAGCTAGCAAAACAACAGGCCCCCGAATCGCGCGAGGGTAGCATTATCAGCGGCCCCGTCTCGATATGCGGCGCTAAGAAACGGGCAGGCCCGACGCTCCAGGCCGAAGAGCAATCCGAATTCGACCGGTTTACAGCCAATATATACGCGATACTAGAGCAGTACCACGTAGAGACCACGGCCGAGTATAGCGCTTTCAACGCTAAACTAGAGAGCATGCAGAAACAACATATCGAGTTGCCTGCATGGCCAGCACAAATGGACGCGAGGACTAAGGTGTTGGAGGAGGACCTGGCACGCAGTAAGCGCGCTGGGTTAATTCGTAGACCTTAAAATGGCGTCGTCACAATCATTCACAATTTGGCAATGGAACGCAAGTACCCTCCGTACGCGGAGAGAAACGTTACAACAATTCATTGGCTCCATGACCCAACGACCCGCCGTCATTCTCCTGCAGGAAACGCGTATCGACCGATTCGCTCTTCGCGGATACAGAGTCGAGGCCGTCTGTGGGAACAAAGCTCGAAGAATAGCCGCCTGTGTGGCTAAGCCTTATGCTTACACGACACATGCAGTACGCCCAGACCTCAAAATAGAGCATCAGATGATAGAGATAATACCCAACGCTCACATTAAGCAATTGGTATTCATCCTTAACTTGTACAGTTCACCTTCACCCAGCACAGAAACATTCACCACACTACTAACTAAAGCGACGCAGATAGCAGGCAACCATCCCCTCATCATCACGGGGACTTCAACGCCCCCCATGTAGAATGGGGTTACAATCGCACAACACAGAAAGGACGCCACTTACAAACACACATCACTCAACACTATCTCATGTTACTTAACGACCTCTCTACCCCCACACACATAGGTAACTCAGTGTCACGGGACTCATCCCCTGACCTGACCCTAGTACGCAACGTTTCGAATCCCACATGGGTTAATCTGCAAGCTAGCCTCGGTAGCGATCACTTTATCTGTAGCGCAACAGTCAATATAGGCAGCCTCGAGCCCAGAGATTTTAAAGTAGTAGACTGGAACTTCTTTAGGCAAATGCGCAAACGAGACACCAACCATTACTCTTCACTCTCTGAACTCTTTGCGAGACTACAGCGGGACGCAAAACAATCTACCAAAAATATTTCTACAACACGCAACATAGACCACGTGAACAGCCACCTCGCACATCTCCTGGAGGCTCACAAAAGTCTTCAAGAAAGATGGAGAATGCATAAACTCAATCGTAGGCTACGAAAAAGAATTGCATTGCTCAACCGACAAATCGAAGAGTACAGTCAAACACTAGCACGCAATCATTGAAATGAGGTGTGTAATTCGCTTGACGCACACATGAGAAGGGGTCTAAAATGGGACATTCTCAGGCATCTGCTCGGCGACAAGCCCACCAAGTCAGAGCGACTAACTCTAGATAGACTGTTACACAAAGCGCGAGGACAGCAACTTACCGACGCGCAGATTTTAGATGCTACAGCAGCCTGGTATCTATGCACAGAACCTACCTCACATGAACACCATCCACCTTACGTGGGGGCCACAGACGACCCATTTGAGCAGGCTATAACTAGCGCTGAAATACGCGCGGTAATAGCAGAGCTCAATACTAAGTCAGCCCCGGGTCTTGACGGAGTCACCAATAAGCTACTCTGCAACCTGGCTGACCATGACATTGAATCACTAGCCACCCATATGAATGAGGTTTGGAAGCAAGGGAGCGTCCCGCCAGAATGGAGGACCGCGACTGTCATACTCATTCCCAAGCCGAACAAACCCCTGGAACTCGACTCTCTACGACCCATCTCCCTCACATCCTGTGTGGGTAAGGTCATGGAGCACGTCATTCTCCGTCTAGTCACAAAATAATGAGAGCGAAAACACCTCTTACCATTCAATCAAGTAGGGTTCAGGCCGGCTATGGCCACGCAGGACGTACTTCTCATGCTGCAGGAGACGTTACTTAGAGTAAGGAGCAAAGACCTCAGAACAATCCTAGCTCTTGACTTGGAGAAAGCTTTTGATACCATAAGCCACACTCATATACCACACGAGATTCAGGAGGCAGGCTTAGGCCGCTGCTTCTACAAATAAGTCCGCTCTTTCCTAAGAGCCAGAACGGCCACACTTAAAGTTGGGGATCTCAAGTCACACACCTATAACCTAGGCCCGCGCGGCACTTCGCAAGGGTCGGTGCTCTCACCGTTTGTTTTCAAGTTAGCCCTCAGGCAACTTTCGCAAAAGCTGAGGCACATCGAAGGCGTAGAACACGCGCTCTACGCCGACGTTATTACTATTTGGCGTACTGGAGGAAGCGATGGACAAATCGAAGCGAGCCTTCAGGAAGCAGTCACTGCAGTACAAACATTATTAAAGCCCACGGGCCTCAAACTATCGGCATCTAAGTTCGAGTTGCTGCTTCTGCCACCACAGTACGGCCGCACCAAAGCCGAACCTACCATACACCTCTCCACAATGGAAGGCTCGGTTATCCCAATATTGTCGTCGGTTCGAATTCTTGGCGTTACCCTACAGGAGAATGGCAAAAACGAATTAACCATCACACATCTCACCAAAAAAGCTGAGGCAGTCATGCACCTCGCCCGACGCGTCGCTAATAGAAACGCAGGACTCACAGAAGAAAGCTTACTACGCATCTTTCATGCGTTCTTAATGTTCCACGTTCACTACGTTGCCTGGACTCACCCGTGGAGCGAAGGCGATGAAACTAAAGTAGACAACCTCATCCGAAAATGCAAAAAACGAGTACTTGGTCTACCCATATCCACAAGCACGCAGCGCCTGCTATCCCTTGGGGTACATAACACGTTGCAAAAATCATCGAAGCACAAAGAATGTCCCAACTCATACGCCTGTCTTCGACAGCTGCGGGTCAGGAACTCCTCTCACACATAGGTCTTCCTATCCCAACTCAAGTCAACGAACCAGAACCATTACCGCAACACCTTCACGCTAAAATCACAGTGCTACCCTTCCCCAGGAACATGCACCCGGTCAAAATCAGGCTCGAAGAAGGACACGAGCTCAATCCTTACTAAAAGCGGCCAACCTACACGCGACAGACGTGGTTTTCGTAGACGCCGCTAAATACGCGGACAAACCCTACTTTGCAGCTGTGGTTGTCGCCCCAGACGGAAAAGCTCTTAATGCTCTTACCGTAAAAACACAGAAAGCCTGCGAGGCTGAACAAGTGGCCATTGCCCTTGCTCTAGCACTCCCTCAGCGCGACACAGTATTTACCGACTCTAAACCCGCTGCACTGGCCTACCGCCGCGGTACACTTTGCCAGGCGGCATTAAGAGTTCTAGCATCTGTTCAGATAGCTGTAGACAAGTATATCCACTGGTTCCCTGGTCATGAAGGGATCAACGTTCAACCAGGGGTCCCCAACGGTAATGAGCTGGCCCATAACCTCGCGCCGTGATCTTACGTGCCGCGGGGGCTCGCGGTCCGGCTCACTGGCCGGGGACACCAACACGCACCGGGAGCCACTCCTATCATATCATGAAATTTGCTCACACTATAAATTATTTAGAAAGGAATTCCCCTCACCTCACTCACCACTAAATAAAGCACAACAATTAACGCTTCGACTGCTGCAAACGCATAGTTACCCCAGCCCCTATATCTGCAGCAAATACCTACCAGATATAAGGCCAGAATGCCCCAAATGCCAAAATTCAAGGTGCGATTTAAGTCACATGCTGTGGCAGTGTCCCGTGCTAAACGCTAGCTTCAGGTCCCCTGCCACCGAGGACGACTGGTTCAACCACCTCAGGAGCACCGACAGGGCCCTTCAACACCAGGCCGTCCAGAAGGCCCAAAAGGTGGCTGGCGAGCTCCGACTCCCAGTACCCACATGGGCGGAGTCACCGGGCTGGCCCCCGTAAGGGGTGCCCATTCCCCTTCAGGACCGTTATTAAAGTTAATTTTCTCTCTCTCGTTTAGTCCTTGGAATGTCCACTGAATGGCGGTGCTTCTATATGGAGAATATATGATAAAAAGATGCGAGATGGTGGGACTTGGAGTGTTGAATAGATGGACGAACGGACACACAGACAGATGCATGGATGCACGCATGAACAGACGCAGCGGAGGATGCATGAACGAACGCAGGAACGGGCGCACGAACAGACGCATGGACGGTCACACAGACGGACGCATTAACGGACGAATGCTTCGCCCCACTCTCCATCATTCACTCCGTGGATATGCTGCCATTTTTTTGTGGACTACAGGCCTATGTTTACACTTTTACCTTTTATGTAGTGCCACCGCTGCATACGCGCCAGCCCATTGACTGAGAATCCTTTTTTTTTGTCTCTTTCTCTTCTCTTTCATCTTTTCTCTCATCTTTACACTCTCCCTTCCCAATCCCCCAGCGTAGACTAGCACACCGGGCATGTGCCTGGTTAAACTCACTGCCTTCTCGCTTGTTGTTGTTGTCCTCCTTCTTGCTTATGTCCCCACTTGTTTTGTTTACTTTTGTATTGTACCGTGCTAGCAGATTTTATTGGTTGCCTTTACTCAAGCCTTGTCCGCACCTACATCACTCATATGGGTGCACAACACAGCGCATATTGCAAACGATCGCTGACACCTAAGTTACACATTAACTTAAGCACATGTGTCGATGCTTTAGCGGGTGGTAAGTCCCAAAGGCGCACATTTCACAAAACACAGGCGCGCTCATGCAGACTTCAGCTTCACCTTACTGAGAACGAAATACCTCGACCACAACCGTCGAGAATGGCCACCCTTTTGTGATAAGCTTGGTGCCTCCGAGCAAAGCATAGAATAGACCCAGTTTTGCTAATTCACTCTGCCGAACCAACGGAACGCGATGACACTCAGCCACTTCTGTGCAATTAAAACGCTGCCAAATTATGAATGCCAGTATAGATTAACGGCTGACGAAGATGCTGCTGAGTTCGAGTGTGTCATGTCTCTTCTTGAAGAAGACAACGCCGAAGAAAAAATGGCAGTTCCAACGTACAGTGGGAATCGATGAGTGCGAAGCATGAATGAGAAAAGTTGATATGTCATATTAAAAGCAGCACAACGTTACGAAGTAGAGGCAAATGGTGCCGCACATGACCTCCATGTCATGATTATCATGTTTGGATGTGTCGTTTACCTTCGTCATCTATACACTATACATGACACCAAATTTAGTATATATGGAGCTAGCGAAACGGCTGCAAGCACGCTATGAGCGTGGTATGTTGTCTTGTTCTTACATGGCACACATGTCAGGATTATCATGTTGGTACCAGTCATAACTTTCGTCATCGAATGACGTCACGTAACACGAAATTTGTTCTATGTCGAGCTAGCAAAATGGCCGCGAGCGTATCATGAAGGGCCCATTATACTCCCATGTAGTGTTGACGCGCGCCCACGCTAGGCACAGCGACGCTACGTTAGCAAAACGCGAGGTATAGTTTAACACCAGGCGCGACCAGCGCCCGTCGACGCAGCATGATGGAAACCGGCGTGAAACGCGACATGTTGCATTTCGTTCCGATGCTATCATCATCATCATCATGATCATCATCATCAGCCTGACTACGTCCACTGCAGGACAAAGGCCTCTCCCTTGTTCCGCCAGTTAACACGGTCCTGTGCTTGCTGCTGCAAATTTCTACCCGCAAACTTCTCAATCTCATCTGCCCACCTAATCTTCTGTCTTCCCCTAACCCGCTTCCCTTCTCTGGGAATCCAGTTAGTTACCCTTAATGACCAGTGGTTATCCTGTCTACGCGCTACATGCGCGGCCCATGTCCATTTCCTATTCTTTATTTCAACTATGATATCCTTAACCCCCGTTTGTCCCCTAATCCACTCTGCTCTCTTCTTGTCTCTTGAGGTTACACCTACCATTTTTCTTTCCATTGCTCGCTGCGTCGCCCTCAATTTAAGCTGAACCCTCTTTGTAAGTCTCCAGGTTTCTGCTCCGTAGCTAAGTACCGGCAAGATACAGCTGTTATATACCTTCCTCTTGAGGGATAGTGGCAATATACCTGTCATTATTTGAGAGTGCTTGCCGAATGTGCTCCACCCCAATCTTATTCTTCTAGTTACTTCAATCTCGTGGTTAGGCTCTGCGGTTATTACCTACCCTAAGTAGACATAGTCTTTTACAACTTCAAGTGCACTATTACCTATCTCGAAGCGCTGCTCCTTTCCGAGGTTGTTGTACATTACTTTCGTTTTCTGCAGAATAATTTTAAGACCCACCTTTCTGCTCTCCTTGTCTAACTCCGTAATCATGAGTTGCAATTTGTCCCCTGAGTTATTCAGCAATGCAATGTCATCGGCGAAGCGCAGGTTACTAAGGTATTCTCCATTAACTCTTATCCCTAACTGTTCCGATTCTAGGCTTCTGAAAACCTCCTGTAAGCACGCGGTAAATAGAATTGGGGAGATTGTGTCCCCCTGCCTTACACCCTTCTTGATTGGTATTCTGCTGCTTTCTTTATGAAGCACTATGGTAGCAGTTGATCCCCTGTAGATTTCTTGCAGAATGTTTATATATACTTTGTCCAGGCCCTGATTCCGCAGTGTCTGCATGACGGCTGATATTTCTACTGAATCAAACGCCTTCTCGTAATCTATGAAGGCTATGTATAGTGGTTGGTTATACTCTGAACATTTCTCTATTACCTGATTGATAGTATGAATGTGGCCAATTGTTGAGTAGCCTGTTCGAAATCCTGCTTGTCCCTTTGGTTGATTGAATTCTAATGTTTTCTTTACTCTGTTAGCCATTACCTTTGTAAATAGCTTGTATACTACAGAGAGCAAGCTGATCGACCTGTAATTTTTCAAGTCCTTGTCATCTCCTTTCTTATGTATTAAGTTGATGTTAGAGTTCTTCCAAGACTCTGGTACCCTTCCCGTAAGGAGACACCTCGTAAACAGGGTGGCTAGTTTTTTTTAACACAATCTGTCCTCCATTTTTCAGCAGATCTGATGTTACCTGATCCTCACCAGCAGCTTTGCCTCTTTGCATGCTCTCCAAAGCTTTTTTTACTTCTTCTATCATTACTGGTGGGGTGTCATCTGGGTTACTGCTAGTTCTTATAGCATTAAGGTCGTGGTTGCCTCGGCTACTGTACAGATCTCTGTAAAACTCCTCCGCTATTTTAACTATCCTATCCATATTGGTAGTTATTTTGCCTTCTTTGTCCCTTAGTGCATACATCCCACTTTTGCCTATCCCAAGTTTCCTCTTCACTGCTTTGACGCTTCCTCCGTTTTTCCGAGCGTGTTCAATTCTCTCCATGTTATACCTTCTTACATCGCATACTTTACGTCTATTAATCAGCTTCGAAAGCTCTGCCAGTTCTATTTTGTCTGTTGTACTTGACACTTTCATGATTTGATGCTTCTTAATTAGGTTCTTCGTTTACTGGGAAAGCTTGCCGGTGTCCTGTCTAACTACCCTGCCTCCAACTTCCACTGCACACTCCGTAATGATACTCGTCAGATTATCATTCATTGTATCTACGCTAAGGTTAGTTTCCTCGCTAAGAGCCGAGTACCTGTTCTGCAGCGACACTCTGAATTCATGAACTTTCCCTCTCAGTGCTAGCTCATTGATTGGCTTCTTGCGTATCAGTTTCTGTCGTTCCTCCTTCAAGTCTAGGCGAGTTCGAGACCGTACTATTCTATGGTCACTGCATCGTACCTTGCCAACCACTTCCACATCCTGCACGATTCCTGAGTGTGCAGTCATTATAAAGTCTATTTTGTTCTTATTTTCGCCATTAGGGCTCCTCCATGTCCACTTGCGGTTTTCTCGTTTTCGGTAAAAGATATTCAATATCCACAAATTATTGCGTTCTGCGAATTCTACTAGTAGCTCTCCTCTGGCGTTTCTAGTGCCGATGCCATAATCTCCTACTGCCTGGTCTTCAGCCTGCTTCTTCCCTATCTTTGCATTAAAGTCGCCCATCACTATAGTATACTGTGTTTTTACCTTACTCATTGCCGATTCCACGTCTTCATAGAAGCTTTCAACTGAAGCGTCATCATGGCTGGATGTAGGCGCGTAAGCCTGTACTACCTTCATTTTGTATCTTTGAATCAGTTTAATTACAATACCTACCACCCTTTCATTAATGCTATAGTATTCCTCTATGTTGTCAGCTATGTATCTGTGAATTAGGAACCCCACTCCCAGTTCTCTTCTGTCTGCCAAGCCCCGATAGCAAAGAACGTGCCCATTCTGTAGCACAGTATAGGCCTCTGTCCTCCTAACCTCACTGAGCCCTATTATATCCCATTTAACACCCTCTAGCTCCTCGAATAGTACAACTAGACTTCCCTCACGAGATAAGGTTCTAGCGTTAAACGTTGCCAAGTTCAGGTTCCAATGGCGGCCTGTATTTCAGAGATTCTTATCACCCTCTGCTGCTTTGCAGGTCTGACCGCCGCCGTAATCAGTTGCTTCGCAGCTGCTGGGGACTGAGGGCCGTGAGTTATTTGACGTATGCTTGTGGGAGGTAGTGGCCAGATACTGCACCAGGGTAGCCAATCCATCTCTGGTGATGGAGTGCGTTCCCGTCGGTGGTTACCGGTGAGGCCGCACCCCAGGCCTCTTAATGCAGTTCCATCAACACGCGGATTTTTTTTCTCCGGTTGGGAACTGCGCGGCACCGGGATTTGAACCACGAACCTCTTGCATGCGAGGCGGATGCTCTAACCACTACGCCATCGCTCGATGCTATAGGGTAACATAATCCGATGCTATAGGGTAACATTACTCTATGCCGATACGTTACCCAGACAACACTGCATCTCCCTCTTTTCGTAACGGAGGGACGCCGGACGCGCTGAAAGGCGTATGCCTTAAAGCAACACAGTGTGGCACGCCCCTGTGAGTATAATGCAGGGCCAGCGCCTGGCGTGGCAACGCCCACGTGGCGCGACGAAATGAACGCCAGCGAGCACGCGCACCGCGTCATGTCGAAATGTATTGGCACCCTAACAGTGGCATGTAGTCATGTTCTCACATAACACATATCACATTTTTATAATGTTTTTACCAGTAACATACCTTCGCAATTGATTGGCGTCGCGTAATACCAAATTTGCTAAATGTAACGCTAGCGCAAAGGCCGCGAGCGCATAATGAGCGTGGCATGTAGTCATGTTGTTACCTGACACGTATGCCATGATTTTCATGTAAGGGTCTGTGGCTTGTGTTCACCATGCAATCATGACATACCATACCAGTTTTGCAACATGATGGACACCTGCTGGTCTCGGTACAACAGTAAATCGCCTCCTGTCGTGAACTGCGCCATGTTGATTTTGTCATTGCTTCATCGTAACTGTCAAGTCATAGTAATGAGCGGCCGCAGTTGGACGCGCAAAGGGAGAGTGGTGCACTTTACTTTTTTATTTTTAACTTGTCGCCAACTTTCACTAAGACATGGCAACGTCGAAGGCTAACGCCTTTTTAGGGCGCTGGCTTGCCATGGTACGCCTAGAGCCTAGGGACGCCCAGAGACTATCTTCGCCGCAAAAAAAAACAGACTGCTTGAGCTGCACAACGAAATACTTCACGAAAAAAACCCGGTACCTCTCTCACTGCACAAAAGAAAGTTTATTGCCCTTGTCACACATACACTATTTACAGGGATCTTCACCGACAACTGATCTTGCCCCGATCACATGCGATAAACACTGATAGGCCGTTGCACTTAAATAAAAACAAGATCTGTGCTCGCAGTAAGGGAACGCGACGGCTTGATGCAGTATATATGTTCTAATCGAACAGGGAAACATAGAGAATAATAGTCCTGTCACTGCAGCCTTGAGAAACCCAGTAGTGCCAGAGAGAGAAATGAAATTTATTTGCACCCGTCTAGATTGACCAGGGGGGGGGGGACTTCGGCCTTTGCCCCTGATCATTCCTGTAGTCGTCGGCTACAATACCTTGGGACTCGGTGGCGGTCAAGGCGAGACCGATGGCTTGTCGCTGTTCTTGGGTGTAGCAGCTGTGTAATAAGGCTTCCCTGAATTCTACGTTTCTACTTGGATCATTGCTTCATAGCAGGTTCATATCATGCGTACTCAACCTGCTGTGCTGTTACAATGCGAGCGTCTGGAGTTAAACACTTCCGGGTGCCATTTATTATACAGGGAGGGTTTGGAAACACACCAGCTTAGAAGTTTCGCCACTTGATTTCCTCCGACGTTTTCAGCGGTTTAGCTGACCCTGGAATTTACCCTGGAATAAATATTACCCTGGATGTTAGAATGTGAGGTAATTTCCCGAAACGTTCGTAGTTCGTCTCTTGTGCCGAGGGGCTGCTCGAGCGAAGGCGACGGGACAGCGTCGATCAACCGGAAAGTGGGCCCTCGGGCGATCGCGCATGCCTTCTCATTCCTCATTAGGACTTGATGGGTCGGAGACTATATCAGTGAGATTTTCTCTGTGAGTACTGGTCCTTGTGTTAGAATTTTTGTGGCTGTAGCAGAAATCCTGCCCATATCATAGTTTTATTGACTGACTTAGAGTCGCTAACAATCATTCGTGTGCCTTTTTGAGCTATTGCCAAAGCAATCAAAAGTTCTTCTGCCTCTGTGGTGGTTGTATTCTTAGAGGTGCAACACAAGACCAGGTCCCTGCTCTCACGAACCACTACCGCTGTCTTTGCTCCCCTTATTTCGTGATCTGGAGCGTCCATGTAAAGCACGCTAGACCGATCTTCAAGTTTCGTCTGCAGGGCTAGAGCTCAAGCTTTGCGTCTGCCTTCGTGGAAAACCAGATGCATGTTCTTCGGCAGCGGCGTAATTTTTCAATGCGAAGCATTTCTTAGCGAACTTCGGTGAGTTTTAGCGTATCTATATATCTATCTATCTAGCCCCCTATGACGTTTAGCTCTCCTGGCCGTTTCGATAATGGTATCAATACCAAACTTAGTATGGCATAACATGACTGTATGGAGAATATAATGCCACCAAGAGTTGTGAGCCAGCAAGCCCTAGCCAGCTGAAAAGGACAAAGAAAACGAAGAAGTGTGTGTTAGCCCTTCGTTTGAATATTCAGACTCGTGTCTTTCTGCCCCGCTGTTCCTGTCTTGTCTCTACGGCTCTTGGTGCGTGACAAACTGGTGGAAGTGCTGAGTAATCTATGCATAATACCCCTCCACATAGCAAGGATTCAAGCGTCGTACCGGTGGTCACTCCTGTGCACCACGTCAGCATAAGAATCCGAGGGTGAGCCCATGAGATTGGACTGCTGGCAATCAACATGACAGCTCCGACAAGCCCTACCGACACCAACCCAATCGGTACGAACGACAGAACGCCGCTTCATTGCACCTTAGTCCCACCGCGAACACCAAATCCCTTCCATGGCACTGCACTTGAGGATGTGGAAGATTGGCGTGTTCGTTACGAGTTCGTTGCCATGCACAACCAGTGAGATGACGCAGACAAACTGCGGCACATTTATTTCAGTCTTTTGGATTACACACGTTTGTGGTATGAGAACCAGGCAGGTATTTTTACATCATGGGAAGACTTCGAACGCCGACTTCTTGGGACATATGCTAGCCCTGACCGTCGGGAGAGAGCTGAGCGCGACCAGTAGTCCCTCATACAAATGGCGAACGAAGGGTTTGTGATGCCTGTCGAGGACATGAAGCGTCTTTTCCACTGAGCTGACCCCGGCATGTCAGAAGAAAAGAACGTACGGTACCTCATGCGCGGGGTGAAAGAACAGCTTTTCGGTGGACACCAAAGACTATGTCGAATTTTTTTACAGAAGCCGTCACCAAGGAAAGCACTTTTAGGCACCGGGCCCCGTCATACGAACGGCACGTAAACGCTTCAACTACGGACTACTTGGGAGCTTTCGGTGGCCAAAGAGATTTTTTCCCGAGAGCTCATTTATTTAGTGTATTCGCGAAGAACTCCAGAAGCTGTCAGTGCTCTCGCAGCCCACTGTTTCCCCGTTGTCCAGCGCTGTGCGAGATGAAGTCCAGCATGCTCCAAGGGAACCGCCTTTCATGCGGCATTATCAACCACCCAGTGACTTCCCCCGCATGTCGTATTCTCACGCTTTGCGGCAACCTGTTACACCTGTAATCCCACACCCCACTGTGGCACCAGCCATGTTGCGGACTGTCCAATCGGTGCGGTATTACAGCGCACCTCACCTGATCATGCGCAAATCAGACGTCTGGCGTGTACCAGATTGACGTACTCTCTGCTTCCTTTGTGGCGAAGCTGGGCATCTGTACCAACAGTGTTCTTACCGACAACTTGGACTACGCGTATTTTCGATGAACTCACCGCCACCCAGGTTTGGTCAGCGGCCCACTGAAATTGAAGAGCTTGTGGCTCAGCAGTGCGGAACTTCGTCATCTTTGCACCAGTCACGCTCCCCGTCGCCGCCATCATTTTCTTCTAATCGCCATATATTCGAGCGTGGTGAAAGGTCAGTCACCCAGTCCATGCCGGGAAAACTAACCCCAGTGACCTTCGGGAGTGAGGCCGCTCATACAGGACAAGCTCAAGGCCTCCTAACGACGCTTCTGCAAATTGACGATTCCCCGACGACGACGACACCAGCTGGTTCCACAAAGATTTCATTAGACATTCCAGCGCTGCTCGACGGTCGCAAAGTCAGTGCTTTAGTTGACACCGGTGAAGATTTTCTATAAAAGTGAAAAGCAGGCTGCTCTTCTGAAGAAAGTGACGATGCCTTGGAACCTCAGGCGAATTCGTACTGCTGGCGGGCACATCATCACGCCACTGTTCATTTGCACAGTACGAATACGGCTTCGTGGTTCTACCTTTGTAGTCAGCTTGAGCGTTCTCTGTCAGTGTTCTCGAGACCTGATCATTGGCCTGAATGTTGCTTAGTATGCTTGGGACTGTCTTTGGTGCTATTCCTTGACTAAAGAATCGATAAGCGCTCTGGGAATCACTGCTAATTTCTGTAATGGTAGAAACTGCGGCCGCAGGCACCACTGCTACGGCTAGTGCAACACCCTCAGCCACGTTGGGGCATGCCGTTTTAACGGACGAGGAAATGCTAATGCGCCCGTTTTCTGTCATGACAGCAGCCGTGGCCGTTCCTTCAAGTAGGCCTACCACAGCGTCGCCATAGAGGACGTCTTCACGATTTTTGTACCTTCGTATGTAATAATCAGCGCGTGCCTTGCGTCGGCCCAGATGGCGTTGTGGATTCATGTTGCGCGGCAATGGTTTGAGTTGGATGTGTGCCGCGACTCTTATTGGAATAGGCGACCATGCTTCTTCGTTACGCATCGTGTCGTTTAATTCAAGCAGTAGGGTTCGGAGCAGGCTCCGCCCTGTAGGTGTCCGAGAAAGGTGCAGGAGATGATTGCTTCTGTGTGCCTCTATTATTTCTTGCACTGTATTATACAGACCTCTCTCTAGGAGAAGAGTAGTTTTGGTGCGCATCAGCAACCTCAATGTGGTTTTGACCGCCCGCTTGATCAGACTGGTAATCCGTTTCATTTTTTTTAGTGAGGTTGTGATATGGAAGATGATAAACAAGGCGACTTACCACCAAAGCTTCAGCAATTGGCATGATAAATAGTTAAACAATTTACGAATGTCCTACGATCAATAGTCATTAATATACAATTCCTATTACATAATCGCGCAATACAAGAGCTAGTAATAGACCCGCTTCAAGTGCACCCACTGGCGTGTGCTCAAGAGGGGTAAAGCCAACCCGCTATACTGACGTTATAGGGAGGAGCCACAATATCAGGGTGAAAAGTCAGCCCCATACATTTCCATGATAAGGAGGGGGAGAGAGCAGCGAATGTTTGCTCCCCCTCCCCTCCACGCTCCGAGAGAAAGCCCTGCGCATGCATTAGAGTGGACTATCATACATGCTGCTTGAAGCCTGCATCGTTTGCCATTCACGAACCGCAATTTGTGAACATTGTTTTGCTTTCGAGCAATTTGCGATATAATGCATTTTGAAGAAAAAATCCGAGCAAAAGGCTCCTCAGATGCGTCTTTCAGAGTTTTGAAGAGTCGTTAGACGCGGTTCATTCTTTATAAACAGCACAACACAAAAATGGGTGCATCAAAATAAACTTAACTAGACAGGCATGGCTCACTGGGTTGTGCCCGCAGTAATAACCTGATGTGACACGCCTAAATTTCTCGACTGGCGGCTGTTTGCAAGCTGTGTAATGTAATCGTCGCACTCACACGTATCATCATGGCTGCTCCGCCTGTTTCATTTTCTTTCACATTCGTGGAGGTCAACATCCCGCGTAATCGGGGTCGCTGAAACGCTGAACCACGCCAACACGAATGATTGCGAGTTGGCTTCTCGGCGAAAAAAAAAGGAACTCCAGAATTGGGCAACACTGAAGGCAGCAGCGGGAGAAGGGGGAGAATGCGCTCACTTTAAAGCCTCCTTCACACGTAGATGCTCAATTAACGAATGGTGTATAAGGTGGGGACTAAAAATAAATCGTTCAAAAACAAATTCCGTTACGTTTACCAACAAAACGTTACCCCTTCATTTCACATATTTCATAGGAAATGCTGCAATCACGAGAGCTGATCGGGTTAAATATCTGGGAGTTACACTTACCAGTAACCTCAGTTGGGAAACGCACGTTGAAAATGTGTGTTCGGGTGCACTGAAGAAATTATCCTTTTTGAAAAGAAAACTGCGTAACACTCCTCCCACGTTAAAACTAAAAGCGTATAAAGCCCTCGTGCGACCAAAATTGGAGTATGCCGACATTATTTGGAGCCCTTGGCAACAATATTTGATTAAGAAAATAGAAAGGGTCCAAAATTTAGCTCTGCACTTTATATATTCCGCTTACTCCCGACAACATAGTGTAACTAATCTACGTAATAGGGCAAGCCTACAAATACTAGAACAGCGCAGGATAATATCCAGATTAAAATTCGTGTACCAACTTGATCACGGGGACTTTAAATTCTCACGGGAACGATACCTTCAGCAGCCTTCTAAACTTTCAGCTAGGACAAATCACAACAAAACGTTTAGGCAGCCACCTAGCCACATTAATGCCCACAAGTTCGCTCTCTTCCCTCGCGCAATTTTTCATTGGAACGCATTACCTGCGGAAGTAGTGAATGCTGCCTCGACGGCTTCATTCACTCAACAGATAGAAAAGATTAATTTCACCATATAAGTGATGTATGCTGAAAATAGTGACATTTGAGTGCAAATCATCCGGCTACAAATGTTGAAAATATTCTTAGTTGAGCGCAGTTCTGTTGAACAACGAGAAAATATATTTGACTTTTCTGTACTTGATAGTTATGTATTCTTTCATTTATGCCCTGTACTCCAGTGTATTACTAGTTATTGCTTGAATGTATTGTTTGTATCCCACTCCTGCATGGGCCGGGTAGGGCCTGCAGTATCTGTAAATAAAATAAATAAAAATAGAGTTTCTTTCTCGTCTTTCGCTGCATCACCATCTCAATTTTCCCGTCACAAACTCAAGGCCAAAAAACACCAGGCGTCATATAAACTCCAAAAGGAGTTCATGCCAACTGGCCCGATATAATTCTTTATTGAGGTCATTATAGACTTTGCATCCACTCGCGGCCGCATATAACAGGCCCAGATCGCCATCGCTGAATTTTTCGCGCTTAATTGCATCTGAAGGGTTGTTTATATGCAGTCTTTTGTGGTAAAAATAAAATGAGCTGTTTATGCGTTGGACGTTATACGGGACTTCAATAAAGGTGCACCCTATCATTTTTATTATTAATGCCATAGTGGGCATCAGGCAAGTGTGCTTGCAGTAGTTACTGAATGAGTGTTTGGAAAATAGCCTGAAAGACCGCTCTTTTAGCCTTCGCTCTGATTGTGCTGCACCTTCAGCGCAAGCCTGGCATTTTTTTTACATTTTGAATAATTTTTCTGTCTCTGAATTCCAACTAGCTACCAATCTGGTCGTCTCTCGTGTGGTCATTCTACCATCCGTTAGAAAAATGGATACATGCGGCTTTACCGTTTTTTTCCCACTTCTTCTTGCTCTAGTCCCCTAGTTGGCTTAGATCGCAGAAGAATCGTTGCATTCAGTGACCTCAGAGACTGTATTCTGGTCTCAGGCATACTTTTGCAGAGGATTTTGTTTCTCACAACCCATTTTGAACTATTCGCAGAATGACAAATTTTGCTGTATTATAAAACAAAAGTAGAAGATCCACTTCCAGCTTTGGGCGACATTTGCTGCGCATGAAACATTGCACAACCTCTGAAATTGCTACCACAGAAACAACAATCTCTAAGTGTGCTGCATCACGCACTTTCATCCGCTATTTTTTGAAGAAATAAAAGATATACGATGGTATTGCAAAAAAATGATGAATGATAACGTGCTGTTTCTTGACGTGGATCGTAACCTCTCAACTCTCCAGAAACGATGGCTGAGAATGAATATCCTTTCATAGCATAATGTACTTAGTGGGACGGAAATGCAACTGAGGGACAGGAGTAGAAAAAAGAAACAGCATAGAAAAAAACAGAAAGAAAGAGAGAAAAAATTATAAGACAGAAAGAGCGAAATAGTTCATTAGGCCTTTCTAGTTACCCGCTAGCTAGGCGGATTGGAAAAAAATAGTCTGATATTTTCAGAATGACTGACAAAACACTGTGTCCATTCGGTAGCCTAGAGCCTATGTTTTCTTTATGTATTACTAGGTGCAAGTAAGCTGAATTAGTGTTGGTATGTTTGCTCTGAACGTCACTAACTGAAAAGTGCAGCGACAACCTGGGCAAACTTGAAGGATTGATGCATCGAGGAATTTTATCGCGCGATAAGTGTGGAATGACCATGGATTAAAATTGTCGTGTGGTGTAATCCACATTAGGTAAAAAAATAAAAGCTATAACCATATTTGCGTAATTGGTGAGACAGCGTTCCCGCTTCTCGGTATTGATCTGTCAGCAAAGGATAACAATAAGTTAAATTTTGTGCACCTACAACCCGTTCACGAAGTGTATAGAAATTAATATTCACATGATACAACAAATATAACTCTAGAGCAGCCAGAAGTTTTGGTCTCGTTACAATATCTTTCTTGTCGAGCTTCTCTAGTCATGTTTCAGTACTTTTAAAGCTTCAGGCTTCAGTTAGTTCAAACAAATTTACCCATGTTCCTCCTTTCTCTACATTTATCTACAGCAACAAGTTACTTCGCCTTTTTTTATAGCACACAACATCTCCCGCTGGAGGATATTGCTTTTCTGTCAGCATCTGCGATTCGATAAAGAGAAAGAAGAAGTAGAGTATTGGAAATTCAGCGGTGTCTTGCAGTACAAAGTTTTCTCTGTTCTTCACTGAGCTGTACATTCCCACTCCGCAATAAGTACAAGAACAAAGGGTCGGATAACAGGCAGAGGACGTTTTGTTAGCCTGCCAGCTCAGTATAGTGCGCACGCATCTGAGAAATGAAGGGAATAGTTGCGATTTCCCACCGTCAGTTGTATATTGCAGAAGCTGCGTCTGTTTCGAACTATATACGGTGCTCGCTGGGGGGGCTAACCCAACTTTTCTGTGCAGCGGATTTAATTACACGCTGACCACTTGTGCAACCAACTTGGCGATAAATTTCTATGCTTTACTATACTAGGCATATCTTAAGGCTTCAGCAATAAGAAAAGGCGTTGGATATTAGTGCATACACGGAGGTCATGCGTTTTGACGGGAATTCTTGATATATTTAGTTAGCCTAAATTGACACGACATTTTGTGAATAACCTCACACGCTTACTGAATGTCTCTCAAGGGCAATTGCCCGGAAGTAGCTTGCCCAGGGAAATCTCGAAGAACATTTTCTGAAGGTTTAGAATGACACACCAACACAGAGTGACCTAATGTGTTGCACGCCCTCCTTGTTGACGATAGTTATAGCGCGAGAACAAAACGACGACACAGAGACAAGAAGGACCCGAAAGACACGAGCACTCGTGTCTTTCGTGTCCTTCTTGTCTCTGTGTCGTCGTTTTGTTCTCGCGCTATAACTATCGTCATGCCATACCAACCAGCCCAAGCTGCCACACTCCTTGTTGAGCCACGTCATCTCGCTGCCGCGTAGACATCCAGCACGCAGGCATACGACGATCTCTGAGTTGAGGTGCTGGCCTGCTGCGGGGAAGCTGGTCGTAAGAAATGTCAGAGGTGCTCACGGGGCAACCACTCTCGCATCTCTTATAACTGTGCATCGTCGAGTAACCAGGTTAGTACACTGCTCATATTGGCTACCTCACTGAACATTATTTCACTGAATTTTCAAGGTTCTCACCGTCCATTTAAGCAGGCCGAGGCGATTTGAGTAGCCCGTGCTGCAAATTCGTATGTTTTGTGCCTGCAGAAAACGAATTTTTTTTCTTTATCTGACGGGTGCGCTTTAAACAAAAGTTTAACCTAGATTGGTATTTCTAATTCTACAACTCGATTTACGGGAGTAGGCATCATTATTATTATATGTGGTTTATTAGTGGTCAACATGTTTTGTATGACAGCGTTGGTAAAAATCTGGCTTTAGATTGTAGCTGCTTTTCTTTCCGATTGGGGATACTGTACACGTGCACCTGCACTAGCTGTACACTCTAGTATTTTCTTTCAAGATTTGAATGTTTTTTTTCACGATGGTCGTGTCGAAATATTAATTGAGACTTCAACTGTGTGCCAAACTACGCGAAGCGATGTACAAGGTCCTAGCAGGGATCTGCTTGGAATTAACGTGAGCTGCAACACCTTGACCAGCAATTTTCATTGCTGAATGCGCACAATGTCGTGGACGGAAATAATCTTGTTTGGACTTGGCATCCCAGGCCAATCTCCAGCAGAGTCAACCGGGCTTATTTTCCACGTGCTTTAAAAGCGTTTGTCTCCGACTTTTGTTTTCCGCCTTTCTTACCTTCTTCTGTGTACATTTCTGACCATCGTCCGATTATCTTAGACCTAGAAATTTCATTTACTTTGGAGATTAGCCGCTAGGGGTCTTGGAGTGCGGCCGCACTTCAATTTGGCTCCTTAACACGACAGCGAAAATTGCCAATCGCTGGTAACTCGAGTGCCCTTAACAACACGAACATCTTCGAAGAGGTGAGCGCTTTCTACTGACCCCTCTTGAGGTTTCGGCGAGGCCCTGGAGGACCGTATGGCCCATACACCAAGCCACGTCGCGCCAAAGTTGTGCGAGGCCTTGCGACACGCCGCGCGTCAGTCTACCCACCTGAAGCCAGCAGGGACTTTCAAGTTCAAGGTAGGGTGATTAGCCCAGACTAGTATGACCCTCGCGACTGTACCCAGGTACTCAGAGCTCAGGAAATCCTATGGTAAACACGAAAAACGACCCACGGTACGAACGCCTATCCTTCTGTGCAAAAGATGCCGAGTCAGTTGCAGGAGACGCCGAAGGCTGCCCGAGCTTCCGTGCTGCAGACCTCATCGCCACAGCTGCGCGTTCTCTATACAACTGCACAAAAATCAAGCAACTACCACCCCTTCCACCAGACGGATATAAAGTGGTATTCCGCCTCCAGGGTGGCCTTTACCTTCCGACGCTGCAGCCACTCTGCCTCCTCGCTACTCTCATGCAGGCCGCTGAGCTGACCGACCCATCTACGCTGATGCTTCGGATCACCCTGTCAACAACACTTGCACAGTGTCTGCGGTGGATCAAGAGGACGCGCTCAAGCTTGTGCAGCTCCACCAAATAACATAGGAAAAGCATGAGTATGCCATGACGGCATTCATCGCACCCCCCGATGGCTCGGTCCGGGGAGGTATTACAAACACCTACTGGAAAGAATCGCCACAAGAACTACTCGTGGACTTGATCGCCCGCAACCCTCAAGAAACCATACTAGGTGCTCAAAGACTTGGACTCACACGTTCAATTCTCATTACCTTTGGTCAAGTCACAGTCTCCCGGAGAATTGTTTATGGTGGAGGACTGCATCTGTGCACGCCCTACACACCAAGGGTCGAGACATGTAGTAACTGCTGGACTATAGGCGACCGCACAGGTGTATGTATCCAACCTAAGCCCCGAAAATGTCCCAGTTGTGGCCAGTTACATCAGGAGGAAGCAAACCGTAAATGTACTCCAGTCTGTATCATCTGCGAAGGGCCGCATCTGTCGAAAAGCCGGGAGTGCAAGCACCGGCACCTACTAAAGTCACCAGGCGCACATTATAGCGTGAAACACGATCCCAGCAACGAGTAGACCACACAATACCAGATTCAAGCTCCCAACGCACTAAGCAACGTGCTAACCTACGAGACGGACACTCCAAAAGCTCCAACCAACCTACATGGGCCGACAAGCTGAAGATGCCCAAGGGGACCAGCATACCAGTGACGAATACACCACCTGCCCCGGAACCCCGTCACCAGGAGCTCCAGGCCTTGCGTGTGGAGGTAATCCGTCCTATGACCCTCATAACTCAGAACACTGCTCCCTCCTCATCACAATTGTCCCCACAACCACCCACCCAGACCCAGCCCACAGCGCAGTTATCAAACAGCTCAGCCACATATACCTTGCCCCCTCATAAAAAGAAGCGCTGTTCGGACTCAGACGATGATTATCAGGCTGACCTTCGAAACTTGGATGCCCAATATGATGCCAAAATAGTAGCTCTGGAGGTGCGCCTCAAGGACAAATTCTCAACATCAGCCGAGCAGCTATCTAATCGTTTCGAGCAACACGTGAATGCACTATTCACACGCCTAACCTAAAAGCTAGAAAGTAAGTTTGCGCAATTTGTCACCCGCCTGCAGAGGCTCAAGACCACTAGCAACTCAACACATGAGGGGTCTTTTACTTCTATCTCACATACACACCATCCCCCTACCTCACTTTCACTACAGCCGCAGCAGCCAATCCTTGCTCCGCCCACGCTTCTTTATGGCGGGTCGCGATAATTCTAACCATCTATCACTACTCCAGTGAAACTGCCGCGGATTTCGGGGCAAGCGTGTGCCGCTCCAGTTTTTGGTATCTATTCTTGCTGCCATACCCAAGCTTCTCTTGTTACAGGACAAACAACAACAAGCTAAACTTCCCAGTTACAATGCAGTACACTCAGACACCACCGACGCTCTCCAAGCGTCCACACTCATTCACCACACCATTACTTGCCAAGAACACACCATTACCTCCCCGGCCCCATGCGTCCTCATAGATATCATCCCCACGAAACTCGGCACACTTCCAATATTTATAGTCATCTACCACACCCTGGGTGTAAGACAGGGGGACACAATTTCCCCAATGCTATTTACCGCGTGCTTACAGGAGGTTTTCAGAAGCTAGATTGGGAACAGTTAGGGATAAGAGTCAATGGAGAATACCTTAGTAACCTGCGCTTCGCCGATGACATTGCATTGCTGAGTAACTCGGGGGACGAATTGCAACTCATGATTACGGAGTTAGACAAGGAGAGCAAAAAGGTGGGTCTTAAAATTAATCTGCAGAAAACGAAAGTAATGTACAACAACCTCGGCAAGGAGCAGCGCTTCGAGATAGGTAATAGTGCACTTGAAGTTGTAAAAGACTATGTCTACTTAGGGCAGGTAATAACCGCAGAGACGAACCACGAGATTGAAGTAACTAGAAGAATAAGAATGGGGTGGAGCACATTCGGCAAGCACTCTCAAATTATGACAGGTAGATTGCCACTATCCCTCAAGAGGAAGGTATATAACAGCTGTATCTTGCCGGTACTTAGCTACGGAGCAGAAACCTGGAGACTTACAAAGAGGGTTCAGCTTAAATTGAGGACGACGCAGCGAGCAATGGAAAGAAAAATGGTAGGTGTAACCTTAAGAGACAAGAAGAGAGCAGAGTGGATTAGGGAACAAACGGGGGTTAAGGATATCATAGCTGAAATCAAGAAGAAGAAATGGACATGGGCAGGGCATGTAGCGCGTAGACAGGATAACCGCTGGTCATTAAGGGTAACTGACTGGATTCCCAGAGAAGGGAAGCGGGTTAGGGGGAGACAGAAGGTTAGGTGGGCAGATGAGATTAAGAAGTTTGCGGGTATAAATTGGCAGCAGCAAGCACAGGACCGGGTTAACTGGCGGAACATGGGAGAGGCCTTTGTCCTGCAGTGGACGTAGTCAGGCTGATAATGAATGAATGAATGATGACCACACCCTACGCCAGGCCATGGTCACTCTCGATGCTCTAATACAGAAAATTCGCCACATAGTGGGCCGAAACGCCGTACTCATATGAGGTGACTTTAACTCGCAACATACTGACTGGGGTTATCGTTACACCAAAGCAAGAAGTCGCTGGCTTTGGTCTACCATGCAAGATCTGCGCTTCAATACACATAACAACTTTCACAAACCAACCCGAATTGGTAATAGCGTACTCATGGACACTAGCCCAGACACCACACTGAGCCGCTCGCTCAAAGACATCTCGTGGTCCCGTACGCAACACACACTTGGAAGTGACCGTTGCATTATCGCCATACAAATACCTTACAAAACTCACAGACCTGGACTACTCACCTACAATCTTATTCAAAGGGACGCTATGCAATCCGCTCGTCGGGAGCTCCCCAATACCCCATTACAAGACATTGATCATTGGGTCACATCTCTGCTGAATGACGTCACCGCGCACGCACAACACATTACCACACCACCCAACACCCCTACTATGGACACACGCCTAGCCACCTCTGGGAGGCGCACCACAGCGTACAAGAGAGATGGAAGAGACAGAAATATAACAGAACGCTAAAACGCTGACTGGCCACGCTACAGGCACAAATAACTGCGCACGCCGAAGGGCTGTGCCGTTCCAACTGGAGCCAAGTGTGCAACAGCATAGCTGGCAACCTTCAACAAAACGTTCATGACACCTCCTACGGCACTTTATATACCCCACACACTCACGCACACCGTCAGAACATATCATCCCACACTTCACAACCCCAAGCTTTCCCCTGACACTCTTCTGGACCAAGTAGACATAACACACACAGTACCCACACTCTAAGGCAAAAGGGTGTTAAAGGGGTGTGTGGTTCATCTTTTTGGGACTAATGGGGCTGCCACAACCATTATTTCTTTTAAGGACTAACGGCACTGGGTCTAACAGTTAGTCTCCTCAAGGGACAAACATAAGTCTTCGTATTTACACCTTGGTGAGTAACCGTAAGTCGCACAGTTAGCCCCAAAGGACTAACGTTTAGTCTCCACATTTGCACCTTGTAGAGCAACAGTTAATCTCCACATTTACACCTAACCAGGCAACCGTTAAACCTCACAGTTGCACCTTGCCGGACGAATGGTTTATCTCCTAAATACTCCATAAAAACGCACTGACTGCATCTTTCCTGCCTGGCCACCTACGGCACTTCATGTGACGGCTGAGGTGCGAAGTGCTTCATACCGTTAACCACCTTGAAAGTTGTGAGGATTCGAGAAAAACGACGACGACGAAGGTGCGGGACAAGGCACGTGCGATTACGAGGCAACTGTGCGCCAATCAGCTGATGACCAGTGGTGGCCCATAGAGCTGGCGTGGCATGATTGGGCCACGTGCGACCATTACGTGGCAGTAGGCTGTGTGGCTGGGGACGAGCCGGAGCAGCGGCAGACGGGAGACAGCGGGCCGAAGCGTCGGACGCAGGCGAGCCAGGTTCCGGCCAGGGAACGCGGCCGTCCACGCTGCTGCCGTCCAACCACCAGCTGGGGCGGCATTGCCGGCACGAGTACTGCATCTTGGGGCGCGGCCTGGCCTGCTGTTCTCTTCCTTGCCGAGGGCATCGCGGATCTCGGCGAGGCGTCTCCACGGTCAGCCGTTCGACACAGCGATGAACGTGGCCTGGCTAATGGTCACGGTTGCGTCGAGCATCGCGTCCCGGCGCACGCTCTTCGCTGGACGGGCTGGCCATGCCCCGCATGGAGCATCGCGTCTCCGATGCGGGTTGACTGCTCCGTGGCCGCACCCATGCCATCAAGCGCCGGTGTCACCAGAGCGTCGCACTTCGGCAAGGGACGAGCGAGATGTTCTGCCGGGCGAGACGCGGGAGTGCGCACAGAGGAGCAAGGAGCCGGGCGAGGATTCAGGGTGGCCGAGGATTCAGATGCCAGGGGAGTTGCAGGCTGAATCTAGGATCGCCGAGCGGTGCCGAACGACGAGCCAGACTCGGACGTGAACCACGAGCTCATGAGCTGCAGTGTGCTCCCGAGGGTACCTGGCGGTGCCCTGGCCAAGAAGAAGGAACGTGCGGAAAAGAGAGCTCGAGGGTTGAGGCCACGAAGGCAGAGGAAGCGGTGCGCCGCTCGAGAGGACGATTTCCTGGCAGCGTTCCTGAGCCGGACGTGAGACCCGTACGTGTCGGCCAGGTCGAGCTCCAGTGTGTCTGTTCAAGGTCCAAGGCCGAGACTTGCTGAACGGCTCCTGCCTGGGTGCAGTGGCCGGGAGCAGGTTCGTGGACGAGGCCTACCGGGTGTGGTCGTCGTGAGCCGTGGCCTGATCCTGGACCTTCGGAGTTGCGACCATGACTGCTGGGTTGGCCGCGACGTCCGACTCAACGGCGCTGCACACGGTAGCGTATCCGTGCGTCGTCAGCCGTTCCACCCATGCCATGAAATAAAAAGTTCATGGTAATCCTTTCTCGTCCGCTATCAACAAACATAGTGACGAACGTCCTTAACCATCACAATAACTGGCGTCCGCGAGGCAGGATTAAGCTCTCGCGTTACATCTGAGAGCCTCACGTTGTTTGTGTGTAGCCGACGAGAATGGACGACAAGAGAAAGCTAGTTGAACTAGGGAAGGAGATGAGGCTGAGTGGAGAGGCTTTGCTGGCTTGGTTGAGCGCTGAGGAAAAGACATGAGGGACCAGAGAGCGAAAGATTGAGAGGAGGCACGTCTAGCAGCACAGGCGGAGCATGAGCGTGAAATAGCTCGCATGGAGGCTGAAAGGCTCCTGCTCGAGGAGCGACGTCTGTTCACTGTTGTGTGAGAAAAGTTGTTTTGTAGAAACTGCTTTCTTGTGTGGGGGTTATTGTGAGGATTCGAGAAAAACGACGACGAAGAAGGTGCGGGACAAGGAACGTGCGATTACGAGGCAACGGTGCGCCAATCAGCTGATGACCAGTGGTGGCCCATAGAGCTAGCGTGCCACGATTGGGCCACGTGCGACCATTACGTGGCAGTAGGCTGTGTGGCTGGGGACGAGCCGGAGCAGCGGCAGATGGGAGACAGCGGGCCGAAGCGTCGGACGCAGGTGAGCCAGGTTCCGGCCAGGGAACGCGGTCGTCCACGCTGCTGCCGTCCAACCACCAGCTGGGGCGGCATTGCCGGCACGAGTACTGCATCTTGGGCGCGGCCTGGCCTGCTGTTCTCTTCCTTGCCGAGGGCATCGCGGATCGCGGCGAGGCGTCTTCACGGTCAGCCGTTCGACACAGCGATGAACGTGGCCTGGCTAATGGTCACGGTGGCGTCGAGCATCGCGTCTTGGCGCACGCTTTTCGCTGGACGGGCTGGCCATGCCCCGCATGGAGCATCGCGTCTCCGATGCGGGTTGACTGCTCCGTGGCCGCACCCATGCCATCAAGCGCCGGTGTCACCAGAGCGTTGCACTTCGGCAAGGGACGAGCGAGATTTTCTCCCGGGCGAGACGCGAGAGTGCGCACAGAGGAGCACTTAGCCGGGCGAGGATTCAGGGTGGCCGAGGATTCAGATGCCAGGGGATTTGCTGGCTGAATATAGGATCGCCGAGCGGTGCCGAGCGACACGCCAGACTCGGACGTGGGCCACGAGCTCATGAGCTGTAGTGTGCACCCGAGGGTACCTGGCGGTGTCCTGGCCAAGAAGAAGGAGCGTGCGGAAAAGAGAGCTCGAGGGTTGAGGCCACGAAGGCAGAGGAAGCGGTGCGCCGCTCGAGAGGACGAGTTCCTGGCAGCGTTCCTGAGCCGCACGTGAGACCCTTACGTGTCGGCCAGGTCGAGCGCTCCGGTGTGTCTGTTCAAGGTCCAAGGCCGAGACCTGCTGAATGGCTCCTGCCTGGGTGCAGTGGCCGGGAGCAGGTTCGTGGACGAGGCCTACCGGGTGTGGTCGTCGTAAGCCGTGGCCTGATCCTGGGCCTCAGGAGTTTCGACCCTGACTGCTGGGTTGGCCGCGACGTCCGACTCTTCGGCGCTGCACACGGTAGCGTATCCGTGCGCCGTCAGCCGTTCCACCCATGCCATGAAATAAAAAGTTCATGGTAATCCTTTCTCGTCCGCTATCAACAAACATAGTGACGAACGTCCTTTAACCATTACAGTTGTAGAATAGTTCAGTTAACAACATGGCCGAACTGCTTCCTAAAGTAAACAAATCAGCATGTTCTGAAGCAATGTGTTAGCACCCGTGTTTTCTCGAGGGCCGTTCATGCTGAATTTCGAAGTCTTGTTGTAAACCGCTTCTTTTCATCAGGGCGTGTTTCTCGTGGCAGCTTTGCCTGCCTTCTCATTATTGCTGGTGCTTACAGTCTTTAGCGCAATCGTCCCGAGGCGGTGGCAGCTGGCCGTCGCCATCGCACCATCTTCCCGACCAGGGAGCGACTGTACACAGAGCTGCTATCTGTTCTGTCGGAGCAACTCATTTTTCTTGGTGAAGAGAAATTCCTTTGGCATGTCGTGCCCTTTTGTGTTCGTCTGTGAGAGACGCCTAAAACATTTCGTTCGGTCTGTCTAGTTTTGGTAGGCTCATGCCTGTTCTGTATCAGCAGAAATGTCATGTAAATACATAAAATGTACGTGTTGATGTTTTATTTTTTATTGCAAACTACGGCATCCCAAGCGTGATGTCAGTACGTGTTTTGGCACAGGTATACGCTGGAGACACAGGTACACGCTGATACTTACTGGTACATCGCTGGGCACTCTGGGAAATAGCTCTGTCGCACAGGGGCACTGGCTCAGCTCTTGTGATGCTGGTACACACTGGGAAGCGCCAGAAGCGCTGTAGTTCTCACTGGCAATCGCTGGTGAATACTGGAGCATGCATTGTTTCTCTTAGCGCAGCGTTTGCGTTTTAGTAGCGTGTGCCTTGTTATGTTTCGGTGTCGTTGATTATAAAATGCTTAATTTGACGGCACGGATAGATGCTACCCTAACAGATCCCGAGCATACGTAATTTTTGCGGTGCACGTTGTATCTCAACAATTATTTCACATTTTTCGCATGCCCCCGCATATACCGGCCATATTTGTATCAGTCGTGTAATGCTGTAACGATTGCATCTTGCAGTGTTAATAAGCCTGAAACTGGACGTCAATCCTCACAAAGACAGGGAATCGTTTATGCCACCGAATTGACAAAACGTAAATAAGCTGTCTCGATCGCTGCGCAAGGTTTCCCAGCGGAGGCGAAAGAAACAGCTGTCGTTCGATTACGCCACACCGTAAATTGATGTCTGGCCATGCTTATCCTGCTACTTACTTCAGGCAACAGTTAAAAATGTTCCGAAGCTCAAGTGCAAAAACTTCAATCATCCCAACTCACCACGTCGAGAGCGGCTTTAGTCAGTGCCCCGTTCCAGCAAGAATTAGGCCTATCATACCGCCCACATCGGTGTATGTGCTACCGCCACTTTTTGCTTTACGTTGGCACAATTCAAAAGTGTAAGAATTACTGTAAAGTGCAGTTTAGACATCTCTGAGCACAAATCAACCATTTTTTCTTCTTTGCGGTGCCCACACAAGGAGCGACGACGATCGATGTCTCGTGCTTTCAGCAACGCAAGCTGTCACCGGAAGCTTCCTCCCAAGTGCAGTGACCGGTACTTCTATCACTCGTATGCAAGAGCACGCAGTTTTGACCTGGTAATTCAGTATGCCTTACCAAACTAACACAATTACCATCCTTTTCAGCGGATTGCATTAGTCTTTTGTTCAGTGGTTTCTTAGTTGCAGGTATCAATATACCTGCAATTCTGTACACTGGCAGCCGGCTGTATACTGCTATATTGACGCTTCCGCGAGCAAAATAATGAATATCCGATGTCCGCGAGCAAAATAATGAATATCCGATCGGACATATATATATATCCGATCGGACACACACACACACACACACACACATATATATATATATATATATATATATATATATATATATATATATATATATATATATATATTGTCGTGGTACAACACGAATAAAACGCAGATACACCTTGGGACGACGAAAGCAGCGTGTCCTCAACAGCTGAGCCACAAGATCGTCTTCTTCGGCCTCGAGAGAAGCTAGAGGCCCACTACTTCGCGCCCACTGAATGCCTCATCATCGTTATCGTCCACATGTACACACGCGTCATTTGGCTCTCTCTCAAACAGCATCGCCCCAATGCGCAGTCTGTAATGCAGTTTTTTTTTTCTAAAGTATAGTATCAGGCAATCACTCGCTGACGTAAGGTTCTATGCGGACTACGTGAACGAGTTCAGGATGGTGCTGGCGACGCCTTGTACTATACGAACAGTCGGGAACAACTTCGTGACATCGTTCAGTCGTCGCAGCACTAGCTATGGTCCAAAGTATCTTCTTAAAAGTTTTTCTGAAAGTCCTCGTTTTCGTACGAGCGTCCAAACCCATACTTTGTCGCCAGTTTGGTAGACGACTGTTCTGCGGTGGGAATTGTTGCGGCCTGCATCGTAGTCTTGCTGCTGGCTGATCCATAAACATGCAAGTTGCCTAGCTTCTGCGCGTTTTGTAAACGTGTCAGCGTCCGGGACGATGTCGTCGCCTTCGTGCGGTAACATTGCATCTAACATGGTTCGTACTTCCCGTCCATGAGCGAGGCTGAAAGGTGTCATGCGGGTTGTTTCTTGCTTGGCCGTGTTGTATGCAAACGTTATGTAAGGCAAGATTGTATCCCAATTTTTGTGTTCGATCTCTACGTACATCGAAAGCATGTCTTCAATGGTTTTGTTTAGACACTCTGTCAGCGGGTGCGGGTGGTATGTGGTGGTCTTACGATGCGTTGTTCCACTCAGCATCAAAACATGGCCCAAAAAAGCTGCTGTAAATGCGGTTCCTCTCTCTGTGATTACGACGGTTGGTTCACCATGCCTCAGTACAATAATCTCGATGAAAAATCTTGCCACCTCCGCTGCTGTACCTCTCTGGATAGCCTTTGTCTCGGCATGACGGGTCAAATAATCCGTCGCGACAATAACCCATTGGTTGCCTGCAGTAGAAGTAGGGAGTGGGCCCAAAATATCAATGCCGGTCTGGTGGAATGGAGTCATTGGGACTTGTACGGGTTATTGGAGTCATTGGGACTTGTACGAGTTATATATATATATATATATATATATATATATATATATATATATATATATATATATATATATATATATATATATATATATATATATATATATATATATATATATATATATATATATATTGGCAGCAACAGCCGACAATTTGTGACTGCTTCCCCAGTGAATTTAGATTTTCAGAGTTAAGATGTGGATTCTTTGAAAATCTTTGCTGATTGTGTGACTTGTAAAAATGAAGTCGAACGGCGTGTTCTTTGGACAAATGGTCATTTTCCAGCCCGACAGTATGATGTTCCTTAAGTAAAAAAAAGGTAAAAAAAATTGGCGTGGCGTTGTGGGTAGAATACTAGGTTTTGAAATTAGCAAGTGACGAGTTCGATAACTGTAGTTGGCCATTTGATTTCTTTTTTTTTTCATTTTGCCCCCCCCCCGCCTGTTTCAACCCTGTGAAGCGATTTTGCGCCGAGTACCAAGGGTCTCCCAGCGCTGGTACTGGGACGCTGCCTCTCCCGCTATCCGGAGCTTTTGTGGAGCACTTCCGGAATATTTTACGAATGCTTTTACTTCGTCCGGACAAAACTTTAGTGATACGTATCAGTTTATTTTTAAGTGTTCGATCCTTTGTTTATTTACTTTGTGCGGATTGTGTCACGCATAAGTTATGTGAAGTAATTCTCAATCATGATACAAACACTACAGAGTTACTGTGTGTTCTTTCAACAGAGCTCTAGCACATGAAATTGGAGAAAACACTTGAGTTCTTATTATTTTATTCATTCAAAATAGCTTGCCATTTCTGGTACCAGTTTATTTTTAAAAGGGTTTGCTCCTCTGTTTATTCCATGAAGATCGTGTCACGCGTCAGTTATATAAAGGAATTCTTCATTCTGATGCAAGCACTGCAGAGTTACTGTGTATTGTTTTTTCACAGAGCTCTCGCAGGTGAAATTCAAAAAAGCACTCAAGTTCCTATTGCTTTATTTATTCAAAATTTGCTGCCATATCTGGTAACAGTGCGATACTGGGCTCATAATCGGACGTGGCACTGGACGCTGGTACCCAGTGGTGCTGTTTTTTTCATTATGAATATCTGATGTGCATATGTACAGAAATTGTTTGTCTTCTAGTAGCAAGTTTGTGTGTCTGGGCGTGTTCTGTTCTGTTGAAACGTACTGTACAAAAGAAGTTGATGTCCACTGCGTATGAATAAACTTTTCTAAGGAATCTATTTTTCCTTTTGTCACATTTACATTCCGATTTGTTCTTGTAATATCTCCTTTACTTTCCTTTACATAATTGTCTGTCAGTGTCATTAAATTTCTAACAAAGTAATATAGCCCTTTAATTAACCCTTCTTTTCTTCATTCATAGTGAGGGTTTCGTTCTGGCACACTCAGTGTTTTCACGTGGTATCCTAGGGATCATTGGTGAGCTACCCGCTCGTAATAAGATCCTTTGCAACGTGACCCCAATAGAAGAAAAATGTCTGTCCCACACTCGCTGCAATAACAACAGGCAGAGCGCACGGACGCTGCCACGTTTAATGCGCAGACATAGCCCATAATGTGGGTGGGGAGATGGTCGTCGTCGTAGTTACAGGAGTAGAGCACCGGAAGGGTTATTTGGAGGTCACAGGTTCGGTACCTACCCACGGCAAGTCATCTTTTCATCCACTTTACTTTCTTCACATTTACATTACAATTACTTCCAGTATTTCCCGTATACTTCTCTTGGCACAATTATCTGTCAGTTCACAGTCATATTCAACCGGAATCTAGGTACACGGGCCTCGGGTATTTTCATTTTTATCGAAATGCTGCGAATAAATCACCAGACCTGTGGGTAAGCAGTCTATTACCACGACAATATGAACAACGCGGTGTGCATTAAACAGTAATCAAAATTAACCAAAGTTTGTTATCTGCATACATTGTGGGGCTCAAATCCACAAAGCGTGGCTCTGCGTGAGAGAGAGCTCTTAAGTTATGTTGTGGTTTTTTTTTTCGCATCTAAGGTGCTGATGCGTGCCTCTATGATGAGAAGCAGAAAATAATCTCCTTTCTGTCTCTTCCTCTTTCATTAACTTTTGTCTCCTCTCTCCCGAGTATTCCGCTTTTTTTATATCGCTAGAGCAGGTGGTGATGACACGTAGATGCTCTTAAGGTGGGTAAGATTAAATCACACTGAGCGCGAAGAAGGAAGCACGACACACATCAGTGAACGTAACTATGCAAGGAATTAGACAAATAAGAAGTGTCACAACCTCCGGAAATTATCTAACCTATATACAAAATTAGCATTTGGCTGATGTGCTGAGGAGAGCCACTAATTGCTCCCATGGACGAAGGCACATGAGCAGGGCTAATGTTCTCGCGCTAGCTTCGCGAAGCTATCTGCTGTATTTGTGGCAACGTTCACGTGTGTTTATCTCTTTTTTTCTTTTGGGGCTGCCACGCACACACGCGCACACTAATTGGTTGCCAGTGTTTACTTCTCCATGTCATAAAAACAGCCGAAACAACACACGCGCCGATGTAGCCTGCATTATGTTAAGAGTTTAAGAGGCTACGGGTCTTCAGAACTTGCTCTCGTCTCTGTCATGTGCAAGGATAGAGTTTCTTTTTTTCTCTCTCGTCCCTGCACGCGTTCCGCTTCAGAGTATGTACGTACCTGACAGCGTAAACCTCTCTTATGGTAGACTTGCCGTTAGAGAGACTCAGCAGGCAAGAAAACATCAAGAACAAAGTATCTGGCTAGCAATGACTTGCTCAGGCAGTCTCTTTTTCCTGATTAAAACTTCGGAACTACGTAGGGCCTTGAAAACCAAAAGACAAAAAATACAGACCATGTGCACGTGTAGATTTGCAGTAAATCACTGCACTGCAGCAAGCTGCCGTATTAAACAGACAAATTCGCAATTTTCAGTGAATTAGGCTCTCTATACGACGAGCCTGGTGGAAAGTGCTTGCTTCGTGTAGAGAAGCGCAGGGCTGCTCACCATTATATAAGTGACTTCCTTCTCTACTTTATATCAAGATTAGTGATGCAAAATTAAATACATAGCACGTCGCGAGCGTGCACAATCATTTGAACAGCTTATGTCAGTGGCAAGGAGATATACTCACTTGATAAACGAGAGGTTGTAAGCTCTGTTCTAAGATTACTGTAGTGTCTAATCGAGACAAAAATTAAGTGGCTATTTTTTACACTTCCACAACAAGGTATTCATCTGCTACTGCGTCGCCTGAGACAGCCTGATGTGGCCACACAAATTCTTTCCCTTCCACCATTTCTCCCCGAGTCTAAGTTCCAGTAAAGTTAAAAAACGCGAATGAACCATTGCTAATCTCACACATTCCCAGCGTGAGTGCTGCCTTGCAGCTAAATTATTTGGCTTCTGAACGAGATCTATATCCTCCGGTACTGCGTATATCAATTGACTGCTTCATGTGGGGATCTTTTTGGGGACCATAATTTTTGCGTCTTCATTCATGTTACTCTCTTACAAGGTGGTTCTCGTTCCTCGTAAAAGTCTTTTCAATGAGAGTAAAATTTTATGCTCCAGTCAAAACTCAAGTCAAAGAACGAGCTCTACAGCGAATACAACTGATCAAAAGACGTGCTGCAGGAATTTGCAAATCTTAAATTACTAAAAAGCCAGTGCTGTCACTCTTTCTCACGTGTTCCGTCATAATAGTCACTTTCAATGTTGCCACAGGGCCAACGGAAGAACGAAACTAGATGAGTCCTCAAAGCTGCCCTATAACCAATAACTGCTGCCCAAATTTGCAATTTCCCTTTAACTCTAAAAACAAAAATAACTGCAGAAGCTCCACGTGCCCAAACCACCGTAGAATAAGAATGCGAACCACAATAAAGTATAATCCGGATTAACTATCGACCACCCGAAACTTTTTAAGCACTCCTACATTCAAACAAACGGGTGTTATTTGTGTTTCAGCTTCATTGTTGTGCGCTCGCCTTGGCCAAGAACAAAGCCTGTGTCTTCGAAATTAGCGAAGTACCACGTTCAGTGCGAAACTGGCCCGGCTGGTTGAACTCACGTACTGCAAGCCTGACAGTGTTCTCATTGTTACGGTAAACTGTTGCCCAGTCATAAATTTGTTGTAAAATAGCATCAAGTAGAAGGAAGGGGAGAAAAAAAATTTATTGATGCCAAAAATGGGTCAGCTGAGAGAGGGGGATGAACTCAGGGAAAAAGAAGACGATGAGCCCTCTGCAGGCCGCTTTAGGCGGCCGAAAGTGCGTGCGCTTCGGCGACCCCTTTGACAAAGCGTACGATCACTGCTTTAGTTCGGCTTTTGCAGCGTTTACAAAATGAGGCCCCTTCAATGGCACTCTACTCCGAGACGAAACAGCCCTTAAACGTTCATTTCCAGGAATGACCCGTTACAATGAAGAGCAGTATACTTTCTAACGCTCTGAATCACGTATGAATGAATCCGAAAAACCTCGCAGCTAAACTCGCAGGCGTATGTGCCTCTCGTGGAGCTCGCGTTCACCGAAGTGAACGTCGGTTAAAGTCTCTCTGAAAGCACAGCCTTTGAAGCCATTAATTTTCTTTGTAATAAACGCCGAGGTGGATAAAATTCGACACTATGAAAGTTGGCATTCCAGACGTTCTCGGTGATTTGACGCCGTCCTTAAACAACGTCAACGAGGTAATAAAAAGTGGTGGAGGTCGGAGAGTCGGGGTAGGATAGCGAAAGCTTTTCATTGCAGTTTTTTAACGTTTCTTGGTGCTTCGTATGAAACTTACCTTGAGTTAAGCTTAGGGAATGGGTGGAAGCTCGTTAAAATTTTCATACTGTGAAAATGAAATGGGATAGCCGCTCACGCGAGGCTTGCAAATTGCTTTATAGGAAGTAATTTATAGCGAAACAGAAATGCTCGTAATTATGAGCGATAACCCTTCAACTGCAATCTCTAAAAAGAAATCGCGTCTTTCGTCTTGAATTGAAGTTCATAAAAGATCACGATGCTTTGTGATTTTTAGGGGCGAAGCTTCTTATAGCGGCACCCATTCGTCCCTCATAGCCGTTGTAGAATGTAAATAGTTCAAACTTTTGACCTCCAAGGTGGTGCCGGTGCGAGATTTCTTCTGTGTGTTATTGAACAATAAAAAATAGTGCTCAATGTACATGCCAATGATTGCTAATGAAGAGTGATAGATAGCAGCATTCGGCTTTTAATTAACGCGCATGCTGCGATCCCCATTAGCAGCCATTGGCATGTACAATGAGCACTATCTGACAAGAAAGGGTTGCTACGTTATACTCGCTGGGTGTAACCTCTCTAGTTTTAGAAAGGTTTAGCGAGCGTTGAGCCGCAGTGCCATGAATACAATGAACTAGTATATAGCATGTATGAACTCGAGGTGGATAAATGTGGAAAGTAGGTACGAAGTGCAAGCCATAAGAAAGTAAAGGCCGAATTACCCTGTCTTTCATTTCCCATTAGCAGCCATTGGCATGTACATTCAGCACTATCTGACAGGAAAAGGTTGCTACGTTATACTCGCTGGGCGTAACCTCCTTGGTTTTAGAAAGGTTTAGCGAGCGTTGGGCTCCAGTGCCGTGAATACAGTGAACTAGACTATACCGTGAACTCGAGGTGGTTAAAGATGGGAAGTAGACCCGAAGCACAAGCCGAAAGAAAGTGTGCATGTGCCAGCTCTCGTTTAGTCCTTGGAATGTCCGCTGGATGGCGGTGCTTCTAACTGGGGAATATATGATGAAAAGATGCGAGATGTTGGCACTTAGATTGTTGAATAGATGGACGAACGGGCACACAGACAGATGCATGGATGGACGCATGAACGGACGCAGGGACGGATGCATGGACGAACGCAGGGGCGGACACATGAACGGACGGGCGGATGGACGCATGGATGGTCGAACAGACAGACGCCTGGACGGATGGAAGCAAGAACGAATGGACGGACGAATGCTTCACCCCACTCTCCATCATTCACTCCGTGGACATGCTGCCAATTTTTTCTTTACAATTATTGCTAGCTGCGAGTCTGAGCAACCAGGAGTGCTTACGAAAGTAAATATAACATGATATTTTCCAAAGTTTTTACATCTTCATTTCGCTTATCATATAGAAGTATGTGCTTCGCTCGTTGTGGCCTGCCTGCAATGACAGCGTTAAGGAAAATAAAAAAGACCTTGATAATATTTTTCTCCGAAACCAAGTTCACAAGGAGAGCATTTTCGCAGGCTTAGAGTGATCATGTGTTGGTGACGTGAAGAAGCCTCCTTTGTATTCCTGCATTATACTGTGATGGTGGAGTTGTTTGGATAATTTGCATCCTAAACACAATTTGAAGAAGCAATTTTCCGCATCTCTTAGCGGACGGCTCAGTGCGCTCCCATAGTTGAGTACGAAGTACTCAAATTTGTCATTAATTTTTTTCTAAACACAATGGCAAAGCAATTTTCCAGTTCAAGAACTGATGGAAATGTCTCCCACTGTTACGAGTGAACAAATAGTTTTTAGAAGTCTAAGTGAGGAACAGTGCCGGAAATTTTGCGCGAAAAGGCGTTGGACTCTTACAAACACGTCCTTCCCCTCCGACGTTCGTGATTAAACTGGCTCAGGAAATGGGAACCTTTACAGTGGCCGACCGCCTTGCGGCGTGGGGCGTGGTGCCCTCCGCCATATGCCCACAATGCGGCCACGTCGAAACGCTGAACCATGTATCTGAGGAATGCATAGTAGCGCGCACATTCTGGCGCCAGTATGTCCAAAATAAGTATGCAGTAAAAGTCCCGCCAAAGGGATAACTTTGTCGAACTCTTAATGGCCATCAGAGCCTTCGTCCTATGGAAGCGGAGGACTCTGGCCCACCTGAGGAGACGCCCTCAGAGAGCCGTGTTTCCTCTGCTACATTGATTAAGAAACGTAATGCTTATGCATCTCAATGAAGAATTAGTTATGCGGGGAGAAGATACCTTCCTCCGACGCTGGTCTACGCGATTCATTATTGTAAAAACAAGTGTCCATGCCTTTCCTTCCCTATTGAGGAAGTGGGCTAGAGGTTGTGCCACTGTGAAACTGCAGTGCGTATTTTCCTTTTCTTCATTAGAAAGTTGTCCTTTTTGTTCAATATTGTTCTTGAGCACGAGAGCCAACTGCTCTTGCAGGTGGATGCAAAAACGTCCCCTTGCACTGTGAATGACCCCCCTTGTTTGTGCATATCGCCTTACTGTTCATATAACTTTACTCATGTCGACATACGTGAATGTCCCGTCCTTGTAAAATTTTCGCATTGTACAACACTGCATAGATAAATAAGCCATTTCGCTGTATATAACAGCTTCCACTGTGCATACGCATGATAATCATTGTTCATCTTTCTGTGTGCACCTAAGCTATGTAAGATTTATCTGGAAATGAAATTCTCTTGAACTATGTAGGCCTACGGGACGGCTTCTAGCTCTCCCCTAGTAAAGTACTAAGCAAGCAGGTGTAAAAAACTTTTCTTGTGTGATTCCTAAAGAGAAAAGAAGAGAAAAGTGAGTCCCGTAACTTTCTGAATCAGAGTGCGACACCTCAACAGTATCTCACGAAGGGTGGGGCTGAGAAGGATTTAAAAGGATTAGAATAATGGTAGAGAGGGGAATGGAGAGAATGTGGCGCAGGAAAGATGGACACCGTCACAGAGGAGTACGAGGACGGGGCACCACTCAGCGAGAGCTCTTGTCGGCGGCAGGAGATGGCGTAAGGCGAGCCAGTTGGCCAGAGCTGCACGTTCGTCGGAGATCGCGGGGGCACAACAGGTCGGCATGAAATCCAGGGATCGAGTCAAAAAAATTTTGCTAAACAGATACTAGCAGGGCTCGTCAAGTGTGAGGCCACCGGGACGGCTGTAGGCTTTCCCATAGTTGTGCACCAAGCGCTCAAAACTGTTACCAACTTTTCTTAATGGGCTCGATTACCATTCCAACTTCTTTCTATGAAACACGTTCCCAAAAAAGACAAAATGTCATCGCGACCAGAGTACTGGTGCCCTATTATCCTGCCTAATGTAGGTTGCAAGCTCTTTGCCAACATCCTGGTGTGCAGAATCAGTTAATCTCTTGCATCATGGATAGCTCTCCACCAAGTCTGTTCCGTACCGTGTCCAGAAGTAGACACCCGTACGTGGTTAACGCACGACATAATTCAGTACACCAAAAGCTGATGTGCGCAAGGTTTATTGGTTTCCTCAGAAAAAGGGAAGGCTTTTGATTTCATAGAACACGGCTACTTACTAAATGTTTCATATGCATTCGGCCTGCCAGATAAGTGCATTGACCTCATTTACGCAATGACACTCATTACGAAAGTCCCATTTATAAAGAGTCCCGAAAGAGTCACTCCTTTGAGGTCACGCGTGGGGTTTGTCAAGAGTGTCCCATCCCTCAAGTTTCATTCGTCTTTGCAGTAGGACCTTTCTTAAGAGGAGTTGAACGTGACCCGAAGATTCGAGGCTTATCCCTACCTGGTAACCGTCAAGTAAAGATCACTGCGTATGCAGATAATACATGCACGTGATGAACAGTCGCTCCAACATATTCTTATACTTTCCTTCATTTTGCCATTATCACCGGTGCAAGGTTAAACGTTTCTAAATGCCATCATTTCTTTATCGGCCACCCCAACATTAGTATCACTATCAAATCGCCTTTACAGTGGTTCCTATTACATACTGGATGTTACTTTTACTGCATTTGGTTTACAGGACAGCCTCTGGTCATCCGCTGTATGAACTCCACAAGGTGACGTAAAAGCAGCCAGCCATATCGACATCCACCTCTTCTAACGCCGATTCTTGTCTTTCTTTCTTTCTTTTGTTTATAAAATGCGAGGCGTTCTTAGCAAACTTTGTCGACTTTTAGCGCATCTATCTATCTATCTATCTATCTATCTATCTATCTTTCTATCTATCTATTTGTCTGTCTGTCTATCTATCTATCTATCTATCCAGCTGCCTACGACTTCTACCTCCACGGGCCGTTCCGTTAATGTTAAAAATACTAAACTTGGCATGGCATACCTTGACTGTATGAAGAACATATTTGACTAGTTATAACATGAAACTCATGATATATATGTCATGGATGTCATGATTTATATTTCAAGGTGCTGCAGCTCTTGCGGTGGTTTCGCTCACATGGCATGTTGCAAAGTTGGAATAGTATGACATGATTGCATGGTGAACACAAGCGACAAACCCTAGCATGAAAATCATGACATGCTTGTCTTGTATCATCATGACCAAATGCCACGCTCATGATGTGCTCGTGGCCGTTTCGCTAGCGTCACATATACCAAATTCGGTATTACTGGACGTGAATGAATGATGGAGGTATGATAGTGGTGCAAACATGCTGAACATGAGATGCGTGTAATGTAACAAGTTGACTACATGCTACGCTCATGATGCGCTCGCAGTCATTTCGCTAGCTTCACATGAACCAAACTCGGTAATACATGACGCGAAAGGACGACATAAGTATCAAAACATTGAAATATGATAATCACGACATGCGTGTCATGTAACAACATTACTACAAGCCATACTCATGATGTGCTCGCGGCGGTTTCGCTAGCTTCAAATACGCCAAATTTGGTATTACGTGGCGCAAACGGATGACGAAGGTATGTGACAGGTGCAACCATGATAACCATGAAATGCGTGTCTTCTAAGAAACTGACTACATGTTGCATTTCGCGCCGGTGGTCGTCGGGCAGCACCGACGGACGCTGGTCGCGTCGGTCACGCATGGCATCAGACTATAAAGTGCTCACATATTCATAATGTGGCGTAGCTGTGCCAGGCATGCGTGCGCGTAAACTCTACATAGGAGTATATTGGGCCCTTCATGATGCGCTCGTGGCCGATTTAATAGCGCCACATATGCCACATTTAGTGTAACCTTACGTCAGTCGATGACAAAGTATATGACTGGTGCAAACATGATAATCCTGACAATCTGACAACCTACCACACTCATAGCACGCTCGCGGCCGTTTCGCTAGCTACACATATACTAAATTTGGTATCACGTGACGTAGATAGATGGTGAAAGTAAGCGACACATTCAAACATAATAATCAAGACACGGAAGTGATTTACGGCATCATTCTCCTCCACCTCGTAACGTTGTGCTTGTTTTAATGGGAAATATCATCCTGATTCGTACTTCGCTTATCATCAATTCCTATTGCACGTGGGATCTACCAATTCTTTCAAATACATGCTATATTCTTCGTGAAGCGTCAATAGTGGTTGCACTGATGCCTACCAAATTTTGTAAACATTACATATGTACTCCTTTGACACAGCCGTCACGTCGGGTCAACGTAGATTGGGGAGTTGTCATGTTCTGAAGTTCAGTTATGTAGTAGTGTCCAGGGCCAACATGCTCGCAAGCACCAGCACTTCATATCGGCTTCTGGGGTTGCTCATACACATGTTCGAGTTGGCATCGTTGCGCAAGTACAAACAACTGGTTATATAAACACTTGCAACTGTACAACATATGTATGTGAGTGAAACATTTGTACATATATTAGGCGTCATTTCACGAAGTGTCGCTCAAGAAAAAAAATTCCAACAATTTCACCTTCCCTCCGCATTCCCAGGTACGTGGAATCCGCCGAATTTTTTTAACAGCGAAGCATTTCTTAGCGAACTTCGGTGACTTTGAGCGTATCTATCTATCTATCTATCTATTTATCTATCTATCTATCTATTTATCTATCTATCTATCTAGCCACCTACGACTTTTACCTCTGCTGGCCGTTACAATAATGGTATCGGTAGAAAACTTGGTATGGCATTACATGCCTGTATGGAGAACACATTTGACTAGTCATAACATGAAAATCATGATGTGTATGTCATGAATGTCATGATTTACATTTCATGATCCTGCAGCTCTTGCGGTGGTTTCGTTCACATGGCTTCTTAAATTGGTATGGTATGATATGGTTGCATAGCGAACACAAGCGACAGACCCTAACATGAAAATCATGACAAGCGTGTCATGTAGCAACGTGACTACATGCCACTCTCATGATGCGCTCACGGCCGTTTCGCGAGCGTCACGCATACCAAATCTGGTATTACGGTACGTGAATGGAAGACGAATGTATGTGCCCGTGAAAACATGATAGTCATGAGATTTGTCATCTAACAACATGACTACAAGCCATACTCATGATGCGCTGGTGACCGTTACGCTAGCTTTATATAAGTCAAATTTGGCATTACGTCACGTTAATGATTTACAAAGGTGTGTGAAGAATGCAAACTTAATAATCGTGAGATGCGTTGCTTTGTTGGGGGCTGGCTGGTCCCGACGAAGCAGAAGCAGAAGACGGCCGACGGAGACGTACGCGGCCGGTGGGAACGCCGACCAGCCCGAACACGCGGGTTGGCGCGAAGCGCCATAGAGAAGAACAACAACAGCGCTCCACGGTTACCCAACGCACACTCGTTTTATTTTACAGTCGCCTTGAAATCCCGGATGCCAGAGCGGCGCCCCCTGGCATCCTCACATGTCATTCCGAAACTGAAAACCCAGAACACAACAATCATCCCATCCTCGAGAAAAATGCACCTATACACTGTTTATATTTATACATGATCGATGTACGTTAGAGCACATGAAAATTCAGAGCACGGCACACCGAACTCACACACTATGAGTCCTGAAAATGCACTGAAAAAAAGTACAATGGAAGTCCTGAAAATGCACTGAAAAAAATGTACACAACTCAGTACAATATTGATTTGAATGCACTGGACCTTTTCACAGAACAATGATGTTCACAACAGTAATGAGCAAGAGTTCTACATCACAAAGTCTTCGAACCGACGCGGCTTCTGCCACTTCCGCTTAGGGCGGACCCTTTTGGGTGTAGAATCGGGTGTCTCTGCACCTTGGTCACTTGTGCTCTGATGTGACACATCAAGAGCAGTAGAAGATTGTGAAGGCTCTGAACGAGCGTTAAAATTCGCGGTCTCATCAGAGCTCGCAGCATGAGCTTTGCAAGACTTTTGCGGACCGGAGTCCGGTTCAACGGTCTCAGCCGTATTCGAAGGTTCGAAGTGAACCGTAAGACTTGGTGTACTTGAACCAGCGACACCAACTGGTAACTCCTCCCCCCTTGAAGAAATGCCTGTACATGGAGGCCACATGTAATAATCTGATGGATAGTTGAAAGGCGTGGATGGAATGTGATGGGGAAGACTTTTAGGTGTTGAAGGCGAATCCGTATGAAAAATAACAAGGCGCGAAGCATTCCAGATGTTACCATCACTTAAGCGAAACGAAGTGGGGCTAACCTGGCCCAAGACTTTGTAAGGACCCTATACTTGGGGCGCTTGCCTGGCACACGAATCTTGAATAGATCGCCAGTGTGAACCTTGGACTGCTTTGCACCTCGACGGGTGTCGATATACTTTTTCATTGCTTGTTGATAAGAAAAAACCCTGGTACAGATTTGATCAGGAGAAGACACTGCTATGTTACGAGGCAAAGAGTCTATGTCGAGAGCAACTCGCGGTTGCCTACCGATGAGAAGTTGAGCAGGAGGCACTCCAGTGGTGCCTTGTGGTGTGAACCTGTACGCAGCTAAACAATCAGTCAAGGCTTGCTTGAGGGGATGGTGCTCTAATTGGGCGATCTGGGTATGTTCCTTCAGAACGCGATTGAAGCGCTCGATTTGCCCATTTGATTGGGGATAGAAAACTGATTATTTCAAGTGCTGAATTCCTCGTTGTGAAAGAAAAGCCTCGAAATGTTGGGACTGAAACTGCGGATCATTGTTCCTAACTATGGCATCAGGAAAACCTGCCCGGCTTAAGATTGAAGACAGAAACTCAATGATGACCTCAGAAATAATCGTATGTGTGAGACAAAGCTCTGGCCATTTGGAATGGCAGTCGATGAGAGAAACAATGAACCGGGCATTTTGCGGAACATTATGCAAAGGACCGATGATGTCCATGCCGAGTTTCTGCCAAGGCCGATCAGGTCACTAGACTGGCTACAACGGAGAAAATGCAGGTTTGGCAGACTTGTCAGCTGCCTGATATATAAGGCAGTTGTAAACTGCATGCTCGACCTGCTTGTCTAAGGCTGGCCACCAGTACCTGTCTCGGAGATTCTGTTTGGTGCGGACAATGCCGGGATGGGCCTCATGGGCAAGCTGTATTAGCTTGTTACGAAAAGAAGCAGGGGCAATCACGCGTTCATCACGTAAAAGCAAGTCCTCGACACAAGACAGTTCATGTCGGACTGCGAAGTAAGGCAAGAATTCAGAAGCAAGAGCACATTTAGAAGGCCATCCTTCACGTAAATATTTGAGAACTTGAGACAAAGTGGAATCTGCAGCTGTAGCTGCCTGAAGCTCAGTTTTAGTAATGCAGGAAGTAACTAATGAAACAACTTCCTCATCCCGCTCTTCAGTAACCGGTATCTGAAGAGGAAGGCGCGACAGTGCATCAGCAACCATGTTATCAGAGTCTTTACAATATTGAATACTGAAATTATAATACATGAGTTTGGCACACCAACGGGAAATGCGATTGGAGCGGTGGCCTTCGGATCCTGCAGAAAGAAGAGCAACTAGTGCTTGGTGATCTGTACGTAATGTGATGTGCCTGCCCCATAAGTAGACATGCCATTTCTCACAGGCAAAAGGACACGCGAGAGCTTCATACTCTCCTACTGAATATCTGCGTTCAGCAGCGGTCAATGTACGAGATGCAAAAGCGATAGTGATCAGCTGATCACCTCGGAGTTGTTGAAACACTGCTCCCAGTCCAACATCAGACGCATCCGTCGTGATGACGATGGGAAGCTTCTCATTGATAATACTAACAGCTGGCTTTGAGGCCAGTATTGACTTAACTCGAATGAAGCTCTGCTCAGCTTCAGCTGATCAGTTGAAAGGCTGTGCTTGTCGAAGTAGAGTACGCAGTGGTTCAACATCAGCATAGTGAGGGACAAACTTGGCATAATAACCAACAAGACCTAAAAAAGATTGCAAGGTTTTGGCATCAGTAGGCCGTGGGGCATTGCCAATGGCCTCAACTTTAGATTCAACAAGTGTCAAGCCGCGGGAACTGACATTATGTCTTAGAAATTGTAACTCATTCACAGAAAAAATGCACTTGTTATCGAGTTTCATACCACATTCACTGATGCGGTTGAGAACAGTATGAAAGTTAGCATCGTGCTCTTCGCGAGTACGTCCCCACACCAAAATGTCATCCAAGTAACAAAGGGCGCCTTTACAACCCTAAGAATAATTGACATCATTTTCTGAAACACTGCAGGGGCAGATGCAAGCCCGAAACAAACGCGGCGAAACCGAAACAAGCCAACAAACAAAGGTGGTTAAGTCTCTACTGCACTCAGAAAGTTCAACTTGGTGATAAGCGAACGCGAGGTCTGCCTTGGAGAAACATACCGCTCCGGAGAGCTGATGAAGCACTTCTTCAATGTGAGGAAGTGGAAACCAGTCTACGACGATCGCCTTGTTCGGTTCCCGTAAGTTAACGCATAGTCGAAGGTATCCATCTTTTTTCTTGACGACGAACAGTGGAGAAACCCAGTCGGAAGCAGAGACAGGCTCTATGATTCCACTGGCTTGAAGGCGAGACAGTTCCGCAGAGACTCGCTCACGGAGAAAAAGAGGAATGCGGCGCAGCTTGGCACGCACAGGGCACACATCTGGTCAACGCATCACTTTATGCACAAAACCGCGCACACAACCCAGTTCACGGGTGAACAGGTGGTGGAATTCAGAAGACGCGTTGGCCGGAAGATAACCTTGGACGTCGACTTGAGCACACGTCATAGACGCACCGACGATGTCGATGGACAAAGCCCTGATGGCATGACGTCCCAAAAGCGAGCTGACATCGGCAGTTACATAAAAAGTAATGGAAGCAGTGCGACTGCGATAGGAGACCTGAGCTGAAATTGACCTAAATTATCAATCGTTTCCTTGGAATATGTTTGTAGAACGGCGTGTGAAGGCAAAATCTGAATGTTGGAAAATTGACAATGAAAGTCAGCGGCACTGATTAAAGAGACTGAGTCACCAGTGTCCACGAGAAATGACAAGGGCACATGGCCCACTGAAGCTACGATGCTGGGCTCGGACGTAGTGTGGAGGCCATCCACATTTAAAACAGTGACCGTATTGGTTTGTGCAGTGCTCGAAAGAGCGGACGAAGAAACTGGTTCAGGAAGATTTGCTGGACTGGAATTGCATACGGACTGAAAATGTCCGATTTTTTCGCACGCCAGACAAGTGCGGTTTTTCGTGGGACACTGCGCAAAATTGGCTAAATGTCGAGCCGATCCACAACGAAAGCAGCGCGCGGTTGCACTTGGAGAAGAAAATTGCGAACGCGAGTTAGGAGCTCGGTGCTGTTCCTGAAAACCAGAATTCGGTGGAATGGAGTCGCCATATTACCGGCTTCCTCGGCCCTGCGACGCAGAGAGGCCGCCATGTTGGCCGCCACGGAAGGACTGTGCAGGCGAGCGTCCATGTTGGCTGCCACGCCAAGACGAAGATGAAGGGCCACCATGTTGACGCCTCCCGTGAAACAAAGATGCGTGGATTTCTGCCTTGGCCCCCCGCAGCAGAAAGTTTCTGCACTGAATGCGGAGCGAATTGTTCCAACTGGGAGCGAATAAGCTCGTCCTCTCGCGCAACCGAGAGGGCTTCGGATAATAAAATTGAGGAGCCATTTTGAAGCATGCGGCAGCGGACGTTTTGCGAGGCTACCCCGGTGAAAAGCTGATGGCGGATCATAACGTCCTCAAGCGCGCCGAAGCCGCACGACGCGGCGAGCGTTCGAAGAGATGTAATGAACTCGGCGACTGGCTCGCCAGGCAATTGTCGCCTTCCTTGGAATTTTACGCGTGCGAGATAATCGCACGAGACATCTTTAAAATGCTCATCGAAAAGAGCAACAGCATTCTTGAAGGCGTCGCCCGACGCTGACGTCGGCGACGCGTTGGTGGCGTCCAAATTAAAGAAGAGCTTTAACCCGGCAGGGCCCAACGCGTTGAGCAGCAGGGCCTTGCGAAGCTCGGGCTTGCTGGCGTCCTCCCCGGCCGCGTCTGCGTAGGCCTGAAACACCAATTTCCAGTCCGCCCACGGAAGTGGCGGGTCTCCGGGCGAATGAAGAAATAGGGGAGGTAGAATAGGAGACGCCATTTCAAGCAAGAAGAATGGAGAGGTGCAGACGAGAAGAAAATGACGCCAGTATACTGTTTGAAGACGAAGGCAGAGGCAGCGTAACTGAATGAAGAAGGAGTGAAGCGACGCAGCACGCAGCAGCGACCTCACTGGGAACAAAGAGCGTCTAGGGTTAGCAGGGTAGGTCCGTTAGAAGCAAGAAAAAGACGAAAACGGAGAACGAAATGGGTTCTTACATGTCCTCGTCGCCATTGCTGTGTTGGCGGCTGGCTCGTCCCGACGAAGCAGAAGAAGAAGAGGGCCGAAAGAGACGACTGCGGCCGGCGGGGACGCCGACCAGCCCGAACACGCGGGTTGGCGCGAAGCGTCAAAGAGAAGAACAACAACCACACTCCACGGTTACCCAACGCACACTCGTTTTATTTTACAGTTGCCTTGAAATACCGGATGCCAGAGCGGCGACCGCTGGCATCCTCACATGTCATTCCGAAAGCGAAAACCCAGAACACAACATGCGTGTCATGTAAAAACTTCACTACATGAAACACTCAAAGCGCCAAACCTCTGCGACGTGACGCGGCGTGCTGGCGCGCCGGCGTTCGTTTCGTCGTGTCACGCCGGCGATGCCACGATAGGCGCCGATCTGCCTGCCATATACTCGCAGGTGTGTACTGCGCCGCGTTGCTTTGACGCATGGGCATTTGAGCTCGCTCGGCGTCGCTCCGTCATGAAGATAGGCAGACGCAGTGCTGTTTGCGTAACGTCGTCAGCGCGAAATGCAGCATGTCGCATTTCAGGCCAGTTGCCGCCGATCCGCGTCAACGGACGCTGGTCATGCCGGTCATGCCTGGAGTCAGACTAGAGTGTGCTCACGTTATGCCAGCGTTTGTCTTTGCACCCAGTGTGCGCGCGCGCCAACTTTAGGCCGTATACTGGGCTCTTCCTGACGCGCTTTCGACCATTTCGCTATCTCCACATATCCCAAATATTGTGTTATGTGACGTCAATGGAGGACGAATGCATATGACTCGTGCAAACGTGACAATCATCACACGCGTGTCATGCAAGAAGATGAAACGTACCACGCTTAAGGTGCGCTCGCGCCCATTTCGCTAGCTCCACTTATACCAAATTTTGTATCACGGGACATGAGTCGACGACGAAGTTCAGTGACACGTCAGAGCTTGATAATCATGTTATGTGTGTCATGTAAACTTGACAATATGTGATACGTTCATAGCACGCGTGCGACCGTTTCGCTAGCTCCACATATGCCAAATTTGGTATAAGGTGACGTGAATAGATGGTGAAGGCAAGTGAAAAGCCCAAACGTGCTGATCATGATACGGAATTTGTGCACGGTATATTTTACCTTTGCCTCGTAACGTTGTGTTGATCTTAAAATTGACATTTCAACTTTCCTCATACGTGCTTCGCACATCATCAATTCCCAATGTACGCGGGATCTTCCAATTCGTTATTTGTTTCGTTTTACAGAAAGAGGAGCAAGAGCTAAAAGCATGTGGTCTCCTAGAAGCTTTTATATCTTTGGGCATTCGGCATGCATAACAATGGTTTTGATGCATATAAAACAATAAAGCATCAGCATGCACATGAGACAATACAGTTTTTCATTATACAAAATACATCTAGGCAACAAAAAAGTTTACAAACGCTTCATGAAACATACAATAAAACACTTTATGTAAAAAAATATTCATGCGAACACTTTATGAAACTAAACATATCCTGCAAAACACTTTATGAAAAAAAACACATCATTCAAACAGTTCAAGAGTTTGTACATTAATGCATTAAATAATGAAAATTGAAACTGAAATAATAAAAACAGTGAAGAAGACATGTTGAAATGAAGTATGAATATGTCGTCGAAAAGTTATCGTAGAATGTAAGAGAAAGATCTTCGCATATTGTTTGAAACCGGTTGCGCAAAAGTCCATGTCATTCCTCACAATGTTTGATAGGCGGGGTATTTGATATTGTAGGTCCTGGCGTCTGTAGTCTGTTCGCGTGAGTGTTGGCATTGTTTTTTTATTGATATGATATATAAGGAGATGTTGATTGAAACTTAGCCGTTGATTGAAACTTGAACACGTATCTTGAAGCAAAACATACAAAGCAGTGCATGAAAAATAGAAAACTCGGGCACAGATATGCAAAGACACACTTATACGCACATATCACAACATAATGGTAAGTAAATGTTCGTAAGTTAATGAAAGAAGTCTATGTTAATGCCCCTCGTTAATATTTGGTCCACCAGCACAAAACAGCCGAGCACACGTCTGGTCCTTATAAAGATGCATTCGCTCGTATGTACATAATAGTCAATATGTCATTCAATTCACAACACATACGTGATGGGTGTGACAAAATACTGTACATAATAAGTACATGGGTTATAAATGAAAGTTTGTTCTTTCATAATACTTGTCAGCAATCCCACTGTCTTGTAAAAAAACGTGTTAATGCTTTTAAAGCGTGGGGCTGTAAAACTCCAGTTGCCCATGGGCCCAGAAGTTTTTTCATGCTAAATGGTCTGCGGTCCAATGCGAACAGTTTGCACTTAAGACGGCATCTCGGCGTGTCATGATGTGGACAGTAATGAGAAGGTGACAGACGTCTTCATCTATAAATCCACATTCGCATTCGGGAGCTTCAGCTCTGCCGATTCTGTGCAAAAATGTTGTGTGTATGCGGTGCGTAGCCTCAATCGGTGAATTAGAGTTTCCATACTTCTATCTAATGCCAGCGTAATTTTGAATTCAATAAATGTGTCGATGTGATATAAATCGCAGCTCTTTGTACTTAGGTCAAACCAAGCAGTTTTGCTCATTCTGAAAGTTGTATTCTTTATAATACTACGCAATTCATCTTTCGAAATTGGTAAAGAAACAGTAACGTCTTTACGATGTGCTTGTCGTGCTGCTTCATCGGCAGCTGTGTTTCCAGGATTGTTGCAATGGCCAGGTATCCACTAGAATTTGATCTCGTGTTGCGCCTTCTTTTCTTTGGTGAGCTCTTTAAACGTTTCATATGTCATACTATCACTTATTACTGTCCTGTTTGTACTGGAGAGTGATCTTAGTGCTGCCTGTGAGTCACTGAAAAGTACCCATTTTCTAGCGTTTGCTACCGAGTTTATAAACTTTAGAACATGCAGAATAGCGAACAACTCAGATGTAGTAGATGACGTCATGCGACATAATTTGTATAGTAAATGCCGATGTTGAAGACGTTGTAGTACTTGAGCCACCTGTGTAAATATGTATGTACCCTAGATACCGCATGTGTATCTGATAAAGCGCTAGTTGTTGAGCAGCTTGGATGACCATGTCTTTCTTTCTGATAATGCCATCCACTGAGAATTCAATGCTTAGTATTGCAAGCAGCCATGGAGGATAGTCCATTTCAGAGCTACAAAATTCATTTCTGGGTAATATTTGTGCATTACTCTGTACATTGTTATGAGCATTGCTTTTATCTCTTAGTAAAATCTCTAGTGCCAATGGGTGGTTCTTGTGTTGCGTCTGTAAGCGAAAAAATGGCGGCACGTTTCAATTGTTCTCATGACTGGAAAGGGCAGTTGTTGAGTCTCGGCTATGACTAGCTGCTGGAAGTCGCTCGTGGAACACGTATGCAGACGCGCAGTCCCCTAGCCAATAGTCTTTAAAGTCGCTCCTCTGAAGTGCGGGAAAGGCCATGTAATGCTGCTGCAGAATATGCAACTTTTTGTCGTATTAAAGCATTTTGAACAGCGAGCATGGATGATACAGAGCCGCCCCATGATGTGCCAGCAATTCTGCGGAGTATATTCACTAGCGTATTCCCCTCGTTTTCGAGTTTCTTTATGTGAGGTGCCCATGATAGCTGCCTATCAAGTATTACTCCGAGAAACCGATGCTGTGTTACAATCATTAGTGGTTCTCCTTCTAAAGTGAGATTGAAGTTCTTTACCTTTTTACGCGTGAAGGGCAATACATCTCTCTTTGCGTGTGATAAAATCATTCCTGTTTCTTTTAAAAAGTTGTTGATATTATTTATTCCGTCTTGCAATGCAATTTGAATTAACCGTATGTCCGTGCCAGATACCCAAATGCACACATTATCTGCATATGAGGAGTATTTCAACCTGGAAGGCAGTCTTTTAGCTAAATTAGTCATAACATAGTTGAAAAGAAAATGGTTGAGTACGCTCCTTTGTGGCACTCCCTGCCTAACGTCGTGTTCTGTACGTGTTTCTTCGCTCGTCTGAATGAATATTTTGCGACCTGATAAAAATTTGGATACCCAACGCAAAGACCTGCCGGACAGTCCGAATTCCAACATACTCAGCAGAACATGAGTGTGACTGACTGTGTAAAATGCCCTTTTGATGTCCAAGAACACTGCAACCGTCAAACTACCACAGGCGCGTTCATGCTCCACATACGTTACTAAGTCCAGTATTGCATCCATTGTGCATCTCTGTTTCCTAAAACCTGTTAAGTAGTTGGATAATACACCAGTTCTGTTGCACCACCATTGAAGTCGCGCATTAGTCATTTTTTTCCATTACCTTACATAGACAGCTTGTCAGACTTATTGGACGGAAGGATTCAAGGTTAAAGGGCGTCTTAGCCGGTTTTAAGATTGGAATGATGCGAGCAGACTTCCAAGACTCGGGTTCAATTTCTTGCATCCATAGATTATTGTAAATATCTAAGAGAATAGTTGTGCCTGTGGGCTCAAGGTTCTTTAGCATAATGTCGCCAGGTGAAAATAACAGAATACAGGACGACGGTGCGACCAGAAAAAACGAGGTCTGTATTAACAGAACAAAAGAGCAGCCGCTTCGACTTCTTCCTCCTCGGAGGAACCATTGGTGCTGTCCACGCTCATCACTTCATTGTCCTCTGTCTTCTTTCCCGGCCTTTAGCCGTGACATTAGCCTCCCATTCAAGAATGCATCGTCCCGATGCTTTATAATCAAAGCGGTTTGTCCTCGTTGGAAACGCATGAGTTCATTCGGAGAAATAAGGCTTCATGCGTACCACGTGCACAACTTCTGGAGCATACCTTCGACGCCTTGAAGAGTGCGCAGTATCAGGAACAACCTCATAATAAATGTCACTGAGACGTCGCAGATCTTTATAGGGACCGAAGTACCGTCTTAACAGCTTTTATAAAAGGCCACGGTGCCGAATAGGTGTCCATATCCAAACTTTTTCTCCTGGCTCGTAGGAGACTGGTCGGTGACGAAGGTTGTACCGTCTTGAGTCTTAGTCCTGCTGGCGACTAATACGTAGGCGTGCAAGTTGTCGGGCTTCTTCGGCCAGCTGAGTGATATAATCAGCATCCGTTTCAGCGTCTTTGCTCTCGTGCAGCAGCATAGCATCCAGCATAGTGGTGACTTCACGACCATGAAGAAGGCGGAATGGCGTTGTTCTTGTTGTGTCTTGATGAGCCGTGTTATAGGCGAACGTGACATACGGCAAGATCTCGTCCCAGTTTTTATGCTCCACATCGACGTACATGCAGAGCATGTCCGCTAGTGTCTTGTTGAGACACTCCGTAAGACCATTCGCTTGCGGATGGTACGCCGTTGTTCGCCGGTGGGATGTGCCACTAAGTTTTAAAACTGTCTGTAATAGTTCGGCTGCGAATGCAGTTCCCCTGTCAGTTATTACCACTGATGGAGCACATTGCCTCAGCACCACATTCTCTACGAAAAATCGGGCTGCTTCACTTGCCGCGCCCCTCTCCAAAGCCTTGGTTTCGGAGTGACGAGTGAGGTAGTCGGAGGCTACTATAATTCATCTGCGACCTGCTGATGAGGCTGGAAATGGGCCCAGAAGATCCATTCCGACTTGAGCGAATGTAGTAACAGGCACGTCATAGGATGGAGGAGGCCTGCTGGTTTGACGGGTGGAAATTTTATGCGCTGGCAATCAAGGCACGTCCGAACATAGTGTTGAATGGTCGCCGTCAGTCGTGGCCAGTAATATTTCTGCCTCATTCTGCACAACGTACGCGTGTAACCCAGGTGGCCGGATGTTGGTTCATCGTGGCATGCCTGTAATACTTCGCTCCTTAGAGATGTTGGGACGACGAGTGATTAGTCGTTTCCGTGTGGCGTGAAGTTCATCTTATACAGGACGTCGTTGCGCAAGCAAAATGACGAAAGCCCTCTCGCAAACAGTCTAGGTACAGCTGAAGTGCGACCCTCTAAAAAACGTATTATGGGTTCTAGCTTGGGGTCGTCTCGTTGCAGCTGTGCGACATTTGCCGTGTTTACAACTCCGACAAAGGCTGTATCGTCATCTTCTGCCGTCGCAGGTTCATATGGTGCACGAGAAAGGCAATCAGCGTCTGAATGTCGCTTCCCCGATCTGTAGACCACCGTCATGTCAAACTCTTGAAGCTTCAGGCTCCAGCGCGCCAACCGTCCTGAAGGGTCTCTTAAATTCGTCAGCCAGCAGAGGGAGTGATGGTCGCTGACAATATTAAAAGGACGACCATACAGGTATGGGCGGAATTTCATAACCGCCCACACCACCGCAAGGCACTCTTTTTCCGTAGTAGAATAATTTTCTTCCGCACGTGAAAGAGTTCTGCTCGCGTAAGCAATTACTCGTTCGGCGCCATCCTGCCAGTGCACGAGTACAGCTCCTAAGCCGACATTGCTAGCGTCGGTGTGCACTGTTGTCGGTGCGTCATCATCAAAGTGTGCGAGGACTGGTGGCTTCTGAAAGCCTTGCCGCAGCTCGTCGAATGATTTTTGCTGCTCTTCATTCCATACGAATGCGACGTGTTCACTGGTAAGGCGGGTCAACGGCGAGGCAATGCGCGAGAAGTTATCAATGAAGCGTCGGTAGTAAGCACACAGCCCTAAAAACCGTCTTACCGCTTTTTTGTCAGTTGGCGCTGGAAAATTCGTAACGGCAGCTATTTTTTCAGGGTCAGGCCGCACACCTTCACTACTGACAAGATGCCCCAGGAACAGAAGCTCTTCGAAGCCGTAATGGCATTTTTCCGGCTTGAGTGTTAGTCCGGCGGAACGGATAGCTTGAAACACTGAGTGCAGTCGCCTGATGTGTTCGTCGAAAGTGGCAGAAATACGATGACGTCATCTAAATACACTAAGCACGTCTGCCACTTGAGGCCTGATAGTACGGTGTCCATTAGCCGCTGAAACGTTGCCGGTGCTGAGCACAAGCCAAATGGAAGTACCTTAAATTCAAAAGGGCCATCAGGTGTCACTAAAGCTGTTTTCTCCCGGTCTCTTTCATCGACTTCTATCTGCCAATACCCACTCCTTAGATCCATCGGCGAGAAATAACGCGCGTGGCGTAGTCGATCGAGTGAATCGTCGATACGTGGAAGGGGGTAGACGTCTTTTTTTGTCACCTGATTCAGCTTGCGGTAATTCACGCAGAAACGTAAGGTGCCGTCTTTTTACTTCACTAATACAACCGGCGAAGCCCAAGGGCTTTTCGACGGCTTAATAACGTCGTCTTCAAGCATCTGTCGCACCTGCTTTTCGATGGCTTCACGTTCTCGCGGAGCTACTCGGTACGGGTTTTGCCTGATGGGTCTGGTCATGTCGTCCGTTATAATTCGATGTTTCGTCAGCGGCGTTTGACGGACCCTGGAAATCGAAGAGAAACAATCTTCAAACTTGTTAATGAGCTGCATGATACTTTGCTTCTGCGCCGGCAGCAAACTTGGGCCAATATCAACAGATAGAGGTGCGGGGGTCAGATCAGTTTAATCATCTTTTTCAAGAGTTAGGCAGTCAGTCATCTCGGCGAGCTCTTCCACGTACGCGACTGCCACGCCCCTCGTTAGATGTCGGCGTTCAGAGCTGAAGTTCGTAACAAGGACGTGCGTGTGTCCGCATTTTATGCTTACGACGCCTCTTGCGATAGATAAACCATGGCTGAATAGCAGTGTTGCAATGGGCTCGGCGATGTTTTCAGAATCGCTCGACGTGTCACATGTCACAGCCACGAGTGCACTCGACCGCGGTGGGATGGTAACGTCGTCTTCGAAGACGCGCAAAGGCTGACGTCGCTGGTCTGTACAGGGCACATCCGAAACTTGATCTCGGGCCGTCCAAAACGTAACCGATCTCTCAGGAATGTTGATAATGGCACCGTATTCACGCAAGAAGTCCATGCCCAAGATCAGGTCTTTGCAGCACTCCGATAAATTTACGAAAGTAGCGACGAAATCTGAACTGCCGATATTAATTCGAGCTGTACATTTGCCGTCGGCTTCACCAATCGACCTCCTGCGGTTGTTATGTTTTGGCCTGTCCATATTGTTCTTACTTTCTTTAGGCAGTCGGCGAGTTTGCGGCTGATAATAGAGAAGTCCGCACCAGTATCTACCAGTGCTGTTATTGGGCGTCAGTCTATACAAGTGTCTAGATTGGTGCTAACGATTTCCGTTGATGTCGGTGACGTCGTATCGTCCTTGGTATCGTCCGTCGTACGATCCGCGGTATCATTCGTCGTATCGCGTCGTGGAGAAGATGTTGGGGGTCTGATAGCATCTCGACGGGCGGCAACCTTCCCCCCAAAGGTCGCAGCTGCTAGTTTCCCCGACGAGGGCTAGGAGATCTGCCCCGGACCACCTCGGAGTAACTGCGCTGCGGCGGCGAGTTCGGTGCAGGTGAAGGAGAGCGGGGTAGACAATATGGCACTTCGGGTTGCTGTGCTTGCGGGCCTGCACAGCTGTCACGGCGGTTATCGAAATAGGCACAAGGGGATGTTTGTAGAAAGTTATGATGTCTACGGTCACGGTACGGGCGATTGCGTAAATTGTGGCCGGCTTCTCCGCAATGAAAGCAAAGTGGTCGACGGTCGACGGCGCGCCACAAGTCCGTCTTACGGATGAATGGTCGACTGGTGGGCATACCTTGCGACCTAGATGCAGATGTCGGCGGAGTGTACATCGGCGCCGTTTGCATAGGCACGTTGGACTGTGGATACGGCTGCGGCGGATTGGGAGCTGGGGCCCACGGCTCGTTGTAAGGCCCTGGGCTGACGTCACAATAAGCCAATGGTGGCGAGTTGTACGGCATTGGAGTGGGTCGACGGACAGCTGATGCGTAGCTTACAGACCACTGGTCTGAGAGCGATTCGGGCAACGAAAATGCCAGGCGGAGTTCTTGCCGCACAACTTCTGCAACGCAAGCCATGGTATTTTCTTGTGGAGTCACAAGGAGGTTTTGGATCTCCTCCTGAACGACCTCACGAATGAGTTCGCGCAGAGAACACTCACTACCGGCACTCAAAGCAGAGAGGCTGGGAGATGTTTTGTTTGGTTGGTCATGGTATCGGCGCCGTTGCTGTGGTGCTCGCTCGATTGTTGTAGCCTCTTTGACGAATTCCACTGCGCATGTTGGTGGGTTGCGTAGGAGACCGGAAAACAGCTCTTTCTAGACGCCCCTCATCAGATGTCGGAGATTTTTACCTTCAGGCATCTCGGGGTCGGCCCGCTGAAATAGGCGGGCCATGTCTTCCGCAAACATGGCGACGCTATCGTTTGGTTTCTGTATGCGTGCATCGATGAGCTGCAGAGCATAATCACGGCGGTCGATGTTTGCGAATGTCCCTAGAATTTGGGGCCGAAATTCCTCCCACGAAGACAGCGTTGACTCGTGGTTCTCGTACCACGTACGAGCGCTGTCTGCCAAAGCAAAGTAGACGTGCGATAGCTTTTGTTCAGTGGGCCAGCGCTTGGCTTTGGCGACTCGCTCATACTGGGCTAACCAGTCCTCGATGTCTTCATAAGCCTCACCATGGAAGGTCCCAGTAATTAGAGGCTGATCAAAAGCAAGCTGTGAAGGCCCTCCGGTAGCCATTTCTCCTGGTACGGTGTGTTGCTGGAGAAGTTCGAGCTGGATCGCCTCGGGACTAAGGCCTCGCTGTCGGCGACAGTAGCGGTGGACAGGAGTATCCACTGCAGGAACGGATTGCGGTGGTGGACTCAATGTGCTAGGGCGTGGAGTTGTCCCAAGCGTCAGTTGGAGAAGTCCCGCACCTCCACCAATGCCGCTAGGTGAAAATAACAACATACAGGACGACGGTGCGACCAGAAAAAACGAGGTCTGTATTAACAGAACAAAAGAGCAGCTGCTTCGACTTCTTCTTCTTCTTCGGAGGAACCGTGGGTGCTGTCAACGCTCATCACTTCATCGTCCTCTGTCTTCTTTCCCGGCCTTTAGCCGTCACAATATTTATTGTACGTAATGCCGTGCGGTCCAGAGGCCGATTTTTCACGACATGATGCTACAGCACAATGCAGCTCCCTTAACGTAAATACAGCGTCTAGTTGAGGATGCTGGGAACAAAAGCAAGCATTATTTTCTGGCTGGCTAACGCGACAGAATTATCAAATAAGGCACATTGTGATGCGGCTGGCCTACTGATAAGTTGACAAATTCATCTGCTACCACAGCTTCCGGTTTGTCCAAGGCTAAAGCAAGAGCACGGAATGGAAAGCTTTGTAATACAGGGCCACAAAGTGCTCGAATTACAAGCCAAATTCTTAGAACAGAGTGTGTGGGGAGAGAGCGTGCCACAAAAGTCACGCCAGCGTTGTTTACCAAATTTTTCTAGCTGTCTGAACATTACACTGTGGATTTTCTTTGCATTATTGTATTTTTCTAAACTACCGCTGCGTCGATATGCCCTTTCTGAACGTCGTCTGATGGCTCTTACATGTTCATACTCTCCATCGACTGCAGCATAGTCTTTTGGAATCGGGACTTTCTTTGTAGATTTATTCGCATTATCTTGTAGAAATTCAGTAAAGCTTTCAACTGTCTTGAGTTCACTATTTCGGTTTCTTAGGTGGTACCGAAAAGCTTTCCAGTTCGTCAGTTTGCTGTAGCGTCTGATTTCGTCATTTTGCAAGTAGGGGTGATTTATTAGAAGGGAAAAATGGTAACTCCCACGTGTTTCTACATCCGTTGTCCATACCACGCCATTCGGTAGATCTTGGGAACACATGGTTACATCGATGCAACTAAAGTAATTATGCCCTCGGAGAAAAGTTGGGGAGCCGTCATTTAAAATTGTCAAATTGCATTTGTCTGCGGCACACTCAACAATGTTCCCACGTGCATCACATCGATCACTACCCCAGATTATGTTGTGCGCAATAAAGTCTCCGCATATAAACGTATATGAATGAGAATTGTTGAAGATATTTGTTAGCTCTTTCACCAAAATGTGGCTTGAAGGTTGTAGGCAAAAACTTATCACTGTTACGCACTGCTCACCAAAGGATACTTTGCAAGCGACAAATTCCGGGAAGTCCGGATCACTTGAGTGAACTTGGTGAGAAGGTAGGTCCTTTCTGACGCACAAATGCACTCTGCTAGGACCACTTCGACGAGATTACTTATATATCACGTAGTTTGAGACGCGGAAATCATCATTTATTCCTGCCCCTTGGATGCAAAGTATTGGAAAGTTATACTGCAAAAGGAGTTTACGGAAGTCAGCACACTTCTTCGAAGACCATTGGCATTCCACTGGTATATGGAGACATCTTTGTAGCGCTTATTCATATGTTGCTTGTCGCAGGTTTGACCCGGATTGTTGACACAATAGTGCTTCCAGAGACAGCAGGGCTTTTACTTCTGGCAGGTTGTTTGCTTCCGGTAGAGCAGACAGGACTGCCTTGAGTGCTGCGAAAAGCATTGGTAGAATCAATTTCATGACTGATGCAGAGGCACGGTCTCCATTGAATGGTTCATTTTCTGATGCCTGTTGAGAATGACGTGATGTTTCGATGTTGTAGTTGGGGCGAACAATAACACTGTCGGTTTTGCTACTTTCCGGAAGAGGTCGCGTGGGCGTTCGCAGCCTTGACGCGTTAGGTTGCTTTACTTGAAGGTACTTCTCGTGAGTGGTCTCTCGAGTGTGCTCTTGGCGGCTCTCTAGGCGGTTCTCTTGGCATTCTTGTCGGCTGTTGTTGCGGTGGCCGCTGAGGTGGATCACGTACAGGATGAACAATCTCCGGGTTTGGAGATGGTTCATTGGGGCGCGGTTTTCATCCATGGATGAGCTCATGCCGACGCATTTTTGCAGCAGTTTTACGTTGCGGGCAGCCTGAATATGGGGCAGCGTGATTACCTGCACAGTTTGCACACTTAGGCTGAAGAACTGACTTGCACTTCTCATGATAGTGTTCTTCTGAGCAGATCTTACACCGGCGTGTGTTACGGCAACTTTCGCCATGTATCCAAGTCGCTGGCAGTTATCGCACCAAAGTGCTGGACCAAGATATTCTTCCACTGGGTGACTGGTGAATCTTAAGTAGATTCTTCCAGGAATTGGGCGGTCATCTCAAAAAGTCAGAATCACTGAGTGTAGTGGACGCGACGTTGCTCCTCCATCTTCCTGGCGGTTGTATTTTATTTGCCGTCGCGCCGTATAACCCCTGCATCTCTCAAGTACTCTTGGAGTTGTTCATCTGAATACTGCAGAGGAACATGTTTTACTTTCCTAGCGTTCCGAGTGTATGACTCTGGGATGAAAGGCTTAACTTCCAGGCCACCTACATTCGAAAGCATCAGAAGACGCTTGGCTGAACTTAAGGAAGCAACGCTGACGCTGAAGCTTCCATCTCTGGTTGTTCTGAATGACTGCACTTTTTTTTATCAGCGGAAACTACTTCGGCTGACACTCCATTGGGGTTCACTTTCCAGAAGCTAGCACCTTCAGCTGTTGGACGAAAGACGACTGGGATACCCTCTGCTCGTTTCTTTTTATAAGTAACCAACGTAAATGGTTCATCTTCGCCTATGTCTTCTTCATCACTTAGGTAATAGGTTGACGTTTTATCGTCGAAAGGATTCGTTTCTAAGCGAAGGTTTTTGCTCTCAGCTTCATCGTCATCCATTGATGCTGTGCTCGCTTGAGCCATTTCGCGGTTGTGAATGAGCAAACGGGCCTGCTTTATGAGGCTTGGGCGCACCTGTAAGCTCCCAGGCTTTTCATTGCGTCCTGCAGTATAACTCATGTGGTTTAACGCACTTGGACGATCATAAGGCTCGTGGCGATGGCTACCAACCGCCGTAGTGGTCACGTCCTAGCCAAGTCTTTGATAAAGGAACCTCGTCCCTGTAGGGCGCCGAGCCCTCGAAGTCTTCACCCGACGTCTTGTTGGCACACCGCGAAGAAATATGTGTCAGCGTAATAGTCCAAAAAAAGAGCAGAAATTCTGTTGGCAGTGTTGTTTAGTGGCGTAACTGATGCCGTGCAGATATAAATGCTGTACTACTTACATGGATTCTCAGCTTTTTTATGAGCAATAGTAATTTATAATAGTAAATTTCAGTTGCTTTTCATCAATGAACGTTTATGAAAAAGATTGTGTGTGGGTAAGTCTCGTGGCCTTTCATGATAGTTTCCGAAACTTATTACCTTTTTTTGCAGTATAATTATATTTGTCATAATTTTTCGCAGTGGTTGTTGCCCAGACTTATGAAGAATAACTAAGTTTTGAATAAAAAAGGGTGCAGTACATTGCTTTTATAGTAGTAGTGGTATAAGACAGCTAATTTTTTATGTAGTGCCTACTAGTTTGCCAAGGTCTTTGCAGAGCTTATTTACATGATTGTCCCAAAAGAGGTTTTCTTGAAACCTAAACCCAAAAACGTTTGTGTTACTACTCGCTCTATCTGCTTTCCTTTGAATGAAATAGTAATGTTAAGAGTCATTGGTTTATTTATTGACTTAAATACTACTTATATTTTTTCGTAACATTTGTTTAAAATTTGTTGAAGTTAAGCCAGTCTGATAATAGATTTAAATAATAATATAATTTCTTTTTCAAGCTGTTTTTGGGATGTGCTTGGAAAGAAAAGATTAGTGACACCCGCAAACATACGTATGTTTGGTGTAGTTGAAATGCCTCGAAAGTCCCTAATGTACATGTAAATAATGCCAGGCCTAGTATAGATCCCTGCGGTACACCAGTTTGTATTTTAAGATCTGGAGAGGTCGTCTGATGGAGAGAAACATACTGAAAACGGCTCATTAAATAGCTTCGAATAAGTTCTATAGCTGTATCACGTGTCCCATAGGTGTGAAGTTTTTATAACAGTATTTCTTGATTCATAATGTCAAATGGTTTACGCAAGTGCAGAAATAAACCAATCGTGGGTAAAAGGTTTTCAATATTTTGTAATATTTCGTGTTTTACTTGAAGGAGTGCGTCCTCACATGACCTATTTTTCTGAAATCTATACTGCGCTGCGCTAATTATTGCATTTCCACTTTAAACTCCTTCTAGTCGAGAGTTATTAACAGTCTCGAAAAGTTTTGAGAAGAGTGGTAGTATTGATATTGTCGGAAATTCCTAACAGAGTGGTTGGCACCCCCTTTGTCAATTGGGGAGATTTGTCCTATTTTAAGTTTACTGGGAACATGTCCATACTCAAATATTCTATTGATATTATGGGCTAGGACTTTAGATATGATATTCAATACGTATATTACGGGAGAGACCAGTATACCATCAAAACCAGCAGCTGTATTGCACTTACAACTTCTGATTATCTCCTCTACTTCACTCGGAGTCGTAGAAAATAACAAAAGGGAATAGGGCACAGATGGTTTCACTACAGGAAGTCTTAAGTCTTCTGGATTTTGCAAGGCAGTGCTATTACAGCACACAACAAAGTGAGAATTGAGGGCAATGCCCACTTCGTCGTCTGTAATAGTGTTATTTGCCGAAGATATACGTACGTCTTCACAATTAGCATTTGTTCCCGACAACTTTTTTAATTTCTAGCGAGATTTTTCTTGAATTTGTATATGTACACAAAAAACTTTTTCATAGTATTTTGGTTTCGCTTTTCTTAGCTCTGAATATACTTGGTTACGATGAGCCTCAAGTTAAGCCAATCGAATATTGTCTTGCATTTGGGAGATGATTTAGACTCCAACCAAAAGTTCTGAAGAAACCACACGTTTCGGAACCGACTTGGTTCCTTCCTCAGGGGTGACTGCGGACGCTACGTAGCAGCGTCGTCTTCAAAGCACTCGTGGGGTGGCTAATGACTCTCTCTCTCTCTCTCTCTCTCAATTGGCCGTCAAGCACAGTCTGTGAATACACTGAGGGAGTGTTTCCGAGAGAGGGGTTGATATATGGGCTGTCCTTTGTGTGTGCCACGACTCGAGTAACAACCTTCTCCTCCCGTTCGGCTGTCTTTCAAGCATGGCCGTCGCTTCAAAACTTATTTTATGATCCAACGTCTCAGCATGTTCGGTGACTGCGTTGCGCTCTTTTTAGAACTTCCGCAGATCGTTGGCGTGTTGCTTCAGTCGTTCCGGTATTTTTTTGTCTCGCCGATATACGACGAGGGGCACTCGGCACACGGATTTTGTGAACGATGCCTGTCTATTGTTGGCCAGTCTTTCGGGCGGGGCAGGAGGCGGCCCAGCGTACACTAAGGCACGTGCGCGATGCGAACCCCTTCCTTCCTGAAGATCCGCGCTAACATCATATATTAGCGAGACGAAAAGTCTACCGGAACGACTGAAGCAACATGCCAACGATATGCGGAAGTTCTACGAAGAGCGCCGCGCAGTCGCCGAACATGCTGAGACTTTGGATCACAAAATAAACTTCGATGCGACGTTCATCCTTGAAAGAGAGTCGAACCGGAGGAGAAGGTTGTCACTCGAGTCGTGGCACATACAGAGGACAGCCCATAATATCGACCACTCTCTCGGAAACATTCCCTCAGTGTATTCACACAGACTCTGCTCCACGGCGAAACGAGAGAGAAAGAGAGAGGGAGTCGTTAGCCACCCCACAAGTGCTTTGAAGACGACGCTGCTACGTAGCGTCCACAGTCACCCCTGAGGAAGGAACCAAGTCGGTTCCGAACCGTGTGGTTTCTTCAGAACTTTTGGTTGGAGTCTAAATCATCTCCCAGTTTCATACCAAGACAGACATACTTCTATCGAATGTTTACTTTCATGTCTTGCGTTTTTATAAAAGTGTGGGACATTTGATTTTTTCTTTTAATTTTTGAGAAAAAAATAGCATTAACCCACGGTTTCCAAATTTTTTAAGGACGTTTTACAACGCTATTTTGTGGGAAAGCTTTATCGTATGCAGCAATGAGTTTGTCAAAAAGGAAATTATGCCTTACTCGGATCACTTTCAAGAATTTCGGATTCCCACTTTATTTCACTAATGAGTGAGCAAAAATTGGCTGTCGTCCTTGTACCTATGAGGTGATAAGAAAATGTGTTACGCTTGAATTTCTTACAGCAGGGAAGAAAACATAAAATTGGGAGATGATCACTTATTTTAATGTAGAGGACACCGGCAGTCACAGAAGGAACATGAACACTGGTGACACAAACGTCTAATAGGGTAGCGCAAGAGGCAGGGACTCTTGTTAGCAGGGTTATAGTATTCGAACATGCGTAAGAGTATGAGAGGCGCGAGGCGTCAATCAGTCGGTCCGAGCTGCGGTCCGTCCGTCCGTTCTTGCTTCCGTGTGTTCATCCCTGCGTTTGTTCGTCTGTATGCAACATTGTCTTGCGTGTTATAGCAATCATGTCTTCATTACATGATCGTGGTACATGTATGGCCTGAAGTGTACGTGCCTTATCTACTGAAGTATTATGAAACCTTGCTTTCTTGTACATAATGTAAATAAACTCTTTCTAATCATGCTTGATTTGCTCTAGGACTTTTTGTCAACACGACCTCATGAAGTGTGAGGTGGACGGGATGGTTTTCGGCTCTCGTATAGGGTGAGGAGTACACGAAATTGAAGACAACTTTTTCTAAACACAAGAACAGCTGCTTACAGCTCCCCCATCTTACTGTACTTAGTACTCGGAATCATATTACGTTTGGTCTATGTAGAGTCCTTGAAATTGGGACAGCTTGATTTTTTATAACAAAATAGATCGTGCTCTAAATTGTCGATCATTTCTGCTTAACGTAATTTATTTTTTAAATGCGAAGCACATTATCGTCGCACCTACTCACAAACGCGGCACCAGCAGTGTCACCTACACCCCAATCTGCATACTCGTGTCTCGTTGCTACGTTATTAAAGAGGCGCGACCACTTCAGAAATGACTTGAGAGCACAACAGTGCACAAAGACACTTTAACACATCTAAAATATTTCATACCACACACGGACAGGCATACACATGACATAGGCGCACACTAACTATACGAGGAGTAATTGTCCTACGCAAAAAGTTCACTCGTCGTGTGAGTGGAATGGGCATCAATCGCTGGAGACAGTTCGACGTTTGGCTCGCCTGCCGTGCTTGAAGTGGGTCGGTCCTCTCCTTGATGAGACCCTCTGCTGTGGCAGCAGCATGAGCACTCAACCATGTGTTTTCTTTCCGGCAGCACCTTGATATTGTGCAGCTAGCCGCTCGTCTGCTCCCTGGTGCTGTCCCCAAGCTGTAAATGTCTCGTTAGTTGGTTGCCCAGCCCCAGGAATAACAGCAGGAACAACCACGTGACGCCTGGTCTCTAGCTCAGTCACCCAGCGGGACTCCTGCTTGACCACGACCGCTGGATGACCTCGAAGGTGACCATCGAGCACCGCGAAGGCACGGGTGATGATGCTAATGCTGATGACCTCAGATGTATGGCGTTCACCCGCAAAGGGGGAGGGGCCAAGAATCGGACGACAGGATACCTAAATGAAACTAAAATAAGAAGCCAATTTGAAATAATAGTTTTCAGATAAAACTGCCAATAAAAAAAAGTTATTGCTGAGCAAGCGGTCATACTATCTCTTGTTCCTGACAGACATAAGCTACGAATTATAAACTAATATCTGAAAGGTTAGGGTTCACTAGAACAGTAATCTTTTAGTTGCATTGCTGTAGTTAAACACGTTGGAGCATATATCCATCCTCGTGAGGCCTGTACGTGCTTCTTCTTTCTTACTTCTCTTCTTCTTCTTCTTCTTCTTCTTCTCTTCTTCTTCTTCTTCTTCTTCTTCTTCTTCTTCTTCTTCTTCTTCTTCTTCTTCTTCTTCTTCTTCTTCTTCTTCTTCTTCTTCTTTTTTTCTTCTTCTTCTTCTTCTTCTTCTTCTTCTTCTTCTTCTTCTTATTCTTCTCCTCCTTTCTCTTTCTCTTTTTCTTTTTCTTCTCTTCTTCTTCTTCTGCAGAATCATGCAGAATTGTGCAGTTGTAAAGTGTGTTGTCAGTGTGAAAACCAGAATGATTGGCATCAAAAGCACCGCCTTTGCTATAGAATCAGCGCTTTTGTTTAAAAACAAGCCCTTGTGCCTTGGTACCAAAATTAAGCGGATACCTTGTAGGTGCGCGCAAACTAGTATTCTGGAAAGCTGTAGATGAGGCGTTTTACCAGATGCAGAGAGGGAAGAACACACAAATAATGAGTCAACAATCATCGCTAGTACTCTATTTAAACTGGGAAACAATTGGAGGGATAATATTATGGCCTTAAACTCAGCTCTAAAAACTGGAATAAAATCCGGCAGTCGTAACAAAAAAGACAAATCACGTTGAGGGCAGAATATTCCTATGTCAGCTTTTTCCGCAGTTTGCGATGCTTCTGTTGCAATAGCCACATTTAGTGATAGATTACCTAAATGCTCTTGTAATAGTTTATTTAAATTTCTGTGGGGTAAAAATTTCGCGTGGTTTGGAAAAATATCGTGGTAGAAAATGTCTGTTAATTCAGGTTGAATGGTCAAAGGACGAACATTACAGAATTTTACATTCAGGAATCCAGTAATGTTTGTGTAAATATGATTTGTGGCTTGCGGAATCTAGACGAGCGCTCGGAGAAAAATATGTCGAGAGTGAAGACGAGAATCATTTGGGTATGGTTAGACAGTGTTTCGTACAACCGTAAGAAAGTCTGAACCGTAAGTAGGTTAAATCGGTTTAACAGGGCTGGTGCTCTCGCTTCCAGGTATAATACTGCGTTCACCATAAATTTTGAAACGCCTAAGCACACACGTAAAGCCTCTCGCTCTGATAGGACTAGTGGCCGAAGCTGGTATGCTAGCGCACCGGAAAAAAACAACCCAGCCGAATTCCAATACCGGTCATACGTACATTTTACAAACCATCAAAAGTGCTCTTCTTCTCATACCCAATCTGCGGCTGCTCAGCCTGAGCAATACACCCATTGCCCAAGCTCCTCTTGTTGTGATATATTTAACATGGTTTATTGATTGATATGTGGGGTTTAACGTCCTGAAACCACCATATGATTATGAGAGAGGTTCCGGAAATTTCGACCACCTGGTGTTCTTTGACGTGCTCCCAAATCTGAGCACACGGGCCTACAACATTTCCGCCTCCATCGGAAATGCAGTTGCGGCAGCCGGGATTCAAACCCGCGACCTGCGGGTCAGCAGCCGAGTACCTTAGTCACTATACCACCGTGGCGGGGCAATATATTTAACATGAGCTAAGCAGTTTAGTTTTCGTTATATGTGACTCCGACGTATTTTAATGATTCCACTTGTGGGATATCCTGCAGCTTGTAAGTCAGAGATATTCTCACCGGATTGTTAACCGGAAAATCCAGAATAGCACACTTATTCGTATTAAGACTCGACTGCCACATATCTAGCCACTTCTCGAGCTCACTCAAGTATGACTGTAAAGTTTCGTAAAGGCGATGTATGTCAGCAGTCATACCGAAAAAAAGCAATGCTGTGCACACAAACATAAGTCTGCCCCCTGATCGAATAGAAATAGAAATCAAGATGTTGAATAATGCTGGTGAAAGTACTCATCCCTGGGGCACGCCTCGGGTCTGCTTGTGCTTGCAGGAAGAAAAACCATCCCTAACGCAGTAAAACTCCCTTTCCTTTAAAATTCTGTCACCCATGCTACGATATAAGAAGGAAGTCCATGGCACCGTAAACAATTTATTAAGCCAGAATTTATTAACACGCGTTTAACGAGCTGTCAGTGTCTTCTTTCACACCACATGGCACATACGCACGCCATAAATCCACTGTGCTACCGCACGACACTTTCGATTCGAGTCTCTGTTCCATGTACAACATATTACCACAACGGTGTGCACTGTCCCGCCCTCCCCGATCTCGCCTCGACGGCTGACGCAGGCAGCGTCTGCTCACAAAAACCGACTGCTTGCGTGTACAACTGTTCGCTGGCCACCCCGCACATGTAGGTGCTGGATGGCACGTTTGGAATTCAGTCAAGGGCTTCTTTTGTTGACTTTCGTTTGACTTGACTCTTTACTTGACTCGAATAGATGTGACGGAAGAAACAGTACCCTCAGCTGCCATCCCACCTCTCGTTGATGGAAACGCTTCTACTTCATTTAGTAAACGGGAATAATAAAGACGAAATAAAATGTTAGCGTTACCAAACCATACCCACTAATGCAATATTAACGTGCCACCCCCACCGCTCTGCGAGGCATTTATTCCAGTTCTCCCTTGAGAAGATGCGAGCGGCTTTTTCTTTCCGCCCTCTCATTTTTCTTTTATTTCCTTCTTCCTCTCTCCTTCTCTGCATTCCTATATTTGTTTCGATCATTATTTCTCTTTTTTCTTTCCTCTCTTTTTTGTTTCTTTCTTTTCCTTTCCCTCTTTTTATCTTTCTTTTTCTTTATTTTCTTCTTCTCTATCTCTTTGTTCTTTTTTTCTTTCCTTATGAAGGAACAAGCGTCAAGATCGACAATACAAAGTAAAGACAATAAAAAGCAACACTCCACACTGCTTTTGTACCTGGTCCTTGTCGGTATTCAGCGCTGTTCTTTCACAAACAACTAACACAATTTAGCCCAAGCTTTTGTAACCCAGTTTTTCTTTCGTAACACCTACTCATTTTAAAATCGCTCAGCATCAATTACCAACCAATCACGTGGCCCCACCGCATTGGTCTAGTGGCAAAAGTACTCGGCTGCTGACCCGCAGGTCATAGGATCTAGTCCCAGCTGCGGCAGATGCATTTCGGATGGAGATGAAAATGCTGAAAGCCAGTGTGTCAAGATTTGTGTGCACGTTAAAGAACCTCAGGTAGTCGAAATTTTCGGAGCCTGCCACTACTGCGTCTTATAAACATATGGGGGTTTCGGGACGTTAAACCTCACATATCAATCAGCGAAATGTCAGCGAGCGCTCTACTAGCGTAGCATAAGTAGTGATGTTTTACATGACAAGCAAACCATGATTATCTCGTTTGGACGGGTCAGTAACGTTCGTCGGTCCTTCACGTCATGTAATACGAAATTTGGTATATGCAAACCTAGTAAAACGGCTGCGAGCGCATCATGAGCATGGCTTGTAGTCATGTACTTGCATGACACACATGTCTTGATTATCATGTTTGCAGCAACCATATACCTTTGTCATTCACTCTCGTACCGTAATACCGTATTTGGTATATATGAAGTAGGTGAAATGACCGCAAGGGCGCCATAAGCTTAGCGTGTAGTTATGACTTATATGACATGCATGTCATGATTTTCAGGTTAGCGTCTGTCACTTATGTATCATACCATACCAGTTTTGCAACATGTCATGTGAACAAACCCACCGCAAGAGCTGCAAGACCATGAGATGCAAGTCATGATATTTATGACATACATAGAACGAGTTCCACGTTATGACTACGTTATGACTAGTCAGATATGTTCTTCATACATTGTTATGCCATAGCAAGTTCGGTATCGATACCCTTATCAAAACGGGTAGATAGATAGATAGATAGATAGATAGATAGATAGATAGATAGATAGATAGATAGATAGATAGATAGATAGATAGATAGATAGATAGATAGATAGATAGATAGATAGATAGATAGATAGATAGATAGATAGATAGATAGATAGATAGATACGCTCAAAGTCGCCGAAGTTCGCTAAGAATTGCTTCGCATTTAATAGCAGCCGAGCCCGACGCACTAGTCGTGTCGCAGTGCAGGTAACAGATTGTTGTTACTCAATAGAGTTGAAATGATTCTGTGTTGCAAGTACTGCACTTACCCGTCTCCTGGAAGAGGTAGTTGTTGGCGTGACTAGGAATTTAATGGTCTCTCAGAGCCTGACGACTCCACAAACACCGCTGGCGTCGATCGTTGTTATCTCTGCTCGTCATGCATTACAGGACAGCGGCTAGCCAACAAAGTAAGCGGTAGTGCTTATTCGCTCTCACTCGTCGCCCTAGTCGTTTTAAGCAGTGAAAGCGCATGAAAGAGTAAGTTTCAAGACCAGATTTCAATAACTTCCGGCTTAGTATAGGAGGCGTCTGAGAGCCGCGACAGACGAGCCATCTCGCACACGTGCAAGGCACACTATGGCTATTCGTCATCGAGGGGGGCGTTCAGTGAGCATTACGCTTGGTTTCGGCGTCATGATAACACCTCTCGCTGTAGACAGTGAATTTTTCAGCGTGAACTAGTCGCCTCCTCTGGGCTACGCAGCATCCACTATTACTAATAAGAAGCTTCTATAGCTACGCAGAACTGCCGCATCGTGACTGCTGGCGCTTCATTGTGGTTTCGTGAAACGATTCAATGAAAAAAACAAAAAAACAACAAAAGTCCACCAAGGTTAATATGATGAGTGGGCTAAGTTGAAGGTTCTAAGTTGAAGTCACCAACTAGTGTAAATTGTTTGGGGGTTTAGGTGTATTATATCGTTCCGTCACAGTTGTCATCCATATTATTGTATAGTTAAACATTTTTTTTGTGTCTCACATATTTTCCCCATGCGTCACCACATATAATGCAAATAGAGTGAAATGAATTAAAATAAATAGTCAACGAAAAAGATCGGTCGTAAGGTTCATAGTTTATCAGTTGAAGTCACCGACGGTACGTCGTGACACCTTTCTGTTTACGCAATTACACATGCATTAAGGTAGTGGTTCCACTCCCCCCTTCTCGCCACTCATAGTAGAGTACCAAGTATTCTAAATTCTTACCCACTTTTTTCTAACACACGTGATCTTCCGACGGCTTTATGCTATACCTTAGTAGAGTACCTAGTACTGTGAATTGTTACCCACTTTTTCTAAACATTCGTTACGCATAACCTATGCTCTGTACGTAGTGTATGTATTTTTTCGACATTCTAGGCCCACAGGACGGTTATAAGCTCTACCATAGTAGAGTATCAAGTATTCATAATTGTTAACCACTTCTTTTACGCACTCATAGTGCATGTCGTGTAGGGGACAGAAGATGGCGGCTTCATGCCGTCCCATATTTGAGTACCCATAATCTGTATTGTTGAACACTGTTTTCGACACGCACACTACATAGTGATCTAAATTGTCTACGATTTTTTCTAAACAGTCTTATACAGCGGATTTCAAATCAGTCATCTTTTCTTTGGCTGATAGAACCCTTATATCTCTCATGCAGACATCATTTAGCGTTCAGCTAATGTTATGCCGTCCATATACCTCGAAGAAAATTACGTAATCTTGGCGTGGTGCAGTACCAAATCCTCAAAAAAACACCCAACTTACGGCGTGCGAAAACCAAGGTATTGACGTAGAGTGAAAAAAATTCTAACACAGTTTCACAGTACCCACCATGAAGCCATATGTTGTGCCGAAATGTCCTCTGTTTAGTCAAGCAAAATAAAAAAAAGAAAAGAAATAGTGCATCGACGTGGTAGGGGTTTGAAGATTAAGCAAACAATGGAGTTGGTGAAGTTCTTATCCACCTCTTTTGCTCCTTATCCCTACTTCCGTTTGGGACGCCCTTGGTTTATTATACAAGGCTATGTTACGTTTTGTTAAGGTACTTAGCTACGGAACAGAAACCCGGAGACTTACAAAGAGGGTTCAGCTTAAATTGAGGACGACGCAGCGAGCAATGGAAAGAAAAATGGTAGGCGTAACCTTAAGAGACAAGAAGAGAGCAGAGTGCATTAGGGAACAAACGGGGGTTAAGGATATCATAGCTGAAATCAAGAAGAAGAAATGGACATGGACTAGGCATGTAGCGCGTAGACAGGATAACCGCTGGTCATTAAGGGTAACTGACTGGATTCCCAGAGAAGGGAAGCGGGTTAGGGGGAGACAGAAGGTTAGGTGGGCAGATGAGATTAAGAAGTTTGCGGGTATAAATTGGCAGGAGCAAGCACAGGACCGGGTTAACTGGCGGAACATGGGAGAGGCCTTTGGCCTGCAGTGGACGTAGTAAGGCTGATGATGATGATGATGTTACTTTTTACTCTCTTCCTTTTTCATTTCCTTCTCACCACTATCACTTCGCTTTCACACTTCCCTAGTATGCTTACTAAACAGTTCTAGGTGAAATTCCACCTTCTTTCAGCTCTATGTTCTCCTACTTCACGTCACTTCCCTTGCTCATTCCTTTGCTATGCCATGCTTCCTTTTTGCGTCTTCCTCCTCCTTACGTTACTTCCTGTCAGCCTCCCTTCACTCCCCCCTCCACTATGGTGTAATACATAGGCCTATGCAATGATTAACCCCGTCCCCTTCTTCTCTCTCTCTTTCTTGTTCAACTGTTTCTTTCTCTCTCTCTTTCGCTCTGTGTGTGTGTGTGTGCAAGCGCGCGCGCGCGTGTGTGTGTGTGTGTGTTCAGTAACGCACCTAAGCTATTGCATCCCATGCCGGAAAAATTGGTGCCGCGGCAGAGCGCGTGCCGGCTGCACGTGTAGAGGCTGCTGCGCAGTTTCGTGTTACCCCTACGTGGTCTAACCAAAGCCCTCACCTTGGTGGTTCTAAGATTTATTAAAATTTCGACAGTTTTTGCCTGCAGGCGAAATGGGCACTAGCGAAGCTTGGCGTGAGCGCCTACGTAACCTACTAGTTATCTCTCACTTTTATAATGCGGAATATGCGGTTATGCTTTAAAGCGGTTTTAAATGCGGAATATTTCTTAGTTGCATGATGTCGCATTTCGGTGTCGGCGGTGAGCTTTCACACTCCCACTGTGCGTGACTGCGTGTCGCGTTCCGTGCCGGTCAAAGACACCTGCAATACCACACCTGCAAAGGCCGAAGCAGGCAACGTCTTCTTTTTAAAGGGACCGTTTGCATTGCACAATCATGCACTGATCATCCCTTATATGTAACCACTGGATCTCACGTTAGGCATTCAGTCAAGGGCATGTTTGCTTGGCTTTCGCTTGACGTTGAAGGTAACGCTTTTCCTTCGTTCGATAAACAACAATAACAAATACAAAAAACAATTAAGTATTCCCGAACCGTAACCAATTATACAACATTCACGCGATACCCCCCCACCACACTTTGTGACACATTTACTTAAGTTATCCTCGTGGGAAGGTGTGGGCAGGATTTTTAAAATTTATTACTAATGCAGGGTCTCAGTAACACCGAATGCTTTAGGAATGCAATAAACCAAGACTTTTTCTATTTTTAAAAATTGTATTGTGATACTTCGCGATAGGTGGAGATATGCCTGAATTTGTAAAGCAATATCACTACTTAGAATAGGTAGTAACCGCGGAGTCAAACAATCAGAGTGAAGTTACTATAATAAGGATGGTGTGGATTACATTCGGCATAAATTCGCTATATTTCAAACCATATTAGATTCCTAGTTTTTTACTACCTCAATTTTTTTTCTATTTCAGATCTATCGTTTACCAATCGGTCCTTTGTTTAAGTATCCCTATCTAAAAAACCAGGCTGGTAAAACAGTTCGACTTCACAAATGAGGCACCTACCGTTTGATGGCCGATCTACCGTGGTAGGTTCCGCCAAGACTCTGAGCCACAACCAAGCAACCAATATTTGGCAAGCATTCTCATATCAAATCATGAATAATAATCTGCCCCTAACCTTCAGGAGGAAGTTATATCCCAGCTGCATCTTGCCAGTATTAACCTACGGAACAGAAACCTGGAGACCAACAAATAGGGTTGAGCCTGATATTGGAGACGACACAGCGGGCGACGGTAAAAAAAAATGAAAGGTGTAACCTCGAGATACAAGAAAGGAGCAGAGTCGGTCAGAGAACAAACCGAGGTTAAAGACATGATAGTTGAATTCAAGATGCAGAAATGGACTGTAGTCAGCAGCCTTTAAGCAGGATAGCCACTGGTCGTTAAAGGTAACTGACTGGATTCTCAGAAAAGGTAAATGCAAGAAGGGGGCACAGAAGTTAGGTGGGCCGATCAGATTGGGAGGTTCACGTGACAGAGGAAAGCACAAGAGCAAGTTGATTGGCGAATCTTGGGAGAGTCATTTGCCCTGCAATGGGTGTAGGCAGGGTGATGATCACAATGATGATGATTATGATAATGATAATGATGATATGATGATGATAATGTGATGATGAATGTGGGTCTAACATAAAATCTGTATGTTCAAATATAACTTTTGCTTTGATCGTGTTGAACAAACAGATGACCACCCTTATCATTTTCTCTGGTGTATCAAACTTCGTTTGCTGAGAGTATTCTGAGGTTTTAAGAGATTATAAGTTTGTGACATGATGATGAGTACATAGCTGCTGGGCTACATTCTTTCTGATAATGTGATAAATAGTTCGATGGTTGGGAAAGCGCTGCCTTTTCTATTACACGTGGGGTCCATCAAGGATGCCTATTGTCTCCTGTTCTATTTGTCCTCAGCCTTGAACCATTTCAGTAAGCTCTTGAAGCGGATGTGTGTGTCCTGAGTCTTGTGCTTCCTGGCAGCAGTGCTGTGAAAGTCACAGATTTTACTGACAACATAACCCGGTACCTTTCGGATGAAGATTGTCTTTCACATAGTATGTGTTTATCCTTTCAGTAAGGTGACATTTCAGGTGCCACTCTAAATTTCTCTCAATCCAGGTACTTGTTAATCAGCTCTCCAAACTCCAGACGTAGTTCCCCATTTCTTTTTCAAGCAGCTGCGTCTCTTTGTATTTTAAGAACTGTACACAACCACAACGGCGTTTGTACTTATATTTGGTCAAACGCCCTCGACGAAGTAAAACAAAAAAATTGAGAATGCATGAGATTCCGACCTCCCACTTCTTGACCGGAGGTAGCTTGTGCAAAAAGTGTTCTGCGGCTACGTTTGGTACCTTTCTCACGTGTAGCGGCCGCCTACACGCATTGTGAAGTCACTGCAATCTGCTTTATGTTCCTTCTTTTGGTCCACTGGCACTGAGAGTGAACAGCAGCGTTCCCAGGAAGGCCTTGCTTTCCCTTCAGTGTCAACACGCGGCCAGCTACTGGCCCTGCACTTCCTGTCGCATTTGGTACAAGGAGAGGAACTCCCCGCGCAAACTCTCGCGTAATATTTTCTAGACACTCACCTTCGGTATGTAATGCCAAATGGGCATCTAAATTCGGGTCCGACGTCAGTAACACTTCCTTTTTTTCATGCAACAGCTGTCGCACTTTTACGTCATATTCCGTCGACTAGTCCTCGGATGAATTTTTTGGACAATCCAATCGTTGACATAACCGCGGCTTTGTTGCCCCCGTTAGTTCATCCGGCACGCCACACCCGCTCCATATAGTCGTGTGCCTTAGAGAACGCTGACGGCATCATTTCTGCCTGGCCACTTCCGGAACTTCATGTGACGGCTGTGGTGAGGTTCTTCCTGCCCTTGACCGACTCGAGAGGTGGGGAATGGCCCAGTCAGCAAGATGCCTAAGCTGCTGCCTACGAAGAAAAAAAGAGCATGTTTGAAGACAATGCGTCGTTGCTCGTGTTTTCTGGAGGACCGTGCATGCTGGATTTATTTGCCTCGGAGTAAACCACTTTGTTTCTTCTGGACGTTATTCTCGAGGCCGCTTCGCCTGCCTTTTCATTGTTGCTAATGCCTACTGCCTTTTGCGCAATCTCTGTGAGTCGGTTGCAGCAGGTCATTGCTGTCGTGCTCTATTCCTGATTTCGGAGCGTTTGTACAACGAAAAACATTGGCAGATCTCACGTGTAGTGGGATTCGATGATATGCGAAACACGAATGAGGAATGGTGAAAGGCCACTTTAAAATCAGCACAACGTTTATGGGCAGAAATGAATTAGGCCGTACATGACATCTATGTCATGAGTATCATGTGTAAACGCTTCATTTACAATTGTCATCTATTAACATCACCTGATACAAACTTTGGTATATATGGAGCTAGCGAAACGGCCGAGAGCGTGCTATGAGCGTAGCATGTAGTCATGCTTTATATGAAATCTAATGCATGATTATCATATTTGGACGTGTCGTTTACATTCATCGTCAATTCATGTCACGTAATACCGAATTTCGTAAATGTGGAACTATTGAGACGGCCGTGAGAATGCTGGTAGCGTAGCATGTAGTCATGTTTTACATGAAACACATATTATGTTTATCAGGTTTGGACGCGTCATTTACCTTCGTCGTCTATTCATTTCCGTGATACGGAACCCCGCCGCGGTGGTCTAGTGGCTAAGGTACTCGGCTGCTGACCCGCAGGTCGCGGGTTCGTATCCCGGCTGCAGCGGCTGCATTTTCGATGGAGGCGGAAATGTTGTAGGCCCGTGATGTGCTCAGATTCGGGTGCACGTTAAAGAGCCCCAGGTGGTCAAAATTTCCGGAGCCCTCCACTATGGCCTCTCCCATAATAATACAGTGGTTTTGGGACGTTAAACCCCACATATCATTCAATCAATGTGATACGGAATTTGGTACATGTGGAGCTAGCACAACGGTGGCGAGCACGTTATGGAGGGCCCAATATACTCGGACGCAACGTTGACGCACGCGCAGGTTGGGCACAGTGATGCCACGCTAGCAAAACGCGAGCACTTTATAGTGTGACTCCAGGTACGACCGGCGCGACCAGCGTCTCTTGACAAGGTCCTGGGGCCACCACCGCGAAATGCGACACGCCGACGGCGTTACTTAGACAGCACCGCGTTCGTCTCTCTCATTGACGGAGGGACGCCGTGTGCGCTCAAACACGCATGCCTCAAAGCGACGCAACACCGCCTGCCTGCAAGTATATGGCATGCAGATGCACTAATTTCCACTAGGGGGAGATCAGCCTTTGGCGTGCCATCGCCAACGTGACGCGACAAAACGAGCCCCGGTGCGCAGGTGCGCCTACTCACGATGAACAGTATTGACGCCTTTAGTGTAGCGTGCATTATTGTTCTTACATCACATGCATCTAATGATGCGAAGGTAGCGAAGCGGCTGCGAGCGCACCATGAGTGTGGGACGTAGTCATGTTCATGACAAGCATGTAATGATCATCATGTTTGGACATGTAAGTTACCTATGTCATCAGTTCGCGTCATGTAATACTGAATTTGGTACGTGTGAAGCTAGCAAAACAGCCGCCGAGCGCATCATGAGCGTAGCATATAGTCATGTTTTTATAAGACACGATTCTCATGATTATCATGTTTTCACCTGTCACATAACTTCGTCATCCATTCACGTCACGTAATACCGAATTGGGTTCATGAGAAGCTAGCGAAACGGCCGCCAGCACATCATGAATGCGACATGTAGTCATGTTGTTACATGACACGCAAATCATGATTTTGGTATTAGGGTGTGTAACTTGTGTTCACCATTCAGTCATGTCACACCACAGCAGTTTTGAAACATATCATGTGAATGAAACAACCGCAAGAGCAGCAAGACTACGACAAGTAAATGATGCCATTTATAACATAATAGTCTTGGTTTTCATGTTATGACTGGTTAGTTATGTTGATCATACAGTCCTTTTATATCACACCAAGTCTGGTATTGATACCATTATCCAAACGACTAGTAGAGCTAAAAGTCGTAGGTGTGACGTCATCGTGCTGCATTCCGTGGCCGCCTGCTCCAGAGACAAACGCCAAGACACGCGCTATCTTGGTTTCCTTTATCCGGTTATCACGGGAGTCATGTGATCATTCTGACTGTATATATTTCACGACAAAACATTAAAGAGGGCTGTTTTTTTTGGTCACGATGTAACGAGAGTCTGTCGATCACTCTGACGAGCTTGACATGGTGTCAGAAGTGGTTCCGATGTAGCCAACTAGCGCTTCAACGGCCGCGTCAACAAGCGAGCGATTGGCAGTGGCGTCTACGAGAACAAGCCATATCGGCGACAACGCTTCAGAATCGCGGGAATCAAGCCTCCTCAGCCCTTCGACTTCCAGAACGCAGCGGACTGCCCCGCCTGAATGAACAAATTTGACGACTACAGATTCGCGTCTTGGCTACATGAGAAAAGAGAAGTTCAAATAAAGACTCTTCTCTATACTATGGGCAGAAAGTCGAGGGAGATTCTTTGGTCGCTAAACGTAAAAGACGAGGAAATGGAGGACTTCAAGCTCGTAAAGTCTAAATTTAACGACTACTTTGTCCACACCAAGAACATAGTCTACGAAAGTGCTCGCTTTAATCTACGCCGCCAACAACTGGGAGAAACAGTAGACCAGTTCGCAACCGAGCTAAGCAAGTTAGCCGACAGATGCGAGTTCGCAGGCATGAAGGAACGCCTAATAAGAGACCGCTTCGTTGTAAGGACTACGGGACCAGGTTCTTTCGGAAGAACTGCAGATGGACCCCAAGCAAACGGTGGCCACTGCTTTGGCAAGAGCGCGTACGAGCGAAACCGTAAAGCAACAGCAAGCAGAACTAAAAGAGCATGAGGGCACAGTCCCAGAAGCTTGCGTCGCCGCAGTAAAGCCCAAGAAAGCCGCTGCAAAGAGCACGTTTACTCGCTGTCAGAAGCCCGCTTATCAAAATAACTGCAGTTATTGTGCCGGACTATTTCACCCGCGAAACAAGTGTCCATCGCAAAAAGAAACGTGCAGATTTTGCCGGAAGTTAGGCCACTATGAAAAGGCATGCCGAAAACAGAAGTAAAGAGACACAAATCTCGATAGCATCGCCGAAGCTGATGGACAAGTTTATAGGCGCGGTCGAGCAGTGTACGGACACACAATCTGAGCGTTTCGTGACGGTAAAGATAAACGACCAGACGCTCCGCATGAAAGTAGATACGGGAGCCGAAGTGACAGTCGTCGGTGAAAATTATCCTTTTCTTCTACCTTCTCTGGAAAACGCAGCTGATCTTAAAGGACCTAGCAATACTAGCATCCGTACGATCGGAAAGTTTGACGCTAAAATATCTTGGAAAGACAGCTGTTCACAACAAACCACTCACGTCGTGCAGAACTTGCGCACGCCCTTGCTGGGACTACCAGCCATAAAAGCTCTGGGAATTATTCGCTTCCTAGATGAATTAGACACTGCTGACGATATCGGAAGCAAGTATCCCAACGTATTCCAATGGCTCGGGTACCATATCGGGAGAACACATCATACGCCTTGTGCCACATGCAATCCCGTACAGTCTGTCTACACCGTTACGGGTTCCTATTCGCATGAAAGAAAAAGTCGAAGAAGAACTGGACAGGCTAGAACGAGAAGGAATCATACGGAAGGTCGAAAAACCGACAGAATCTTATGCGCCTATCGTTCCTGTAATGAAGCCGTCTGGAGCAGTAAGGATATGCGTTGACTTAACTCAATTGAACCAGTTCGTCAGACGAGAGCGTCATCAACTGCCAACAATTGAGCAAGGTATGGGAAGCTTCCAGAAAACCAACTACTTCTCTAAACAAGATGCGCATTCTGGTTTCTACCAGATTAGGCTCTCCGAGGAATGTCAAAAGCTCACGACGTTCATTACGCCGTACGGGCGGTACTGCTACCGCAGGTTGCCGTTCGGGATTACATCCGCACCTGAAATTTTTCAAAAAAAGTTCTCGCAAGTCCTAGAAGGCCTAGATGGCGTACTAAACTACATGGATGGCATTCTGGTGTACGGCAAGAACCAAGTGGAACACGACAAGCGGCTTTGTAACGTCCTCGAACGACTTCAACAAGCAGGCGTAACTATCAACAGGAAAAAGTGTTGTTTTTCAGTTAAACAGGTCGCACTCTTGGGGATGATCTTCGATGACAACGGCGTGCGTGCAGATCCCGAGAAAGTTAGAGCAATCAAGCAATTGCCCAGACCCCAAAACGTTGCTGAGGTTCGATTCTTGTTAGATATGATGAACCATCTCGCAAGGTTTTTACCTGATGCAGCTTCAATGTCTGCTCCTTACGCAGCCTTCCTCAACAAGGACAGCGACTGATTTTGGGGACCTCAACAAGAGACAGCTTTTGAGAAGATCAAGACCTTTCTCAGCTCAGACAGATAGATGGCTGGCAAGGTACAACCACCGGTACTCGACAATTGTATTGGCGGACGCGTCTTCACTAGGGATTTGCGCAGTACTCCTCCAGTATCCGCCGGTGAGAGACGTCCTGTTGCATATGCCTCCAGATCGCTCACAAAAACAGAGCAGAGGTATTCACAGATCAAAAAAGAAGCATTAAATTTAATTTGGGCTGCGGAACGCTTCGACGATTTCCTAAGAGGCCTCACGTTCCTATTTGAGACCGATCACGAGCCTCTCCTCCCGCTACTGGGTCGAGATCCTCTTGATTCTCTACCGCCGAGAATTCAAAGGTTCAGAATGCGTTTTATGCGGTACTTGTTCACGCTAACACACGTCCCGGGGAAAAGCATTGCGACGGCGGACACACTTTCTCGCGCGAAAGTGATGAACACCGCGCTTTTGGTCGGAGAGTTGTCTGAAGCAGACGTTTTGGCTCACGTGGAGGGAGTCGTTCAGTATGCGTTCTCTGACGACATGCTCGAACGCATACGCTCAGAGCAAGCAAACGACCCCGAATGTGCGTCGTTGCTCGAAGCTTGTATGCAAGGTTGGCCCGCTAAGCACTACACACCACAACTTCTCAAGCCATTCTGGGCGCATAGTGGTAACATCACGGTATGCAAGCAGCTGCGAAGCACTCAAGTCTGGTGATTCCACGAGCGCTGCGGAAAGAAATGCTTCGGAGGGTTCACGAGGGACACCAGGGAATTGCACGCTGCCGCGCGAGCGCTAAAGAATCTCTCTGGTGGCCAGGAATTAGCAAAGACATTGCACAAACCGTGGCCAACTGCCAAGCATACGCCACAGAGCGTACCCAATTTTCCGAACCAATGATACCATCGGATACAACCGAGCTGCCATGGCAGAAAATCGGAAGTGACTTATTTGAGATGAAAGGAGCTGGCTATCTTGCCGTTGTTGATTATCACTCCAGGTATCCTGAGCTGGCCCTGCTGGATCGAGGAACGTCGTCGAAGGCGGTCATCCAGCACCTGAAAAGCTGCTTTGCCAGACATGGGATACCGCAAACGGTAATATGAGACAACGGACCACAATTCAACTCATTCACGTTTGCTGATTTTGCAAGAAACTACAGCTTTAGGCATGTCACAACAAGTCCTCCTTACCGTCAAGCCAACGGGGAAGCTGAGCGCATGGTAAGGACTCTTAAAAGACTTTGGAAGAAGGCAGGGTACCCCTACTATACATTGCTGAACAATAGAAACACGCCGGGTCCAACCGGCTATAGTCCAGCGCAGCTGCTAATGAGCCACCGTTTACGCTAAAAGTACCCCTGCATGCCATACGCGCTCAAGCCAGAAGTAGAAAAGGCTTCTTGGAAAGAGCAAGAGGATAAATACAGACAAAAACAAAAGACGTATTTTGAAAAACGTCATGCTGCGAGACCTCTTCCCTGTCTATCCGCAGGCACTCAAGTATGGCTTCAAGACAGAGGCGCCGAGGGCACGGTCCTTCGTCCTTCTAAAACACCAAGATCCTACTGGGTCCAAACTGAAGGAAAAACCGTACGCAGAAACAGGCGTCATCTCTTCCTTCTCCCACACCGAGGAGAAACAAGTCCCGTAAGGATGGAGCAGCATCCACGAAACAGCGTGCCAATGGACGCGACGGACAAAGACATCGCAGCTACCAAGTCGTCTGACATCCAAGAACCTCGTTTATCGAACAAAACTGCAAGTCCTGCGCAAAGAACAACGCAATATGGGTGCGTCATATGAGCTTCGAATAGACTTAGTATTGATGATTAATTTCTGAAATGCTTTTCTTTTTTTGGCAGGCCAACGACGCTTATAAAACGGGGAAGATGTGACGTCATCCTGCGGCAATCCATGGCCGCCTGCTCCAGAGACAAGCGCCAAGACACGCGCTATCTTGGTTTCCTTTATCCGGTTATCACTGGAGTCATGTGATCATTCTGATCGTATATATTTCACGACGAAATAATAAAGAGGGCTTTTTTCTTTGTCACGAGGTAACGAGCGTCTGTCGGTCACTGACGAGCTTCACAGTAGGTGGCTAGACAGATAGATAGATAGATAGATAGATAGATAGATATATAGAGAGATAGATAGATAGATAAATATCTAGATAGATAGATTGATTGATTGATTGATTGACAGATAGATAGATAGATAGACTGGTTGATTGATTGACAGATAGATAGATTGATTGATTGACAGATAGATAGATTGTTTGATTGGACAGATAGATAGATAGATTGATTGACAGATAGATAGATTGATTGACAGATAGATAGATAGATTGATTGACAGATAGATAGATTGATTGATTGACAGATAGATAGATTGATTGACAGGTTGATTGATGGATTGATTGTCAGAGGAACTCCTCTTTCTGTGTGAGGAGGAATTCCTTCGACACGGGTCCTGCCCTTTTTGTGTTCGTCTTCGTCAGATGTTTTCAGGCCTCCCTGGTTTTGGTAGGTTAATGTTTGTTTAGTACTCGCACAAATACCTTGTAAGTACCTATGTAAATACCTATACAAATCTTATGTATATACCTAACATATAATTTTTTACATTTTTTCTGTGTTCTTCGTTTACCATGTGTTGTAATTATTTAAACATATCTGTTTGTAACAATTCTTGCGTATCTGTGTAGGATGTGTTCCGTGTACATATGTAAACATATGTTTCTATAAAACTTTTGGTGTGTCTGTGGTTGTAGTGTTCCGTCGCGATGTTGTGTTGAATTGTAATTGGTGTTCACTGTTCGTGAGAATACATTTGGGTAATTACATGGCTGAATTCTTTAGTGTGAAACCCTAGGGACGCCTTCACGCTCTCCCATATTAGAGTCATAATACGTGTTGTAAATTGTTAATCATGTTTTTCTAAACATACTGGGCTTGTCAAGTGTGAGGCCAATAAGATCATTTCATGCTCTTTCTTAGTAGAGTACCAAGTGCTCAAAATAGTTGACATCTTTTATAAACGGGCTCGATTACCCTTCCAATCTCTTTCCACAGAGGCTGTATAGCACTAATTTTCAAGAAAAACCAAATTTTCACTCAACCGTCAGATTGGCGCCCTATTATGCTGCCTAATGTAAACAGCAAGCTCCTGTCAAACATTCCGGTGCTCCGAAACAGTCCGTCTCTTTCATCATTAAACGCTCCTTACTAGGTCTGTTCTGCACCTGGTCAGGAATACACACCCATAGGTGGTTAACGCGCGACATCATTCAGTAAACAAAAAGCCGATGTGCGCAAGGACTGTTCGTTTTTTTCAGATCAGGCAAAGGCTTTTGATTTTGTAGAACATGGCTAGTTAATAAATGTTTTAGAGGCATTCGAATTCCCGGTAAGTTCATTTACCTCGCTCAAGCGATGTACACTAATTCAAAAAGTGCCCTACACATAAATTATCGTGAGAGCCACCCCTTTTAGGTTACGCGTGGTGTCCGTCAAGAGTATCCCATCTCCCAAGTTCAATTCATTCTTACATTGAAATCCGTCTCAAGGACCGTTGAACCTGACCTGCAGATTCGAGGATCGCCCCGGCCTTCATGGTAACACGCAAGTAAAAGTCACTCTACATGCAGATGATATTACTCTATATGTTCAAAATCAACAGTCGCTGCAGCATGCGTTTGATAATTTTTATCATTTTGGAATTATCTCCTGTGCAAAGTTGAACATCAGCATTACGTCGACATTGCAGTGGTCTCCTATAAAAGCCTCTGGGCGTTTCTTTTACTGCATTTGGAGTACAAGACAGCATCTGGTTATCCGTCGTACAAACTCTACAAAGTGATGTAAAAACAGCCAGGCACTTCTACTTCCCCGTCTTGGAAGCCGATACTTCTCTCATGCGTTGTTCCTCAGAAAATTTTGGTACGTGTGTCAATCTGCAAAACCACCACTCCACATCTCCAGGAAAGTGTAAATCGGCATCAATTCATTTGGTTTGTCTGGTGGCACAGAAATGTTTCTTGCCCGGCATTGTCTCTTGGCTCAACCATGAGATCTAGGTGGCTTCAGAATCCCCAACGTTTGCGTCACGCCTTCTGTCTCGTGCGTCCGCACTTTATAGCGAATACTAAACAATTACGGTACGTCTGCTCAGACACTGGCTCGATACCATCTGGGGCCATCACTTCGTGTCTTCCTGCCAGCTAGCCAAATAACTAAAATCTCCAATCAACAAAATTATCATCTTTGCATCGCGCCCCTCTGGCATTTCACTGACGTTTGCAGGCTACGTGGCCAGAGGTAGAGATGGTCGAGTGTAAAGTGTAGGACATAATGGCGGCCCTCCTATGGCCCTTGGTGTCCCAGCATCGTTAATTTATGATGAACCGCCCTTGGAAAACAAGAACTGCAGCAGTGTTATCAGGGCATCTCTGGGGCTTTGTCTGGCGGTTGTGCTGGGGCTTGCTCCCCTCTCCAGATTGGTTGCAGCGATGGCAGGTAGAAGAAATTTACACTTGCTCACAGTACGTCATGGTTGGGAATATTTACATGCAATGATTTGAATGTATGTACTCCCGCCTTCTACAGAGAAAGCTATTATGACATCACAACTCGGGTCTCGCGCAGCACCGTGGTTGTCCGCTGCCGCCACCGCCGGTGTCCGTAACACGTTGCGTGAAGTTAGAAACAAAATCTGGTACCAATGACACAGTGGGGCTTGAACCCGGATCAGTGACAATAACAGCCATGGTTAGAAAAATTACGACATCAAAGTTCGACAGACAACCAACTCTGACCATGGTGCCCCCAGAACGTCTTTGTCTTTTCACGCATCTTGCATGAAATTAGGAGTATAGCTTCTCAACAATGATTCGTAATTTGCGTGACAACCCCAACACAGCACATATTGATGGTTTCAGTTTCAAAGAACATTTTCGGAGGGATTTGCTTCTTCGTGGTCCCTCATTGTTTGCCGAACAAAAGGCAGCCTTTTTTGGGTAGTTATGTCCCACTTATTACAATTCTCATACCAATAACGATTACGTACACCTACAGTGAGTTTTTTTCTTCCTAGAGTGACTGCGTTGCCCTGAAGACAGCATCTCCGTGCTTTATACAATAAACAATGCTTTCACAAAGTTAGCACGCATCACAGCAGTGTGCCACTTTCTTATTTATAATCCTCACTAGTGAGAATGGAGCATAAAATCCGGCTTTCACTTCTACCATGGTATGCTCGGTTACAATAACGAAGTCAGCGAGACACTTATTAATTATGGAATCACGGCAGTAGTGAAGCTACCAACTAAACCATCTATAACGCGACTGACTATATCTATTGATACCGAAAGCGAAGTGCTCGAACTGAGGATAACGCAACTCTGTGTATCGTTGACTCATAAAACAGCGGCAGTTTTGAACGGATTTATATTACAGAGCCCAGAGGCCCAGAGTTGATTCCCGACTCCTTGAGTGGCTTCTACACAAGCCAAGAAGGAAAGATGTCTGTTCGGAAATTGCGCCTTTCGATGACTCCAGGGATCGGTGGCAGTGCGAAGGAAAAGCCGTTGTCCGGTGAAGAGGCGCTTCATTGCAGCACTCAGGCGTTTGGGTGGGTCAAAGCCATTTCCGCTCTCCCATTTCACACACAAACAACCTCTTTTCTACCCTCGGTCAAACAAAACGTCGGCGCACAAGCCAATCACACGTGGGGACTTGCATTACCAAAACCAATTGTAGGGGAAAATTCATCGTAGACACTGCATCAGTAAAAAGCATGTGACTCAATACAAGACGCGATGCAATAGGTTCTCTGCGCAACGCGTACTTACACTTTCTCCCCTTTCAGCCTGCGTATTGGCTGACGTCTATTGAAGCCATTCTCAGGCTCGTGTTCAGTCGGCTTTCTCACTAAACTTTGCTTCGTAGAAGCTGCCCTAAATGCATTAGGAATGTTGCCAGGCCCTGTCCTCTGATTGAGTGCATGCGGATGCGAGGCACCCATGGCACCCCGTCTTCTGAAGAACACTGGGTAGTGATGTATAGCGAACATGCCGCTCTGCATACCTCCTGCCTACTTGGGCAGATTTTTAGGCTGGAGGGGACACCGCATTTATTTGAAGTGGTGGCAAGGAAGTAATAAAGAAACCCAACAATTTTATTCTGCAGAACAGGTAGCTGTAGTCGAGTGTCATTGTGCGCCCTGTATACCACGGCAAAAAATTTGGGGGAGGGGGTAGAGCACCTGAGTGCCGCCCCCTGGCTCCTTCACCGAAGAAGCTCTATAGAGCAGTGTGATACATACATTCGTCATATTGTAAAATATTTTGCTAAACCATCAATTTCACAAATACTCACAGAAACACTCACACATTAACCCGAGTAACACATATTACACTCAGCGCTCACTAATTATCTTACGACGTGCTAAATATCTTACAAAATGACGAATAAAACAAACTAGCCCAACTAAATGTTTTATTGTGATACGTAAATGGAACTCCGTAAAACAAGCATAGTCACGCGCTGTCTTAGCAGTTACACAGTTACATTGGCTATAAATCACCCCCACCTCACCGAAAGGAATTGTGAGGAAATGCGAATGAATTTATTGCGCTGAGAGAGGGTACCGTTGCAGCCAGCTATTCGCCTTCAGCGACCTCAGCCATCGCGATGAGAGGCACCTAGCCAGCGAACGGACGAGAGTGAGGCGCGAGTGGACGAGACAGTGGAACGCAGGAAGGAGAGAGAGCAAACGGCGAGAGAAGGAGCGGCGAAGCACTGCACTCATCCTCCCCTACACTCGGACCACATGCGGTGGTTAGTAGGGACGAAAATCAACGCACGTGCGCGCAGCTGTTCCTAAGAGGAGGAAGTGAGAGGGAGAGAGAGGGGAGAGATAGCACCTGCTGGGGCGGAAACACCCCTACTGACGGCACAGGCAACGCCGGGTATCTGACATAGCCCGAATAAAAAATGCATTCACATTTAAAGCCAGGACAGCGAGGAGCGCCAATATTCAAGAAAGAGAGGGGTAAAGAACAAGTAGGAAGGTTAACCAGAAGGAAACTTCTGGTTCACTACGCTGCACTGCGAAAATGGAAAGGCGATAGAAAGGAAAGGAAGAAAAAAAAAGACGTTCTGATGGTGGAGGTTAAAAAAAGAAAACAAACACACACACTGAAGCACGAGGGGTGTCGCGATTGTTTAACAAGTCCGGTTGACTGCAGAAATTTCAGCACTGCCTTCGTCACTTTATGGCTAGATTCTTCAACGTTCCGGTACTCCAAAAATATCTCGTCTGAAAGCGCCCGGTCATTGAACATGCTAATGTTGCCGAGAGCTTTTTATATTTGGGAGCTACATAAAGAGGACTATCTCAAATGACGTGTGTAATGATATCCTCGCTACCGCAGTGATCACGCGCAGCACACGACCAGGCATTCAGATTCGGTAAGCAAAAGTGTTTGTGAATGACACTCGAAGCCACAAGCGACAAAGAACGGTTGTTTTGACTTGCATGGTGTGAATAAAAATAGAAGTTGAAGTTACAGATCCAGACCGTGAATGGGGTATGCAGAAAACCAGTCGTGTTCAACATCAAAAGTCTTACATCACGTAAGAGCCAGCAAATTTTTCATGCTACATATGCTGCTGAAAAAATACCAGCTATTATATTGCTGTTCAACCTTCAGCATATGTAGGCCAAGGTAGAATACAAAAACGATTTGGAAGAAATGCACAATACACGTCGAGTGCGAAGAACCGAAGAAGGCGAGGTGTGAAGAGGTGTAGCACAATACATGAGGCATGCCACTCGGTAGAAATGGGTGAACAGTGAAGCGGTGTAGTGCACGGCCACGCACTGACGTTGAATTCTGAAGAAAGATTGTGAAAGGTGCTGAAATACTTAATTGACGAATGGAATTTGTGCTTTTTGAACAACATAGTTGAGCTTTATCATAGTTTTGCCATTTTTATTAGCTTCACACTACTGTATAAAGCGATGACGGAGGTTGTTTATATTTTTGGAATATTCATTATTTTAAACATCAAAACATCAGCCCTGTGCTTCAAATCGGGGCGTCGATGTATGTTTGAAGTCGCAGCTTCAAAAACAAAGAGGCTTTTAGGCGACTGTTGGTGTTTGGGCGCGAGAACCATTCATAAAGTGAAGATTTCCCATTGGGTGCAAAACTCCGTAGACCTTGAGCGCTCGCTTCCGAGTAAACAATGGTGTCATATATTATTAACTTGCTCACAGCACTACCCACGGGGTCATATTGCATTCGCCTGAGGTGACTCAAAAGTGAAAGCCGTCTTCGTTAAAATTTTTACACGATGCATTGATACCTCCTCAACTGGGTTCTGAAACCTTACGCACATAACCTGGTAGGTTATGGCCTCCGTGATCGGAGGAAGTGCAAGGTTTTTCAGCGTCGTTTTGTTTTGTGAGTCTTCTGACATTGGCCCCCATTTTCACAAAGGGACAGCGTGATGTAACGTGCGAATAAATGTCGTCGAGTCTCTGCTCATCTGTGACATCACAATGACGCCACATTGTTGCAACTCACGGGATGGTGACTTCAGCATCACTCGTGTGAACGCCTTAGGTGAAAAAGAGAGAGAAATGAGAAAAATAGGAAGGCAGGGAGGTTAGCCAGATGCTAGTATCCGGTATGCTACCCTACACTGGGGTTGGGAAATAGGGGGTTGAAAGAGAAAGGGAGAGTTAAAAATAAATAAAAGAAAAACACCGACACACACGCACACAAAATATCGGTCCACTCAGAGGCGTTCCCACAGGCCAGTAGTTCACAAGAAGCCCAGTAGCGCTTGCACGTCTTTCTTCTGGGACGGTGAGTCATGACGATGGCGCAGTATACTTTTTTCTGACAGTGGCTGGTCATCTAACCTCTTTAGTATATTAGAAAGCTGTTGTATTTTGGGCAGTCACACAGGATATGTCAAATGGTTTCTTCATCTCCACAGTGTGCAGAGTAGGCGGTGTCGGCCATACCTATGCGGAACGCGTACGCACGGGTAAACGCGACTCCCAACCATAGTCTGCATAGAGCAGTAGCGTCGCCTCGTCGAATTTTTGTTGGAAGCTGTATGCTTAACGTTGGATCAGGGGATCGTAATCTTGCATGCGTAAAGAGAGGCTCATTCCGAAGAGCCATGGAGCGTTGGCGAGTGAGCATGCGGAGCCTCCTAGCAGCGTCCGTCCTTGAGAGAGGTATTGACTGGTTGTTGTGTTCTGTATGGGCTGAACGGGCAGCTTGATCAGCTCGTTCGTTACCGATAATTCCACAGTGGCTTGGCAACCACTGAAATATAACGCGGTGCCCTTTTTCCGTTATATGGTGTAGCATTTCTGCTGTTTCAAATACCAACTGCTCGTGTGGACCATGGCCTAGATTTGACAGAAGTGACTGCAGTGCCACCTTGCAGTCGCAGAAAATCGTCCACCGTTGTGTGCTTTGGTCGTTAATGAAACGCAGCGCAGCGCGCAGCGCTGCAAACTGTGCTGCCGTTGTTGTGGTTGCATGAGCTGTCCTGAATTTGATTGTTGTGGCGTGCGTTGGAATAACGACCGCCGCAGCTGAGCTGTTTGGCAGGACGAAGCCGTCGGTGTAGACGTGGGTGCAGTCTTGGTACTTCTCGTACAGCAGAAGTAAGGCGAGCTGCTCGAGGGCTGGTATTTAGAAATCTCGTTTCTTCTGGATGCCTGGCATTGTCAGGTTGATGACTGGCTGTTTTAGGCACCATGGAACAACTGAAGGTATCGCCGCGGGCGTAAAACCAGTTCGTAGAGAGTCGCCATGTGCAGTTATTGTTCGACAAAAGGAAGTATGAGGTCTATCCGCTGGTAGAGAGGCTAGGTGGTGATGGGGAGTCCGGCCCACATGCCTTATGTGTGTCCTCAAAGCTTCAATTTCAATATGAGTCTGCACGAGGTGGTCTTTGGCTATAGCTATAGTCGCCATTGTTGAGGCACCCGGAGGCAGCCCTAGACATATTCGAAGTGCCTGTGCCTGAACGCTTTGTATTACGCGTCGACTTGTTTTGCTGGCGTTTGATAATGCAGGCAGACTGTATCGTAAAAAGCCAAGGAAAAGCCCCCTGTACAGTCGTAACATAGCATTACGCTGCATTTTCCAAGTCTTTCCAGCGAGAAACTTGAAAAAATGGCATATGCCTGTCAATCGCTTTTTCAAATACGACACGTGAGGGCTCCATGAGTTGTCTCTGTCGACTATGATACCCAGAAATTCGTGAGATCGACTATATGGTATATTTTGACCGTTAATTTACACTCTGTATTTTGACTTGGGTTTGCGCGTAAATGCCAGAAGAGCGCACTTCCCGGAGCAAAATTTTGAGGCCTTGATTGCGTAGATACAAAGCAGTTGCAGTAGCAGCTCCCTGTATTCTCGCTCGTAACTGCAGGCGATTTACCGCAGATGTCCAAATGCAGATGTCATCAGCGTATGTTGATAGATTAATATTGTTTGGTAGGTGCGTATGGAGAGCGATTAGTGTTATATTGAATAGCACGGGGCTCAGTACACCACCCTGAGGGACGCCACGACAACTCAAATGTGCAGACGTGTTCCCGGTCTCTGTACTCACAAAATTGGATCGCATTTGGAGATAACTGCGTATCCACTTAAACATTCGGCCACCCACTCCAATCTCTTCTAGTGTGGTAAGGACGGCTTCATGTGTAACGTTATCATAGGCTCCTTTGACGTCAAGGAACAGACAGGCGCAAAGACGCTTATGGCCTTTCTCGTGTTCAACGTACGTGGTTAGGTCGATGACGTTATCGATCGATGATCGACCAAGTCGAAAGCCAGCCATGGCATTTGGGTAGATCTCTTGATGTTCCAAGTACAACTCGAGTTGGCCGAGAATCATTCTCTCCATAACTTTACCCACGCAACTAGCCAATGCGATCGGGCGATATGAGGAGAGTTCCAATGTTGATTTGCCATGTTTTAGCTGTGGTACTAGAAGACTAGTTTTTATTTATTATTTATTATTTATTTATTTATTTATTTATTTATTTATTTATTTATTTATTGCATACTGCCAGCCACCTCTTGGTGGCCAAGGCAGGAGTGATACAAACTTTCATACTTGCAGCCACTTATAACACTATACTTCACGGCGCAGAAATAAAATCACCACATAACAGGTTTGCGTGGAACATGAATGCTCGGGTTACAGGAGCAACACAAGAGCGGTATCAAAAATACAATCCAAGTTTTTGTTCCTAACAAGAAGTGTAAAAACATCATTAGAAGAATTGAAATCTGCACATACGACCAGACAGCTTTTACTACAGACAGGCAGTGGCAGCTGATAAGAATGCGTCGGGCGCTGCGATGCTGGTGACGTCATGAGGTAGTTCATTCCAGTCGGAAATTGGTCGTGGAAAGAATGAATATCGCCGAGAATTTGTTTTTGTAAGTGGCACCACTATGGTGTTATCATGCTTGTTCCGAGTTTTTCGCGATGTATTGTACTGCATGTAAGTGTTAAAGGCGAGTCCTGAGTGTCCGTTGACTATGTTATAAAGGAATTTTAAGCGATGTAGCTTTCTACGCGACTCCAATGTGGGAAGAGCGGATCTATTACGGAGTTCAGTGACTGAACAGTGTCTACTGTACGCGTGGTAAATAAACCGAAGGGATTTATTTTGGACTCGTTCTAGTAAGTATATTTCAGTTTGCGTGTGTGGATCCCATACAACGTCAGCATATTCCAACAATGGGCGTACCAATGTAGTGTAAGCAACTAGTTTTGTTTTGCTGGTGCAGTGCCTCATGCGATGCTTCAAGAACCACAATCGCCGCAGTGCTGCTGATGTTATACCTTCGATATGAGTTTTCCAACTTAAGGGGACAGTGCCCTGATTGATTGATTGATTGATTGATTTGTGTGGTTTAACGTCCCAAAACCATCATTTGATTATGAGAGACGCCGTAGTGGAGGGCTCCGGAAATTTTGTCCACCTGGGGTTCTTTAACGTGCACCCAAATCTGAGTACACGGGCCTACAACATTTCCGCCTCCATTGGAAATGCAGCCACAGCAGCCGGGAATCGAACCCGCAACCTGTGGGTCAGCAGCCGAGTACCTTAGCCACTAGACCACCGCGGCGGGGTTGGGGACAGTGCCCTCTAGCCAACAATCATTATATAGATGAAGTAGAGCTATTCTCGCGTGCCCACCCAGATGGCACAGGGCTTTGTAGGAGATTCTGTCAGGTCCTGGTGCGGAGGTACGTTTGCGTGAAGCGAGTGCTGCCTTGAGTTCCTGAATGACGAACGGGAAGTCCATACAGGAAACACGTGGTGGCAGACAACTGCTCGAAAGTGGTGAGCTGCTAAGTGCTGTAGTTTGCCCTAATATTCCGGCACAGAAATCTTCAGCAACGTCCACATCTGGTCGATTTTGGTGAAGGGCTAAGGCTTTGATTGGTGACTTCTGAATGGGGGATGACCGCAAACCTCTAACCGTCCTCCATATCTGCGATAAAGGCTTACGACGGTCGAGTGACTCGCAGAAAGTAATCCAGCGTTGGAATTACAGCTTGTCCAACCGACGTTTGATCTTCTGCATACGTCTAGCAGTCCGTAAATCTTCTGTGTCCTTCGTGCGCCGGTACCTTTTTTCAGCTCGTGTCGCAAGGCTCGCAGGCGCTCCAGCTCTATGTCGATGTCCATGATTCTTACAGGGCATAGGATTGTACACACAGTTTCTGTTACAGTGCTCTTGGTGGCCTCTTGTAAATCGGATATGTGTTCTTGGCAATGGTCTTCCATACGAGACTGAAATTTTTTCCAGTCCACTCTTTTAACCATGTCGTGCACTTTAGGAGGCGACAATCCTCTGATCTTAGGGCAATACCGGGCCAACCCGTGGCGGAGGTGAAGCAAGCTTCAAGCACTCCGCCGCATCACAAAAATAAGTTTAATATCTTGGATCCAAATAGGATCCGTATCAGATATTAAGCTGATAAGAACAGACTTTTTATTTAATTTTTACGTACAAAAACATCATAATGGTTAGGAAAAAACTCAAAGAGAAAACTTAGTATAAGTGTATAAGTTAAAATCCGGTAACGAAAGGGTTAAAAAAGGTTAGGACAAATAGGTTAAAAACGGTAAAACTGTAGAGGTGTATAAGTCTAAAAAACATGAAAAAATCGCAACTCTAAAAAACTTTGGCTATACAATGTCACTGTACACCGATATGGCGGCGATAAATGTCCGTGTAAGCCGCGATCGTGTCACTGACGCACAAGCGTTTCATTGTTCGCAGATAGTTCTTGGAACACAGTCTGCGCGTGACACGATCGTTAGCCGGATCCCACGACCCCAGGCAGCCGACGACGATGGCTTCGACGGAGACGCGCTGGAACCGTCGGAGGAGATCTACACTTTGATCTTAGCCAAAAGGCCGAGAAGCGATAATCCTCTGATCTTGACGTATGTTGGAATGTGAACACTCCCATGCGTTTCTATATCCGTGAACCATTCAGTATGTTTCACTAGGCTTCGCGAAACAAAAGCCAAGTCGAGACAGCTACCGTATGTGGAGCCACGTAAAAATGTAGTACTGCATCGTTCAGTAACCAAAGTTTGTTGTCGCAGGCAAAAGACACCAAGTTTCTGCCCTTCATGTTGGTATTCTGACTTCCCCATAATGTACGATGAGCGTTAAGATTTCCAATGATAACACACGGGTCAGGAGTTAACGCTATGATGTCTCTTAGTCTTTTTTGATCGAAACGGCTTGATGGTGATAGATATGCGCCAACCACAGTGATGTTGAGCCTCCTCTTTTTCACTCTTAAGCATACGTATTGGTTTCCGTCATGAGGTGGTACAGGTAGAAAGATGTAAGTGAGGTCTCGGCGAATGTACTCCAGAACCTTGCTGCTTTCAGTAACAGTAAAGGACATAAGAGGGTCGTATCCTGAGAGTCGTATTGCACTCGATAAGTTCGGCTCACAGATGACGATTACGGGAAACATATTGTACACAAATTGACGAAAGTCACCAATGTGCAATCTCAGTCCCTTGGCATACCACTGCAGTATTGCTGCTTTACGAACCTCATCCCTGAAAGACAGTGGTGGGTTAGCCATGGTCTACTCTAGGGCTGCTAGCACTGGACTAAGCACGTCCAGTACTTGAAGGGCACTTTTGGCAGACGGTGTATTCATGTCGCTTAACAACACGCGAATGGTGTCCACTAATGATCTTAGCATCACCATCACGCGATGATCTGGCTTCTCGGCCATTGCAGCATCCTGTGCTTGTTCTTGAGGCGGCTTCTGTTGAGGCTCAACAGGTCGTGTAGGCGGCTTCTGTTTAGGCTCAATAGATCTTCTAGGCTGAAGGGGTGGCCATTCCTTTGGTGAGAGAGAGATCTCCCAGCATCTTCTCTTTCAGCGCAGATGTTTTCTGTGCTAAGAGCTGTGCCTGTCGACTTCACTTGAGTTTCCGACTTTCTCGTCAGAATTTTCACTCTCTTTCGTAAGGACTTTCGATGACGGCGCCTTCGCCTTACTTTTTGCGCAGCTTCTCTGTGAGTCGAGTTGTCTCGCACCACTTGACTCAGAATATAAATCTCTTTCTTAATCTGAGGACAGTCCTTGGAGGAAGCACTGTGAGCTCCTTGGCAATTGGGGCATTTCAACGTAGTTTCAATACAGTCGTATTTTGAGTGGTGTTCAGCGCATCGGGGGCACACTGCGGAATTTCTGCAAACGCCCTTCACGTCGCCAATCTTTTGGCACTTGAAACACTGCATAGGCTTAGAAATAAATGGGCGTACCTGGTGACGAAAATGGCCAACCTTCACGTAAGAGGGAAGACAGTCACCCTTGAATGTTTTTCGCACACAACGAGAGTTGCCTAGGCGACCGGTATACACAATGACGTTGTTTTCACTCACTGGTTTTATCAGTACAGGAAAATCTTCATTGGCGATTTCAGTGTCTATGTTATAGATAACTCCTGTTACGGTGTGACCATTCGCTGGTATGATGGATGGGAATTTGATGTTTCCCAGCTCCGACAGATGCTGTGGCGTGTTCAGTGCACTTGGGTTCCTCACGTCGATTGCCAAAATATTCTTCCTCATGTTTATCCTCATGTTCTTATTCTCCTTAGGCACAATGTTTTCATGGTACAAGGACAGTTCTTGCGGGTTGAGGATGCGTAGATTGGCAGTAGTAATCTGCTGCACAAACAGAATGAGGCGCTGTCCTCACAGTGGCTGTACTTGATGCCGATAATGTGTTCATGATTCTTCGTTTGGCCTTGCGGCAGAGCACAGGTTCGTAGCCGTCTTCCGAGGGCTCGTAGTCTGATGCATAGTACAGCTCGGTGTCCTCGCTCTCACTAGATGCATTACCACGCTTTCTTGAAGCAATGCCCATGAATGAACTGGTACTGGGCGGTATCTCCGCGGATTGTACATTCATCACCGCGATGTAGGGGGCTGGAGACTCCGCTGTTGCGCTGTGGAACGCAGAAAATACAGCACAGACCGCAAAATGTGTTCCACAAGAGAATCACTTAGGTGAATATTCGTACTTGGCCAAGCTTCTAAGGCTTTCGCCTTAATAGTTCGGAATTCCAAACAGGCGATAGCTTGCCATTGGTGCCTGCCGGCTGTACAATCCGCCCTCTTCATACTATGCTGTACTATTTTTAGACACTGTTGCCTGCAAGTATCAGCATCTTTCCTGCTATTTTTCGCCCACGTTTTAACATAGTTTACTATTCCGCCCTCTCAATTTGCTATTTTCACCCACACGAGTCTCGCTGAGTAGATATCTTGGTATTCTATATACATAGAAGCGTGTGGAACGGAATTCACACCCTTCAAGCCACGTGCACCAGTTTCCTCTCGTTTATAATAATTCATGTCATTTTTTTTTCTTTTGCTGTCTGTTAGACAATTTGACTTTTAATATCACAACGATACCCTTGCGTTCATATGTTCTTTTTCTAGGGGCCTTTTTGAAGCTCCACACCGAAAGAAGCGTTCGATTCCTCAACCAGTCTGAGGGTAAAAGCGTAACGCGTCTTATCGTACCAATCAAACTAAAACCTATTTTTCCGATATAAATACCTACAACAAAAAAGCTAACAATTTGAAGGGATTCGGAAGAAGGTGCTTTCTCGAGTGCGAAATCTGCGGTCTCCTGGATGAAGGGATGGGGAATCTGGAAGTATGCCTAAGAAGCTGCCACCTGACGCTTCGTCCAATGAGCATGACACTTTGGGGAGCGCCGAAACGAAAGTTGTCTAATCTCCTTTTGCGTTCACGCGTTTCTAGCTAGTTTCTGCTTGTTTCACGTGAAAACGGTATGGGAGATGAGTATTTTTATTTCTGCTCTCAGCCTCGAGGAAGCTATAAAATATGACTCTTTGATAACTGCTGAATTATTCAGTTATGTTAAATACTTTGTGGATAAAATAAACCAGGGAAAAGAAAGAAAGTCACAGAAAGTAGTGAATTGACAAAGCGGTGAAAAGTGTTGAGAAAACCGGAGACAAATAAAGAACCAAAAAAGAATACATATAAAGAAACAGAGAAACGAGCGCAGAAAGAGCAATCAAAAACCTATTTCATGCCACTTCCTCTAACTGTGTTTTTCGAAACACAAAAATACACGTGTTCCAAAAGTAAAACAGAGCACATGAGCTTAGGCCAAGCTAAGCAAAAATAATTACCAGCACGCTCCACGAAAAAGTCCTCAAATATTTCTATACGAAAAAGAGCCAGATGATTGTGCCAGCGATTCTTGATTGATATGTGGGGTTTAACGTCCCAAAACCACTATATGATTATGAGAGACGCCGTAGTGGAGGGCTCCGAAAATTTAGACCACCTGGGGTTCTTTAACGTGCACCCAAATCTGAGCACATTGGCCTACAACATTTCCGCCTCCATCGGAAACCAGCGATTCTGTGAAGAATGAACTGCCAGTTCAACTATAAAGCGCACTGGCATTCGATTTTGCGAAGCTTGGACACAGCTCTCGCGTTCCATTTTGCTTTCAGAGTAGATGTACATTCATGGATTCTTGCAGCCTTGCAAAAAAGTCTCAGCCATGTGGTTTGATTGTTCTCCTTATTTGTGAGATACAAATGTGTTCGTTCTTTGCTGTTCTTTCTTGAAATATATGCATGTCTGTTATCCTTAAAGTTTTTCTTTTTTGGTGATTATCTCCCAACTTCACGTTCTGTTCTGGCATCACTCTCATGTCGCTCTGTTATTATATCGTTCAAGGTCTCTCGTCCTTTCATTTCCCCGACCACGTGAGGTATACCGGCTTGCCAAGTTTCCGAACTGCTATGTTTGGTCCCTGTTCGAACAATACAAGCATACAAAAGTTTGAAGGGTCCCTTATGCACTTGCCAAGGACTACTGGCAGGTGAAGGTCATTTGCTTGATCTTTATCTGCTTCTTCTCAGTGAAATATTGATGCTGTTTTACCCCATCACAAAGCTTGCTGTATCACACTTCAATTTGCATTGCCTTCAAGATAACAGGCATTGAAGGCTTTTTGCACTTCGTCTGCTTTTGTACTGTCTCCTTAATTGGCAACATTAGAACAATCGACGCCCCTAACTGACTGACATCATAGTGAAGTCACAAATTTCAGCAATGTGTGACGTCGTGATGCGTCATACATTGGCATCATCACCAGGTAATTGTGTTGTGTTTCACTCACGTTGACGCCTACTGTCAGTTTTAGATTTTGCATAGGTATCTAATACTTTCGCCTTGAACTTTACACTCACGTTGACGCCTACAGTCAGTTTTAGATTTTGCATAGGTATTTAATACTTTCGCCATGAACTTTACGCTTCCCGCGTCCGCGTTAGGCGCCTCGTGGCTCGCGAACACTTTAAAATGAAACAAAAAAAACAGAGAGGTCTACGACCCTCATTGATGGGTACTGTCTTTCCGGGTATTTGACTACATGACTCGTGAGTGAGAATATTTACAAATTTATTATTTTATTTTGACAAGCTAACAATGTTAGGACTTCATTGTCATTGAAATCCAATATAAAATTCTACTTTATTGAGCAGTTTCATAACACAGTCCCCGGAAAAAATATAAAAAGGCTGCTGCGTTAATCAGTACTTGGGAGAAAAAAATAGCAGCCTCACGAGGTTTTTAGCCATTTTTCTTTTCATCATAACTTCACAGAGCACAGGTATAAAAAATCTTTGAACGAAGATCTGTGAACATCATGAAATAATAAAAAAACTGTTCTTCCATCAAGGTTTTTGATTTAGATAATTATGAATGAAGAACGAAAAAGCAAGAAGAACAAATATTGTTAAAAGCATGTATTTATTCTTGAAAAATGCAAACGTGCCCAGCATACCAACTACTACAAAAATTTTGAATTGTAGTTTTTAAACACTGCTGAAAACAGAAGAAAGCATGCATATTAAGGAAGTCGTATATGTAGAAAGTCTAAGCTCGCTGAAAAGATTAACACATACTTTTATACCACACTGGTTGAAGTTCGTGAACACTGACAAACAAAATGTTGATTAGTTTTGTTTCCATCGTGATGAAAGGGATTGAATGATGACGCCCAAATTTTCGTTTTGTAGGTCTATATTATGGACTACAACCAAATGTGTTCGATATTTGTTATCCAGGGTACCTGAACATTCCAACGTGTAGTTTAAGCAGAATCTGAACCTCTGTTTTGAGACTGTGTTGCTGCAGTTAATTATGTTTTTACTTATAAAATTTAGAGGCGAAACTGCCTCATTATTTCGGCGTTATGCTGCCAAGTATCCTGGAGAAGTAATTGAAGTATCAGTGGTATTTGTGAAATTTATATGCGAAAAGATGTCGTATATATACTGTGCCACTTAATACTTGAAACTTGACTAGATAGCAGCGATGACACGGTGCCGAAGGCGGGCTTTTTTTTTCACGTAAAGGCAATGTTATAATCAAGCGTGGAGATTACTTCAGTTTTGTCTCACTTCATGCGCCAAAGCTCCTTTGAAAATATTTTCAAAAGTGTCACTCAAAAAATTTGCCCCTGTCCTGTTGGTCGGTTAGCATTTGTTTAGTTGCACATCTGGAGAAAGTGAAGGCGTACAACAGCTGGTTCGCGAGTGACCGGTACGCGTTAGAAACTGAGTCGCTGAAGCAATATTTGTAACAGTATTTTATTTCTGTACCGCCCACAAACAGTGTCCCCCTGTACAATATTGTGGTTGTACTACTTTATTCATCGTGACTTCGCATGTTCTTCTTTCTTTCCATTATACCACCTCTTGAATTCCGTGTTTTTGAAAACCTATGTGAGGATTGTGTACAAATTTGTGACAGATGATATTAGCGCCCTACATGTTTTGTCTCATTTAGGATTGTACTTCTATGTTTAAATCAGAAATATTAGCAGGTTTCAATAAGACGCGGTCAACAAGAAGCAGGAGAAGGAGGAAAGACAAACCTCACCAATGTAAAAGAACTGGTATGCTACCCAGCACTGATGACATGAATGAATGACAGCTAAGAGGTAGGGAGAAATAGAGGTACCAAGATTAAGAGTGGAGCACATGCACTGCAAGCAGTCATTCTATCAATTCTCGTCTATAACCCCTACAGCAAGTCTTTTCTCTTCAAGACTTTCAAGAATGTATTTGTCGCCTTTTTCGGCAGTTACGTCTCACGGCGACATTTTAAAATGGTTACTACCGTTGTTGGTATGGGGAAAGTTGAGCATAGGCCACTTCGGTAGCTTTTCCTTGCACAGAAAAACAGATGCAGGAACTGTGCTGTGTTATCTTCACGCTAGTTGTCAAAAGAACGGTGTTGCAGCTGATCGGTCTTGACCACAAAAGAGCTTCCTAAATGTCGCTTTTAGCCATAAACGGTAAAGCAGAGTGACCTCTTTTTCATGTACTCCAGTAAGCACCTATAGAAGAAGTAATGCACTATAATAGTATTGACTATATGTGTTGCTAATACTTATATACTACATTCTGCCCACCATGGTGGTCAAGTGGTTAAGGCACTCGGCTGCTGACCCACAGGTCACCGTACCGAAACCATGCAGCGGGAGCCGCATTACTGATGGAGGGTAAAAGGCTTCAGGCTCGTGTGCTTAGGTTTAGGTGCTCGTTAAATAAACCCAGGTGGTCAAAATTTCCGGAGCCCTTCATTATTGTTTCATTCCTCTATATGTGGTGGATTTGAAGCGTTAAACCCTGTGAAGTATTTATTTACCTCAGATTAATAATATTTAAATATATATATATGTTTACAAATGAAAATTTAAATGTTTAATTATTATGGACTGCCTCTTACCATTCAGTTAGAAACAAAAAGGCTAACAGGGTGTTATCCGAGTGCTACACGCGTAATGGGCTGCACGTGTATCGGAAGCAAAGCAAGCTTGCACTACATGCGTCGTTGAAGCAACGCACAGCTGTTAGCGAGGTCTACATGTGACGCCATTGGTACGGAGATGGAAAACGCAGCGCGAGAAGAAAGAAAATTAACATATACGTGGTCGCAATGTTTTGTGCTTCACAGATAACGACGTTGCCTCAACAAACAGCTCTTATTGAGACTTTCATTCAGCACATCTACGTGTCCGGAACCCCATATATTATTGTGCTCACTACCGGGCTCATTACCATTACAGTACATAGTCGTTACTATGTGCATACGTAAATACCAAAGGGCGAATGGCAGCACTGGGTGAATAAACGAACAGACACGACAAGAGGCAGTACCGCATTAGTGAGTGTAAGGGTCTATTTTCCCTTCACAACAACCTATGTCTCTTATATTTGTTCTTGTGGCGCATAATGTGAAATATTCATGAAACGCTCCTACGATAGTGTTACGTTCTGTTTGCTTCTTTGATTTGATTACAGCTGGAGGTACTCTAAGCGTTATACAAACAACGACATTCCCAGTGAGTGCATTTAATGAGAGGCTTTATGGTGCTTACTTCCGTAGCGTGCTTTTGAAGCTCTTTAGAAAACAAAGAGTGCCTCTAAGACAATCAGTATCTTTAACATTAAAACATTAAAAAACTACGATTTGTTTATGAAAACACACATGTATAGGAGTTCTAGTTAACAGTGCAAGAATGACCCACCGCGGACAGGAAATAGGCGGGGCAAGCGCTGACTTCCCCGCGGCCGCCGCCTGATTATCTTGCGCCGATGCGCCGATTGGCGCCACCGCCGAAAGTATGAAATTGTGAATATATATATATATATATATATATATATATATATATATATATATATATATATATATATATATATAAATAAATATATATGAACGCCGTGGCCAATGCACTAACCCAGCGCGGTAAATTCGAACAACGTCGTACTGAAGGCTTTGGCCACACCGGTCGTCCCCGCTTTTACCAAAACGACAAGTCAGCGAACGTTTTCGAATCGCAGTGTCCTCGGTTGATCGGCAAGCGCACTACCGATGCGTATTGAGAAAGCCCAGTTTCAGCGTAAAATTGCATAACACCAAACCTAGAGTAGAATCTGGGGCGAGTGCCTACGCGAGTAGAAGAACTTGTTGTTAGCCTAGCTGGTGGATCATCGCAAAGAAATAATTTGAACGCAAACACACGACACATTCACGCACGCACACACACACACACACGCGCGCACGCACGCACACACACACACACACACACGCACACACACAAAACGTGTGCGCGCTCAAGCGTGACGTATCGGTATCATGGCAGTGACTGTGCAGTGTGCCCACTTCCCTCTGGTAAAACGGCGTTCTGCTGTAGTTGAAACACGTTTGTCACAATGTTTCACAGGCTGTGCACAAACACACACAAACACACATGCTCATGCGCATGCGAATGTACATACAAATTTTTGATCTACGGCTGCATTTCTGATGGAGGCGGAAATGTTGTAGGCCCGTGTGCTTAGATTTGGGTGCACGTTAAAGAACCCCAGGTGGTCGAAATTTCCGGAGCCCTCCACTACGGCGTCTCTCATAATCGTATGGTGGTTTTGGGACTTTAAACCTCACATAACAATGAATCAATCAATCAATCAATCACATTTTCAATCTCAAGCAATAATCGCGTGGCCTCCAAGATACAGGCCGCGCGCTCGCCACCTCAAGGCCATAAAGTGTCTGACAATGTCTCACCGATGACAGCACATTAGCTAGCGTTTGCTGTTTGCTTCATCAACGTCTCTGGAACGGCATGATATGTTTTACATTAGATGGACACAATTGTCCATTGTTAGAGCTGTTTGAAAGATCTTGTGCGTTTTTAGCGGCGATGGCTGCATTATCCCAGCTTTTTTCGACGTAGTTTGATGGTCTTCTAAATGCGCCTACAAATTGCCGAATGGGCTCGTTTTCGTCGTGAAACTTGTCGAACAAAATGTGTTGAGGAGACTCCTGCCACTACATGGTATTTAAGTAGTGTTTTTTTTTCCAAACCAGTTGCAAGTAACATCGTGGCTTTCACGTCTAAGCAGGCAATAAAGAACAAAAAACATTGTGGCTTTGAGGTAGGACACCTGCTTGCCAAGCGTACAGCCTGGGTTCGATCCTCAATGGGCTCATAAATTTTATTATTTATTTTATTTGTTTATTTCTCAGTTTTTAGCTCACGTTTGATTATTCGCTCACATCTACGGTGCTGATGCCGATGGCGAAATTTCTGCGACACGAGCTTCTAACGCTAACGTGTTCAAATCTATAAATCTATGCATCTGCTTGAAGTTACTCATGACGAGTGAGTGAAGCACAGGGAAGTTATATCGCCCATCCAGACGGGTATATGAATGAGTGACAACGAACGTACGTATTCAGTATAGGCAAGCTTTATTAGTCGTAATTTGTATGCAGTTCTGCTATGAGGTCGGTATTCATTATTAATGCTTTGTGGTCTGCAAAACGTACAGCCAGAGGTTTTTATTGAGATCCAGTCTAACGTTGTCAAATACGAGGTCTATGCACGTTTTGGTTACATTAAGGTATTTGTGGAGGGGTCATTCTTCTAAGGGTTGCAGGCACACGGGAATATTTTCTTTCTTGACTAGCACACCCTCCTATGAGAGACTGCTTATCAGCTTTAGCTTTTATGTGCACGTCGATGGCTGCGTCATCGAGTTTGTTCCGACGAATGCAATGCACCGTTTTTTGAAAGTATATCGGAACGTTGACAACTTAGCCTTTTGATTCCGTACTGCCAGTTGCGAAACGTTAATCGTCTGATGCTCAAAAATAGCAGCCGCGCTGCGATTAGTCACTGCTAGCTACCCGAGTTCTCACTCTAAGTTAGCTTGCTGTCTGCATAGGCCAAGAGCCACCGCATGCCGCACTCACCGCTTCCGCACTAGCACATTGTTGTTGGCGTTGCTGATTTACCACTGCACTTTCATCTTCGTGGCATAGCTTGTTATCTGCGTCAGAGTCCTCCTTTTTCTTGGATGAGAGTGGGTTCGCGTTCATCGTCATTCATGACAGGAAAATAATGTGTGGTCTGGAACACGCTTATCCTTCATCGTCATTAGCCACAGCACAAACAAACAGTGCTTGATGATTTAGAGGTGTGTAGGTGATACCTCAGATATCAGCAGAATGACGACTGACTTGGTGGTATAGTAGGTGCTACTTCATGAACGTTACAGCGGATGTATATGTGCTATCTTTCATATGCAGTGATGTGACGGATAGAGTTTCTTACAGACACACTAGAGGAAACTCTGGCGCTGGCGTCTATGACAGCTGCAACGCATGGCGGTTCAGCGATCATGAGCATAATGGCTAGTACTTGGATTTGCATAATCTTTGTATTTTTCACTTCATGTGGATTGTAGCTGCGTTGTCACAAAACCACAATCATCAAAAGTTCAACATTTGCACATCACCACCTTAGCCTTTAGGCTCACCATTATAAAACGTGCCACAAAGTTCAAAATGGTTTGTTCTTTTGTTTTAAATAAAACCAAAACACTAGAATAAATGTAACCACAAGTATGTTCGAAGCCCGTAAGCAAGAAAACTAAGCAAATCCTTCTACCACCCTACACCCCCTAGCTCGCTGAGCGATCGCAGCGCCAGTGTCTCCGCTAGTTAATTTTAGGAAACCATATTCCATAACGGACATACGGTGTAAGCACACTGTGTACTGTGCATGTTCTGTGTGCTGTAGCAACGGACAACGAACAATAGACAGTGCTTGATCCCAAGATGCTTCACCCTCGATATGATTTATATAAAGTTTTCACTGTGATGACACCTAACTATTTTTTTTGAAGTTTATTCAGACAGTCATGGTCTGGGATGAAGGGGCTGAAGGCAGATGCAACTGCCTGAAAAAGGCCCCCCTACCCATACATTGCTCAGGGGTGGAAAGCCGCGGTATATGCGTAAATACAGGTAACACGAAAAAGCAAAAAAAAAACAAAACAAAAAAGAACAGGCGCACAGGCGATCAAAACACAATAGGTAGAATAGTTACCTTCGGTACACACTAATGATGCGTGACATGAAAATGTTTATACAAGCCCTGATGATGATCAATCTTACAAAACAGTATAGAATAAAAAAGGAAAAAATAAAAAGACAACAAATGCACAATATAAAGAGAAGATTAGGAGCTAAAGAAGAGGTAATCTTTAACATTTTCCGTAGGCTGTATGTCGAACAGTTGTCCTGGATCATATTGGCGATTTCTCAATTATTATTCAGAAAATGTGCCATTAAATAATCTAGTGTCTAAGTACCATATTTAGTTCGGAACATAGGTGTTCTGAGTCTATTTTGCCTTAGGTGATATTGTGAATGTACAGATAACGATGATGAGGACAAGATTTGGGGGTGATGCAAAATTTGCCTATGTGTATGCATAGCAAGTCTTATATGGAATAGCTGATCTATTCTGAGTATATTAAGCTTTGAAAATGATGACGCTGTGTGGTCATTTCGCTTAGGATTTTTAATGCAATGAACGGCTCTTTTTTGTAAAATTATAAATCTATCAAAATTTGTTTGAGTAGTGGTACCCCAGATTAGGAGACAGTATTGCAAATGAGTGTGAACGAGGGCATATTATAAATGCAGTTTCAACCATTTAGGCACAAAGGAGCTAACTTTATACAGTATTGAAATCGACCTGCACATAGTTGCATGAATCTTGTTTACGTGAGGTGTCCAGCTCATATTCTCTTCAAAAACAACACCTAGAAAGTTGTAACTAGGAATCTTTTCGATAGCGCAGTTTTGAAATAATATACAGGCATTATGATCGTCAGCTTTATTACGGCTCTTGAATTATGGCTCTTGAACTATGAGATATGAACATGGTATGCCGATAACATTTAAACGCAAAGAACCCACAAGTATTATACTCGTCTAAATGCAACATGGAGTATTTTGGGGAGGAAAGTAAAAGGAGCAAGCCGAAAAGTAATAGAAGCCTAAGACAGGTCATACAATTGTGGTTCATGTGAAAAAAAGCAACTCCAGGGTTTTGCCGTGACAGTAGGGATGAGAACTATTTGCCGTTAGCTCTCCCCCGTTGTTATGCATAGCGGGGTATATCCTACGCGCGGCCGCTATGCCCAAATAATGGTGTTCATGTACAGGTTATATGGTTCTCTTTGTGAGCACTTTCAGAGGCCACCAAGAAACAATATGCTTTAATAGAAGGAGGCTGACGTTATCGGCTTTTTTATTCATGCATGTGTGCAGATTTAAATATTTACATCCATCTGTTTTTCTCGAGTCTTCCTGCCCGTGACAAATATAACGTTTTAGAAAAATTCAGACAGGTCCGATCAAAGACCTTTTGCGTGCTACAACCAGACTACATAAACTTGCTGAGGGTACTTAACCGGAACTAATGCAAACAAAAGAGTGTAGGCAAGCTTCATCAATGGCCACGCAACGTGCATTTGGTAAAGCGGGCCATACGAGTCTTCAAATTATTTTCCAACCGTTGCAACACATTCGGAATACCCATCACCTTATCAGTAAAGCAATAACAGTTCAGAAACTCGTCCTACTTTTAAAGAAATACCTTTCTACCAACTTCTCATAATTCAGTACTGTATTGCTTGATGTTTTGTATGTAACATATGTCAGTGCACAAACTGTACTAAAGAATAGCTTTCCTGTAGATAAGTAACGTTCCCAAGCATATCGCCCTTTCGCTTGCTTGTGTGTATATTTAGCATAGTTCTGAAAGTTAGCTCTTATACTACGTTATAAAATTAATGCACAATTTCAGGAGAAATTTTGCTGCTCTTTATCAAAAAAACTTTATTAACTCTCTCGTTTTGAGAGGTCCGAAATAAATTTATCGAAACACAAGACGTTGATCAGTACAGTTTCTTAAATATCACAGCCGCTGCGCCTGAAATTCGCAATAAAACGAGCGCTGCTTCACACCCGTGATACAAAGCCTGAAGAAAGTGCTATGCTGGATGCCCCTCTTTGTTTTTAAAATATATTTGTTTAATTTTTATTTTTAATTTATTTTTTCTGTTCCTTTCTCTCCATATATGTTTCTTTTTCTCGCTCCTTCTGTATCTCTTTCTGTTATTTCCCCTTGTTTTCTCTCGCTCTTTCATTCTCTCTATTTCATTCGTTATCTGCGTGTTTCTTACTTTTTCTTTATTTCTCAACTTTTTTCGGTGTCATGTTTGCTTTCTCCCGTACTCCTTTCCATCTTACTTACCTTCACATCTATAATCCTCTCTCTTCCACCACTTTCCCACCCTCTTGCAATGCTATAAAATAAAATGCTTTGTTTTGCTCCGCTATGGTGCCTAGAAAGTGGAGTGGTTACGATGTGTGCTTTCGTATTATGGGTGGGCGGAATCGTATCTCACACCTGAAGTGAGTTCTCTCTTTGTTTCTACCTCTCTGTATTGCTTCTATTACCCGTACGAGTTATTGGATACCACGCAGGACAAACAGGGCCGTGGGAGAGTGCACACCTGGAGCACAAGTTCGAATACCGTAGCAAAACATGAAGAATGCGAAGAAGAAACCAATCGGTAGCCAAGGTATTGCATTGCAGCTGCTAGAAGCGTAGAGACTATTTATGATGATGATTGTGTATGCGAACGCGTAATGAAATAACGCAGCTCAGCAATAAAATGAACCTAATGGAAACTCCCTGGCTTTCGATAAGTGGCATGTGCGAATTTACCGAGAGATCGAAGTTTTCAGAAATTTCTGAGCGTTCAAAATCAAGAGCAGAAGAGGGAAACTTTTATGCACCTAACGGTTCCAACAAGAGACAGGGTGTGCTACTTACTTTTATTGGATCATGCCATTTTATTTACTTGAGTGCATGTAATTAGGAAGGTAGTTCCCTATGAAGGAAACGTAATCTTGTTAACGCTCCAAGACAACTCCGGAAGCAGTGATTATCCCATGAGAGTTGTTAACGCTCAATGAACTATTTATTAGTCATGGAGACTTCCGTTTGCGCAATCATTTTCTTTGGCGGTCGCGACATCAGCTTTCATCTTCTTTTAGTTGTACGGCTTTTAAGCAATTTTTATCACGTTCACGAATTTAAAGCTAAGTACCAAGGTCGAGAAGCTGTCGCAGTGTGTTTGTGTGTGTGCGTTGGTGTGTGTGTGTGTTTAAAGAAAAGCAAAGAGCTTGACAAGAAGATCACTTAAAACGGGTTCTAGATGTGGAGCTCTTAAACCATTGTGTAGCAGGGTGTTTGCAGACGGGTTTTAGAAGCGAAGTTCTAGATCTGTTCGAGAACAGGACTGTTTATGAAGGGTTCTAGAAATGAAGTTTCAGGACAGTTCAGATAAAGAGGTCTATGGTGAGTTTTACATGATTTCTCCGCAATTGTTCAGCGACAGGACCTTAAGCTTATGGCTGCTTTGCACTGCAGTGGGGGCAAAACATAATTTCATATTTGTGCTGTAACAGCGTCTTGATAATGCGCTTACAGTGAGGTCAACATTTCTTTAGAAACTGCACTGTTAAACCTTCCAGCCCTGGTTTTTATTTTGGACGGATACATTTTTACTTACATTACATTACTACTTACATTAGTACTTACTTACATTATATTACATTACATTAGTACTTACTTACATTACATTAGTACTTCAGAGGATCATAAAAGAAAAATTGAGCCAGTGCTACAAGGTTTTTAGGAATAATTATAGTGTCATCAATTTAGGTCATCCAGGCTCAGTGATCAAAAAATGAAAAAACGGCTCTTTTTTTCCAGCTAATTATTAGTGTGCACAAAATGGAAACCAACGCCTCGTTTGTCAGCCTATGACTCACTGAACCAGCCTCGGTACACCATCCCGAAATCGGCGCTTACCCGACTCTCCTTACGTGCCTCAGCTTCACCAAAGATCTCGGTCGCGCTTCTTCTTCTTTGTGGCTGCTACATCTACAAATGTGTCACAATATTGATGTGAATCGCAGTCTGGATCATTGAAGGGCTATGCCCCCCAAAAATAGCAGTATTGATTACGTTTTTTTAACACTAGGGGAAATGTGCGTTGGTGTCAGTTGACATCACCAGGGTCGAAATGGTCAAATACAGACTTACCTCTATTCGCCAGTAGGTTTCATTCCGTTACGAAGAGATTGCAGATATTATTGAGTGATTGTACACAATTTGTGCAACTCAGCCACAGAAGCCACTGTTTCTTGCTTTTCTAAGTGTAACCACGAGACAAATTTACCTGAAATTAATACTGTTTTGACGCATATTCAGTAGCAGCTTTGAGCATCTATGTATTTTGTTAGAACACTGTTTTCAAAAGTGGTGCAGGTTTATAGCTTATATTTGTTTAGGAAAACACACAACATAATAAAATTCGAAGGCAGCATAATTTTTTTCATGTGTTCCTACGCATATGGCAAAAGATAAATGTTTATTATAGTGAACCCAGGCAGCACAGAAGGTTGGCCCAATATTGGGGATAGATCGGCATTGCCTGGCCCATGAACGGCCCAGTTTTCACAACGTACCGCCAAGATTGGCTGTGCCGGCCAAATAGAACGGCGACGTTGGACCAGCATTAACAACATTCCGCCAATGATGGCTGTGCCAGTCTATTAGATTGGTTATATTGGGCCAGCTTTCAGAACTTTCCGCCCATATAGGCTGTTCCGGCCTATTAGAACGGACACATCGGGCCAGGTTGTACAAGTAGCAGCCAATATGGGCGGAGCCATCCAATAAGACCGGCATTATTGGCCCGCCGTTTGAACGTTATTGCCGGCGTCAGCTGAAAAGTCAACATCACGATGTCATAATATTAGAATATGAGCCCATTTCTGCGTGTGCTGCTTTTTGGCGCTGTTCTGGCCCCAATTCACGCGCCGATTTTTCAAGTTAGAAAGAGAGTAATATATGTGCCGGGCACAATATTAGAACTATCTTTTCGTCATTAAACCATGCCCCGCCGCGGCGGTCTAGTGGCTAAGGTACACGGCTGCTGACCCGCATGTCGCGGGTTCGAATCCCATCTGCGGCGGCTGCATTTCCGATGGAGGCGTAAATGTTGTAGGCCCGTGTGCTCAGATTTGGGTGCACGTTAAAGAACCCCCGGTGGTCGAAATTTCCGGAGCCCTCCACTACGGCGTCTCTCATAATCATATGGTGGTTTTGGGACGTTAAACCCCACATATCAATCAATCAATCATTAAACCATGCACAGCTCGTTGAAATGCATAATCGTTGGTTGAAGTTGTGCAAGGTAGACTTTTTAAGTGAGAAAAAATTACCGATCAAGTTTCTCTGTCAGACGTGACGTCCGACGCGGTGCTATCCGTACGTATGACGAAGCTGCTGCGGATACCGCTGTCTTACGCGTGCATGTAGACGTCGAATATCTGACGCAAATCTTATCGTATCATGTGTCGAGCTAGCTATCTACGCGACCTATTCGAATCTGTTTTGCGTTCACAGCACAGTACAGTTAACGGCACTTGCTGCTGCTTCACGTGTGGGAAGAGCGGGGGTCGTCAGTTGCGTTATGGTGACTGAATCATACAACATATGCAGTTGCCGTGATCTAACACACAGACGCGCGTGCGCACGCACGCACGCGCTATATTCATGCAACGACCACACGAATTCCCAACAACATCGCAGCGAACGGTTGGTAAGGTGTTGCGGAGTGTGTGGGCGTCGTAGGGCACCCTGTCGGTGCCCAGCTCGTTGCGAACGCGAATTTCGGCGTGGAACGCATCTTCTTTATGTACTTTTTTTACGTGTGCCCAAAACGGTAGGCTGCGCGATACGAGAAGTACGACACACAAAAAAGAAGAAACGTGAATGCATAGGGCAAATCGCAAATAACAAAAAAAAACACGCACGCTCACGCCACTGCAGTGGCGTGAGCGTGCGTGTTTTTTTGTTATTAACGAAGCACATGTGCTTCCATAAAACATGACAGCCAAGAATGATGAAGTATTCATTTACATACAAATTACTATGAGTTGCTGAAACTCACGCAAAAGAACATAATTTTTTTCCTTGGATATTGATCGAGTGCCTTGGAATTATGCTATGTGAATTTGACACATCAACAGTGCATTATGATTCCCACCATAAGGGGCCACAATCTTGGCAAGTAATAGAAGTACTCTTCCCACCTGATGTGCACCTACCGTAAAGAGGCCTTGTTTCTTAAGTTAGCAATATATATATATATATATATATATATATATATATATATATATATAACCACTGGAAAAATATACCAGGTGTAACCAGAAAAAGGTGCACCTGCAGTTTTAAAGTTTAAAAGAAGCAATGACATGCCAACCATCCAAAATAGAACGCATGAGAAAGGAGCATCAATTGGTATTACAGCAGCTAAAAGCCTGCTAACAGCTGAAGGTAGTCATGCTGCTCTTCCATTCAAGTATAGTGTACACTGAGAAAAGATACTGAAGATACACCATCAGCAAATGACAAAAGCAATACAGACAGAGCTTTCTCTTATAATACAAAAAGTCTTTAGCTGAGGAGGCAAATAAGTCATTGGCACACAATAAGTGCACAAAAAAAAAAGCTGTCGCACGAGGCTGTCAGCGCTTAGACAACACAGGCAAAAATGCAGTAGACTGAAGAAGGGAAAACCCATAGCAAAAGTTACCATACTCCTGAGTTTTTGCTTTGCGTGCAAATGAAGCTAGCGTGAAGTTGAACACTAGATTAAAGCACCACAATCGAAATCTGGAAGTCAATGCTTTAGGAATAATACAAAGTACTGAAGAAGCATGCAAAGAGCATTCCTGTGAAGGCAAATGTAAAAAAAGACTGAAAGCTCTGTGGCCCTGAACAAGACAACACCACAACCAATCGAAGAGCCGTTCGGACACACCAGCAGTTCTGGCCAACACTAAAAAGTCACAAAAACATACCTTTAATGCCTTTTTTACAAGAGAACTTCAAAAGAAATGTGCATACACCAATGCCAGAAGTATCGATGGAAGCTATTACTCATATTCAGCTCTTCATTGAAACACTGACAGAAGATACTTGTACCTAGATGCTTAATTACTTTGGTACAACTCAAGAGCGTCGACGCCAAGTGGCAAAAAAATTATGATGGAAGACTACAATGTGATCAAATGCACACGTCAACCACCAACCAAGGTCCTATGCTAGAGTGAATATCGCAAAAAGTCTTGAACGCCTAATGTCACTGGCTCATACTCAGCGTTCTCAATCAAAATCTTGACCTCCCACACAGCATATTATTTCAACAACCTGCCACCTCTCATCATGTCATGAAACAAGCTCGAGTATACACAAACCCTCCTCACCGTTAGGTAGTTAGATAGCTCCACTAGTGCTTCACTCTCGGAACACATAGACCAGGGCCGTAACTAGACGGGTAGTGAGGAGGTTCTGAGCCCCTGAAGTATTCTCAATGCTCTGACTTTTCGTCAACAATAGCTTAATCTGGGCAAGTTGGTTCATCGTGGTTGTGTTCTAGTAACAGTGAGAGAAGCTGAGGAAGAGACAAAAAGGACAGGAAAGAGCGCTGACTGCCAACTAAATTTTATTGAAGGTACTACGCCCACTTTTTTACAGAGTACAAGAACAGTACTCATGCACAACGACACATGTGAGACCATGATAATATAATCTTAACTAAGAAAAGAATGCTCTCTCTCCGAAACGATGAGTGAAGGTATACTGATGCACTGATCCATGGCCTTCCTGACAAGAAAATGCTTTCACAGTCTCTCTTTCATTTCTTGTTCTTGCTTTTTTCAAAAACAGTGTTTATGAAACATAGAACTGCACTTACATTCTTTACAGTGTATGGCCATGCGACTACCATAGCCATTCTTAACATTTTAAGCATGATGTCTTGCTCAAACATTGGGGCATTGCCCAGTTTGTCTTATGTTTACGTTTCCACGTGTCAATAGTATCTCATACACAACATTATATTGGCATTCAGTATACCTATTCTCGTGACGAATGGTGAAATAATAGCTATTCCTGTTGCTTTTTAGTACACACACTTTTGAAAACTTGCAAGGGATGGCAAATAACAAGATAAAATCATATCGGCTCGCTATTTTCTTTATATTGTGAAACACTTTATGTACGTATGGTATAGCATGCAAAGATCTTTGGTCATTCTGTTTTTATTTTGGTCCTGTTTTGTTTAACTTGACTTTCTGCAGGAAGGTTTAGCACATGGGTGTGATGGTGCTGTTGGGATATCCAGCATCCTTTAGTCTTTTAATCTGGTTTTTAAGGCTTACCTCATCCTTGTGCTCACATGACTTCTGAAGGGTGGCCTCAATGCACGTGGTGGCAATTCCTCTGAGTAAATTGTGTAAATGTGTAATTATGTGTTATGATGTACTAAAAAAGATGTCCCAAGAATCAGAATAAGTGACAGTAGTCAAAGTTTTTGTCACTGCCTTTATACAAATACCAGTTTATTTGTTGCCTCCTGCAGTATTTTAGGGCCTCTTATATAGATAGGATGTTTTCTCACTTTTAATACATTTTTGTATGGATGATGCCATATGCTCAGGAGGTAGAATGTCGTTATGTTCTTTCTGATAACTTCTAGCTTCTGAGCAAAGATAATGTTTCAGAAAAATGAAAAAAGGCTAGCATAATATTAAGACATGGGAAGAAAGCAGAGTTTATCAAAAATGAATGCATTAGTTGGGAATGAGAAAAAAAGATGGATGACAGGTCAGTAATGTCAATTAATTTATATTATGACACATGAAATGTAGCAGAGGGTGGCAGGTGATTAGTTCCAATGAGATCGAGAAATTATCAGCCATAATATGAAATTGGCTCATACAGGTCAGGGAACATTGATTGGGCTTCCACCCTGCAGTGGACATAATATAGGCTTAACGCTAACAATGAGCAAAGCCTGTGAAATTAATGCTCCATGAAATGAGCAGTACTGCACAGATTGCTGTGCTAGACTTCCCATTTTGCATGTTTTTACCAGCTTATCCTGCTCGCTGTTCAGACGCAAAGCTTCACCAGAAAAACAATGTTATACTTGGTGAGGATAATTCCAGTGAATCCAGTGTTTTATCTACACCTTTCCTTGCTCAAGTCCTCCTCCAAACTATACGATTTTTCTTGGAAATGTTCTGCTTACAGCACACCAACCGATCAAGTGAAACAACTTTATTGGGGTCCTGCAGGACGCGCCCTAGTATGCAATCACCATTTCACTTCACGTTACAACATACTGGTGGTAAAAATATTCTCTGGCAGGGTACAGAAGTGCATGCACTGAGCTAGCTTGTGCAGCGCGGTCTATTCCAGAAAGCTGAACCTATGTTTGGTACAGAATTTTGTAACCACACGATGCTTGCACAGATTAAATGTGGCCACACATAGCATCTTCTGAGCTTTTTTTATGAAATGATCTCCCATTATCTGAAAAATATTTGTTTTTTTTGTTTACTTCATAGTTCCCAGTGAAATATTTCTCTTGTTCCTCTCATTGAATAATGGCATTTGGTGTGACTAAGGTGTTCCTAATGCCTCACTATGAGATCAGAAAAACGATTCTCCTTGAAATTGCTTCACAAGCATTTCCTAAGATATTGAATGACAATGCTTGCACATGTACAAACATTGCTAGTTTTATTGAGGGTTGATGATAAAGGGAATCAGTTGGTGCATTCAAGCCGGACAGAGATTAACTGGCCCTGGGGCCGTTTAGTTATATATCTTGCAGCTTGTTCCAGGTAGACAGGGCTTCATTATGTAGAAATGGTAACTCATCACACTGGTTCCCCAGCATGAAGAACATAACTTGATGCTAACACTGACTCAGATGTTCTGAAATGTCATAGAGGGTACATGAAGGCTGGGTACATGAAGGTTGCAGTTATACTAACTGTACAGTCAGCATGCTTGTGTGATATGTGCATAGCTGCATCAAAGCCACGTGTGAGAATTGCGTGAA